>CM056055.1:85652239-85802400 GCA_029574335.1 Rana kukunoris | reverse complement strand
CCCCCCTGCATAGAACCCAACACCCGCTCTCCCCCTGACCAGGCAGGAACTCCGACGAGAGCCCTGACTCAGGACGACACCAGCAACCTCCTCCTCATCATCATCATCCTCCTCCTTCCTCTCCTCCTCCTCCTCCTCGTCCCTCGTCCTGGCCCTGGTCTCGGTGGAGCAGTGCTGGCCTCCTCCTGCTCCACCAAGGCACTCTCCCCAGCTTCGAGCAGGCGATCTAGTGTCCTCTGCAGCATGAACACTATAGGGAGCACGTCATTGAGGCCGACATGCTCCCTGCTGACCATCTTGGTCGCACGCTCGAAAGGGCCCAACACCTGGCAGACCTGGTGTATCCGCCCCCACTCCGCACTGTTGATGTACGGGAGTGTTGGTGCTGGGCCGGCAGTGGGTTGCTCCAGCAGGTACTGCCTCACCGCCCTTCGCTGCTCCCACAACCTCTCCAGCATGTGGAGGGTGGAGTTCCACCGCGTCACACTGTCCACACAATCAGCCTGTGAGGGGCAGCCTGTTGACCCGCTCCCACTTGGACAGGGACGCGGTAGCGGTTGGGGAGCGCCTGAAGTGGCTGGCAATCCTACGCACCCTTAGCACAATGTCACTCAACCCAGGATAGTGCGTGCGCATGAACTTCTGCACCACTAGGTTGAGGACATGTGCCAGACAGGACACGTGAGTCAGACTGCCAGCCTGAAGGGCAGAGAGTAGGTTGCTGCCGTTATCACAGACAACCATACCTGCCTGGAGCCTTCGGGGTGTCAGCCACTTCTGGACCTGAGCCCTGAAGTGCGGTCAGCACTTCTTGTCCAGTGTGTCTCCGGTCCCCTAAGCTAACAGCTGGAGCACGGCCTGACAGCGCACGTGCACCACACTTGAGTAGCTACGGGGGCGCTTGCTGGGAGGCTCAGCAGCTGCGGAGACAGAGGCTTGACGGAGACCAGCAGTTCTCCCCATGACACCCCGGGGGGCGGCACCACAAAAACTGTTACCACGCCGATCCCTCCCCGGCGCCTTGGAGGGAAACCCAATGGGCAGTAAAACTTATGTAGCGCCCCTGCCCATGCCTGCTGGTCCAGCCATCCATTGTCAGATGCACCCTGTCGCTGACAGCATGATCCAGCGACAGGGTTACATTCTTCACAATGTGCTGGTGTAGGGCAGGACAACCAGTCCTGCAAAGAAATGGCGGCTGGGGACACGCCATTTGGGTTGGCCTGCTCCAACATCTGCCTGAAGGGGGTTGCTGTCCACGATGTTGAGGGGCAGAAGATGTTGGGCATAACCCTTGCCAGGAGCCCATTGAGGGAACGCACACGTCGTCTCCGGTGGGAAGGGAGTGTTGTCGTTCAAAGGCGTCTGAAATCGTCGCCTGGCGCCGGATGGCAGTGCGTGACACAGACGCGGAGGGTGCTGTCAAAGTAGAGGTCTGGATGCTGGTACCAGTACCTCTACTAGAGGGAGCGGGGGGGCATGACCTGCTGGGAAGAGATGAAGCTGTGGCAGGGGCTGCTGTACCCTGCTCACTTGTGGTGGTGGCGCTGCTACCACCACCACGCTTCATCTCGTCATGCACCCGCCAGTGATTTATCCTCAGGTGCTGGTTCAGGGCTGTGGTACCCACCCGAGCCAAATGCTTCCCTCTCTTCACCCTGACTGAACAGATCCGGCAGATGGCCACTAGAGGGTTGTCTGCCACCAGGGTGAAGTAGGCCCAGACAGGAGACTTCAGCGCCACCCTCCCGTCAGATGGGGTGACGCTGACTTGCACCTGCTGGGTCTCGGTGCGCACAGGTGGAGCTGCCTGCTGCTGCTGCTGCTGCTGCTGCTGCTGCTGACACCTCCTGCTGCCATCTCCAGTGGAGACCCTGACGCTGGTCTCCCTGGTGGTGACCTGGCGCACCGTTTCCCCAGGGTGCCTACCTTCCCCGTCGTCACTGTCGCAGTGAGCCGACGAGACAGATGGCAACCATGATGGGTCACCCTCCTCGCCCCCAGAGATGTCAGACCAAGGGCTGTGATGTTGTGGTCTGAGGGAACCAGCTGACATGGAGCCGATAGCCTGGCTCCGCTGTTCCCTCACCCACGCCTGGGTCTGACTAGGTGCTGCTGTTTCCTGCACCAAAACAGCAGCACCACTTTGAAGGGATGTCTCTGGGATACTGACAGCAGGTATCCCATACTCCTCGTCCATCCCTTCAAAAAGGTCCTGACCATCAGGACAGAGCTGGAGCTCTGCCCGATGCATGGCCTTCACCAAGACATCCCTCTCACTGTCGCTGTCGAACAGTAAGATGCTGGACTCTTGGGGGCTGGGGGGGGGTACTACAGGCAACGGTGCAATGGTGGAACTACTGGGAGTCGGGACCGACGACTCAGTGGCACTGCTGTGCCCCATGTAGTCCACCACTACTTGAGCCTGAGATGGCAATATCGGGCGGCTGCCAGATGTTAAAAAATCACGCATGCGGCGGACTCCCCTTCCACCCGATCCTCTACCAATAGTAGGGGCACGAGAGGTACCCCGTGCTGGCAGCGAACCAGCACTGGGAGTAACTCCCCTACCCCTGCTGCCACGGCTACGGATGCCGCTCATGATTGCTGATGTGTGTGGGGGGGGTAAACTTTATTGGGGGGGGGGAAATGTGTGTAAAAAATGTTTTTTGGTGTTTTTTTAAAAGACAGGCACGCAGCAACAAAGACGTACACAGACAGCTACTAAACTATAATAAAACTAGTACACCAAAGACAAGGACTACAAAAAATAAAAATAAATGCACGAAACAAACACTAACTGCTTACACAAACGTATATGACTATAAACTAAAGCTAATTTTTTTTTTTTTTTTTAAACACTAACTGACAAGGACTACAACTACAAAAAAAAATTCACTAAAGAAACACTAACTAATAACTTTTTTTTTTTTTTTAAACACAGAACACAGACACTAAACACTAGTGTTGAGCAGAATATGCCATATTCGAATTCGCGATATATCTCGAATATATAGTCGAATATTCGACAGATATTCGCTAAATACGAATATTCGTGGTATATTTTCGAAATGAAATGATTGCGAATTTTCGCTATCGCGAATGCGAATGCGATTGCGAATTGCGATTGCGAATATTCGAGAAATGCGGAATGGAGCACTCTGATTGGCACAGAATATTCGTGATATATTACAATATAAAATAATTGCGAATATTCGAGAAATGCGGAATGGAGCACTCTGATTGGCTCAGAATATTCGTGATATATTACAATACACAATAATTGCGAAATATTCGAGAAATGCGGAAGGAGCACTCTGATTGGCTCAGAATATTCGTGATATATTACAATACACAATAATTTGCGAATATTCGAGGTGAAATGCGGAAGGAGCACTCTGATTGCTCAGAATATTCGCGATATGATTACAATACACAATAATTGCGAATATTCGAGAAATGCGGAAGGAGCACTCTGATTGGCTCAGAATATTCGTGATATATTACAATACACAATAATTGCGAATATTCGAGATAATGCGGAAGGAGCACTCTGATTGGCTCAGAATATTCGTGATATATTACAATACAAAATAATTGCGAATATTACAAAATAATTGCGAATATTCGAGAAATGCGGAATGGAGCACTGATTTCAGAATCAGAATTTGGATGATATTACAATACAAAATACAAAATTTCGAAATTTCGAGAAAATGCGGGAATGGAGTACTCTGATTGGTCTCAGAATATTCGTGATATATTACAATATAAAATAAATCGCGCGATATCGCTATTTGCCGAATAATCGCATTGCGATTTTTCGGGCAATATAAAATGATCGCTGCAGCTACTCGGCCCAAGGTCTCTAATCATACCAGCAATGCTTTTAGACGTCGATGGGGATCTCTAGGATGTGATCTGTTCTAAAAAAAAAATTTAAAAAAACATTCGAATATTCGAAATAGCGAATATTCGCCGCGATATTCGCGATATTCGCGAATACTCGAATATGCAATATTCGTAGCGAATATTCGCAATGCGAATATTCGTGAGCAACACTACTAAACACACACTAAAGTAAGCTAGCTGCAATAAATGTACACCAACAGTATGTACACTTACTATACAGAAATCTAACTAAAATGAACAACACAAAACTTAGCTTTTAAAAAAGCTCTTGGGCCTTTCAGGAATCAGGAAATCTGGAAAATCTGCACTTAAATCAATAAGAAGCAGTCAATAGCTAAGCTGCAACTTACTACACTAACACAAGTTGAACAGCACAGAACAAAAATTTGCTTTTAAAAAAGCTCTTGGGCCTTTCAGGAATCAGGAAATCTGGAATATCTGCACTTAAATCAATAAGAAGCAGTCAATAGCTAAGCTGCAACTTACTACACTAACACAAGTTGAACAGCACAAAACAAAAATTAGCTTTTAAAAAAGCATCCTTTGGGCCTTTCAGGAATCAGGAAATCTGAATATCTGCACTTAAAATCAATAATAAGAAGCAGTCAATAGCTAAGCTGCAACTTACTACACTAACACAAGTTGAACAGCACAAAACAAAAATTAGCTTTTAAAAAAGCTCTTGGGTGTATTGCTTTGAAAAAAGCAGTTTATGATTATGAACTGGAAATTATCCACTGGAATCAGTAAGTAGCAAATAGCAACGATAAAGCACAATGCTGATGATGCAAGATGCAAAATACCAGCAACACAGACACAGTCTCCACACTCTCTAGCCAACTTCTGGATCTGCAATGAAATGCTGCTGGGAGTGACCTTATATAATGCCCATACAGGCAGGTTCCTATTGGTTGCTAACCTATGACGAGTGTGGAAGGAGAACTCTGATTGGCTCTGATGCAGAAGGGCGGAGTTAAATAATCGCGCAATATTCCGATTGTCGAATATTCGCATTGCGGCAGATAGGGCGAAGAAGATAATCGCGCGATATCGCTATTGCCGAATAATCGCATTGCGAATATTCGGCAATATAAAAGGATCGCTGCAGCTACTCGGCCCAAGGTCTCTAATCATACCAGCAATGCTTTTACACGTCGATGGGGATGTCTAGGATGTGATCTGTTCTAAAAAAAAAATTGAAATTCGGAATATATGGCGAATACTCGAATATGCCATTTTCGAGCCGAATATTCGCAATACGAATATTCGTGAGCAACACTAAACAGGAGTACTATTTTATGTTTTACGCTATAACTTGATGTAATGTCTATTATAAGAATTGCATAAATACCATGTAAGACCAATGTATGTATGTGTTTTTTGCTGTTGTGGTTGTTTTTTGCTTTGTCTTTGTTTACTGTTTTTGTAATTAAGTGGTCTTGCATAGCAAGAGCACTTACTATTCTCTCACATATATATTATTAAGTGGTCTTGCATAGCAAGAGCACTTACTATTCTCTCACATATATATTATTAAGTGGTCTTGCATAGCAAGAGCACTTACTATTCTCCTCACAATATATATTATTATTATGCTTTTATAGCCAAATTTACCACCCTAACTCCTCCCACAGTTTTTACGCTACATAGACGAGTAATATATCAAATCGAGCGGCTTGTTCCCGAATAGTGGGCTATTACTTTGTGGAACGTTTCGCCAAATCGTTCGCGAAATATCGTCATATTTCGCATAGGAATGAATGGTGAGAGCTAGAGCACAGAATGGCAAAAACGGAAAAATCATTACATGATTTGTAAAACTGCGACCACTCCCTCTTTTCAAGCCGACCTCAAATCTTATATCAAAATAGCCTGTCCCTGCTGACACTACATGACGACTAAAATCCGGGGTTTTCAAGATACAGACATTTGTTTTGCCAACACACGCCATCCATCATTTCAATGAAAGTCAATGGAGGAATAAAATTGAAAAGAATATTGCAAGGCAATTTGTAAACTGCGACTGTGCCTTCAAATTTAATATTTTAGAGACATACTATACATCAGGTTGAAGGTCTGGGTCTTGTGATTCGTAAAATATAAAGATATTCGCTGTGCGATTTATAGTTTTTAAAATACAATCATTTGAAGAAGCACAGTAAAAAAACAAGCCAGAATCTGAGTGGCTGTTTAGAGTGGCTGCCTGCATGTGTTTACATTGGTTTCCTAGGAGACGATGTCTCCTCACACACAGCTGAGGGGCTTTCTATAGCTCCTCCCACACAGCTGTGAGGTGATATGGCTCTGTTTTTCAGGCATATCCCACTTTTAAGTAAACAATGGGGTTTATTTACTAAAGCTGGAAAGCGCAATATAAGGCTCACTTCTGCACACAAACCAATGAGCTTCCAGGTTTTATTACCAGGCTTAACTGAACAAGCTGGGTTAGAAGCTTATTGTTTTTTCTGCAGAAGTGAGCCTGATATTGCGATTTCCAGCATTAGTAAATAAACCCTAGTGTGTACTTAAAAGCGGGGTATGCCTGTATTTGGCTCTGTGTAACTTCTGCATACTCTGCATATATCCATAGCATCCAGTCCATAGAAACCATCCATAGCAACCAGACCATAGCAACCCTCCATAGCAAATATCCATAGCAACCACTCCATAGCAACCCTCCATAGCAACCACTCCATAGCAACCGTCCATAGCAACCAGTCCATAGCAACCAGTCCATAGTAACCACTCCATAGCAACCAGACCATAGCAACCAGACTATAGCAACTGTCCATAGCAACTGTCCATAGCAACCCGCCCATAGCAACCCGTCCATAGCAACCCGACCATAGCAACCCGACCATAGCAACCAGTCCATAGCAACCAGACCATAGCAACCAGACCATAGCAACCCCTCCATAGCAACCCCTCCATAGCAACCCCTCCATAGCAACCCGTCCATAGCAACCCGTTTTTGATGGGGCAAATAGGATGGCGCAGTTTTGATGGGGTAGTTTTTGATGAAGCAGTTTTTGATGGGGCAATGGATCGAAATGGATAGACACATTGTTGGATCACATTTACATCTCCAGGGGCACCGTCTCCAGTCTGGAGTATTGGTGAAGGCAAGAACACGTCACACAATTTCCCCAGAAATTGTACCTTTTCTCTAAGTGGTCTTGCATAGCAAGAGCATTATTATTATTATTATTATTATTTTTATAGCCAAATTTACCACCCTAACTCCTCCCACAGTTTTTACGCTACATAGACGAGTAATATATCAAATCGAGCGGCTTGTTCCCGAATAGTGGGCTATTACTTTGTGGAACGTTTCGCCAAATCGTTCGCGAAATATCGTCATATTTGCGGCGAAATTTTCCCATAGGAATGAATGGTGAGAGCTAGAGCACAGAATGGCAAAAAAATAATTACATGATTTGTAAACTGCGACCACTCCCTCATTTTCAAGCCGACCTACACAAATCTTATATCAAAATGTTCAGCTGTCCCTGCTGACACTACACGTGTTGACGACTAAGCGATCGGTCAAATGGTTTTCAAGATACAGACATTTGTTTGCAACACACGCCATCCATCATTTCAATGAAAGTCAATGGAGGAATAAAAATTGAAAATGGAATATTGCAAGGCAATTTGTAAACTGCGACTGTGCCTTCAATTTTAATATTTCAGAGACATACTATACATCAGGTTGAAGGTCTGGGTCTTGTGATTCGTAAAATATAAAGATATTCACTGTGCGATTTATAGTTTTTAAAATACAATCATTTGAAGAAGCACAGTATTAAAAACAAGCCAGAATCTGTGTGGCTGTTTAGAGTGGCTGTTTGATGTGTTTACATTGGTTTCCTAGGAGACGATGTCTCCTCACAAACAGCTAAGGTGCTTTCTGTAGCTCCTCCCACACAGCTGTGAGGTGATATGGCTGTTTTTCAGGCATATCCCACTTTTAAGTACACAATGGGGTTTATTTACTAAAGCTGGAAAGCGCAATATAAGGCTCACTTCTGCACACAAACCAATGAGCTTCCAGGTTTTATTACCAGGCTTAACTGAACAAGCTGGGGTTAGAAGCTTATTGTTTTTTCTGCAGAAGTGAGCCTGATATTGCGATTTCCAGCATTAGTAAATAAACCCTAGTGTGTACTTAAAAGCGGGGTATGCCTGTATTTGGCTCTGCATAACTTCTGCATACTCTGCATATAGCATCCAGTCCATAGAAACCGTCCATAGCAACCAGTCCATAGCAACCACTCCATAGCAACCAGACCATAGCAAAAAACATAGCAACCACTCCATAGCAACCAGTCCATAGCAACCAGTCCATAGCAACTGTCCATAGCAACCACTCCATAGCAACCAGTTCATAGCAACTAGTTCATAGCAACCCTCCATAGCAACCAGAATATAGCAACCAGTCCATAGCAACCAGTCCATAGCAACCGTCCATAGCAACCAGACCATAGCAACCAGAATATAGCAACTGTCCATAGCAACCAGTCCATAGAAACTGTCCATAGCAACCAGTCCATAGAAAACAGAATATAGCAACCAGACCATAGCAACCAGTCCATAGCAAGCAGTCCATAGCAACCAGAATATAGCAAATGTCCATAGCAACCAGACCATAGCAACCACTCCATAGAAACCACTCCATAGCAACTGTCTAAAGCAACCAGACCATAGCAACTGTCCATAGCAACTGTCCATAGCAACCAGTCCATAGCAACCAGTTTTTGATGGGGCAAATAGGATGGTGCAGTTTTGATGGGATAGTTTTTGATGGAGCAGTTTTTAATGGAGCAATGGATAGACACATTGTTGGATCACATTTACATCTCCAGGGGCACCATCTCCAGTCAGGAGTATTGGTGAAGGCAAGAACACGTCACACAATTTCCCCAGAAAGTGGTCTTTGCACTTACTATTCTCTACCTTATTATTAAGTTTTCATAGCAAGAGCACTTACTATTCTCTCACATATTATTATTATTATTATTTTTATAGCCAAATTTACCACCCTAACTCCTCCCACAGTTTTTACGCTACATAGACGAGTAATATATCAAATCGAGCGGCTTGTTCCCGAATAGTGGGCTATTACTTTGTGGAACGTTTCGCCAAATCGTTCGCGAAATATCGTCATATTTGCGGCGAAATTTTCCCATAGGAATGAATGGTGAGAGCTAGAGCACAGAATGGCAAAAACGGAAAAATCATTACATGATTTGTAAACTGCGACCACTCCCTCATTTTCAAGCCGACCTACACAAATCTTATATCAAAATGTTCAGCTGTCCCTGCTGACACTACACGTGTTGACGACTAAGCGATCGGTCAAATGGTTTTCAAGATACAGACATTTGTTTGCAACACACGCCATCCATCATTTCAATGAAAGTCAATGGAGGAAAGAAAATTGAAAACTGAATATTGCAAGGCAATTTGTAAACTGCGACTGTGCCTTCAAATTTAATATTTTAGAGACATACTATACATCAGGTTGAAGGTCTGGGTCTTGTGATTCGTAAAATATAAAGATATTCGCTGTGCGATTTATAGTTTTTAAAATACAATCATTTGAAGAAGCACAGTAAAAAACAAGCCAGAATCTGAGTGGCTGTTTAGAGTGGCTGCCTGCATGTGTTTACATTGGTTTCCTAGGAGACGATGTCTCCTCACACACAGCTGAGGGGCTTTCTATAGCTCCTCCCACACAGCTGTGAGGTGATATGGCTCTATTTTTCAGGCATATCCCACTTTTAAGTAAACAATGGGGTTTATTTACTAAAGCTGGAAAGCGCAATATAAGGCTCACTTCTGCACACAAACCAATGAGCTTCCAGGTTTTATTACCAGGCTTAACTGAACAAGCTGGGGTTAGAAGCTTATTGTTTTTTCTGCAGAAGTGAGCCTGATATTGCGATTTCCAGCATTAGTAAATAAACCCTAGTGTGTACTTAAAAGCGGGGTATGCCTGTATTTGGCTCTGTGTAACTTCTGCATACTCTGCATATAGAAACCATCCATAGCATCCAGTCCATAGAAACCATCCATAGCAACCAGACCATAGCAACCCTCCATAGCAACCACTCCATAGCAACCACTCCATAGCAACCCGTCCATAGCAACCACTCCATAGCAACCGTCCATAGCAACCAGTCCATAGCAACCAGTCCATAGTAACCACTCCATAGCAACCAGACCATAGCAACCAGACTATAGCAACTGTCCATAGCAACCAGTCAATAGCAACTGTCCATAGCAACCCGCCCATAGCAACCCGTCCATAGCAACCCGTCCATAGCAACCCGACCATAGCAACCCGACCATAGCAACCAGTCCATAGCAACCAGACCATAGCAACCAGTCCATAGCAACCCCTCCATAGCAACCCCTCCATAGCAACCCCTCCAACAACCCTCCATAGCAACCCGTTTTTGATGGGGCAAATAGGATGGCGCAGTTTTGATGGGGTAGTTTTTGATGAAGCAGTTTTTGATGGGGCAATGGATCGAAATGGATAGACACATTGTTGGATCACATTTACATCTCCAGGGGCACCGTCTCCAGTCTGGAGTATTGGTGAAGGCAAGAACACGTCACACAATTTCCCCAGAAATTGTACCTAGTTAAGTTTTCATAGCAAGAGCAGTTATTATTATTATTATTATTATTTTTATAGCCAAATTTACCACCCTAACTCCTCCCACAGTTTTTACGCTACATAGACGAGTAATATATCAAATCGAGCGGCTTGTTCCCGAATAGTGGGCTATTACTTTGTGGAACGTTTCGCCAAATCGTTCGCGAAATATCGTCATATTTGCGGCGAAATTTTCCCATAGGAATGAATGGTGAGAGCTAGAGCACAGAATGGCAAAAACGGAAAAATCATTACATGATTTGTAAACTGCGACCACTCCCTCATTTTCAAGCCGACCTACACAAATCTTATATCAAAATGTTCAGCTGTCCCTGCTGACACTACACGTGTTGACGACTAAGCGATCGGTCAAATGGTTTTCAAGATACAGACATTTGTTTGCAACACACGCCATCCATCATTTCAATGAAAGTCAATGGAGGAAAGAAAATTGAAAACTGAATATTGCAAGGCAATTTGTAAACTGCGACTGTGCCTTCAAATTTAATATTTTAGAGACATACTATACATCAGGTTGAAGGTCTGGGTCTTGTGATTCGTAAAATATAAAGATATTCGCTGTGCGATTTATAGTTTTTAAAATACAATCATTTGAAGAAGCACAGTAAAAAACAAGCCAGAATCTGAGTGGCTGTTTAGAGTGGCTGCCTGCATGTGTTTACATTGGTTTCCTAGGAGACGATGTCTCCTCACACACAGCTGAGGGGCTTTCTATAGCTCCTCCCACACAGCTGTGAGGTGATATGGCTCTGTTTTTCAGGCATATCCCACTTTTAAGTAAACAATGGGGTTTATTTACTAAAGCTGGAAAGCGCAATATAAGGCTCACTTCTGCACACAAACCAATGAGCTTCCAGGTTTTATTACCAGGCTTAACTGAACAAGCTGGGGTTAGAAGCTTATTGTTTTTTCTGCAGAAGTGAGCCTGATATTGCGATTTCCAGCATTAGTAAATAAACCCTAGTGTGTACTTAAAAGCGGGGTATGCCTGTATTTGGCTCTGTGTAACTTCTGCATACTCTGCATATAGAAACCATCCATAGCATCCAGTCCATAGAAAACCATCCATAGCAACCAGACCATAGCAACCCTCCATAGCAACCACTCCATAGCAACCACTCCATAGCAACCACTCCATAGCAACCCGTCCATAGCAACCACTCCATAGCAACCGTCCATAGCAACCAGTCCATAGCAACCAGTCCATAGCAAGCAACCAGACCATAGCAACTGTCCAAGCAACTATAGCACTGTCAATAGCAACTGTCCATAGCAACCCGCCCATAGCAACCCGTCCATAGCAACCCGACCATAGCAACCCGACCATAGCAACCAGTCCATAGCAACCAGACCATAGCAACCAGACCATAGCAACCCCTCCATAGCAACCCCTCCATAGCAACCCCTCCATAGCAACCCGTCCATAGCAACCCGTTTTTGATGGGGCAAATAGGATGGCGCAGTTTTGATGGGGTAGTTTTTGATGAAGCAGTTTTTGATGGGGCAATGGATCGAAATGGATAGACACATTGTTGGATCACATTTACATCTCCAGGGGCACCGTCTCCAGTCTGGAGTATTGGTGAAGGCAAGAACACGTCACACAATTTCCCCAGAAATTGTATTCTCTCACTAGTTATTAAGTGGTCTTGCATAGCAAGAGCACTTTATCACATATTATTATTATTATTTTTATAGCCAAATTTACCACCCTAACTCCTCCCACAGTTTTTACGCTACATAGACGAGTAATATATCAAATCGAGCGGCTTGTTCCCGAATAGTGGGCTATTACTTTGTGGAACGTTTCGCCAAATCGTTCGCGAAATATCGTCATATTTGCGGCGAAATTTTCCCATAGGAATGAATGGTGAGAGCTAGAGCACAGAATGGCAAAAACGGAAAAATCATTACATGATTTGTAAACTGCGACCACTCCCTCATTTTCAAGCCGACCTACACAAATCTTATATCAAAATGTTCAGCTGTCCCTGCTGACACTACACGTGTTGACGACTAAGCGATCGGTCAAATGGTTTTCAAGATACAGACATTTGTTTGCAACACACGCCATCCATCATTTCAATGAAAGTCAATGGAGGAAAAAAATTGAAAATGAATATTGCAAGGCAATTTGTAAACTGCGACTGTGCCTTCAAATTTAATATTTTCAGAGACATACTATACATCAGGTTGAAGGTCTGGGTCTTGTGATTCGTAAAATATAAAGATATTCGCTGTGCGATTTATAGTTTTTAAAATACAATCATTTGAAGAAGCACAGTAAAAAACAAGCCAGAATCTGAGTGGCCTGTTTAGAGTGGCTGTTTGCATGTGTTTACATTGGTTTCCTAGGAGACGATGTCTCCTCACAAACAGCTAAGGTGCTTTCTATAGCTCCTCCCACACAGCTGTGAGGTGATATGGCTGTTTTTCAGGCATATCCCACTTTTAAGTAAACAATGGGGTTTATTTACTAAAGCTGGAAAGCGCAATATAAGGCTCACTTCTGCACACAAACCAATGAGCTTCCAGGTTTTATTACCAGGCTTAACTGAACAAGCTGGGGTTAGAAGCTTATTGTTTTTTCTGCAGAAGTGAGCCTGATATTGCGATTTCCAGCATTAGTAAATAAACCCTAGTGTGTACTTAAAAGCGGGGTATGCCTGTATTTGGCTCTGCATAACTTCTGCATACTCTGCATATAGCATCCAGTCCATAGAAACCATCCATAGCAACCAGTCCATAGCAACCACTCCATAGCAACCAGACCATAGCAAAAAACATAGCAACCACTCCATAGCAACCACTCCATAGCAAAGTCCATAGCAACTCCATAGCAACCACTCCATAGCAACCAGTTCATAGCAACTAGTTCATAGCAACCCTCCATAGCAACCAGCCCATAGCAACCAGTCCATAGCAACCAGTCCATAGCAACCGTCCATAGCAACCAGACCATAGCAACCAGAATATAGCAACTGTCCATAGCAACCAGTCCATAGAAACTGTCCATAGCAACCAGTCCATAGTAACAGAATATAGCAACCAGACCATAGCAACCAGTCCATAGCCAGTCCATAGCAACCAGAATATAGCAAATGTCCATAGCAACCAGACCATAGCAACCACTCCATAGAAACCACTCCATAGCAATAGCAACCAGACCATAGCAACTGTCCATAGCAACTGTCCATAGCAACCGTCCATAGCAACCAGTTTTTGATGGGGCAAATAGGATGGTGCAGTTTTGATGGGTAGTTTTTGATGAAGCAGTTTTTAATGGAGCAATGGATAGACACATTGTTGGATCACATTTACATCTCCAGGGGCACCATCTCCAGTCTGGAGTATTGGTGAAGGCAAGAACACGTCACACAATTTCCCCAGAAATTGTACTTTTCTAGTTAAGTGGTCTTGCATAGCAAGAGCACTTACTATTCTCTCACATATTATTATTATTATTTTTATAGCCAAATTTACCACCCTAACTCCTCCCACAGTTTTTACGCTACATAGACGAGTAATATATCAAATCGAGCGGCTTGTTCCCGAATAGTGGGCTATTACTTTGTGGAACGTTTCGCCAAATCGTTCGCGAAATATCGTCATATTTGCGGCGAAATTTTCCCATAGGAATGAATGGTGAGAGCTAGAGCACAGAATGGCAAAAACGGAAAAATCATTACATGATTTGTAAACTGCGACCACTCCCTCATTTTCAAGCCGACCTACACAAATCTTATATCAAAATGTTCAGCTGTCCCTGCTGACACTACACGTGTTGACGACTAAGCGATCGGTCAAATGGTTTTCAAGATACAGACATTTGTTTGCAACACACGCCATCCATCATTTCAATGAAAGTCAATGGAGGAAAGAAAATTGAAAACTGAATATTGCAAGGCAATTTGTAAACTGCGACTGTGCCTTCAAATTTAATATTTTAGAGACATACTATACATCAGGTTGAAGGTCTGGGTCTTGTGATTCGTAAAATATAAAGATATTCGCTGTGCGATTTATAGTTTTTAAAATACAATCATTTGAAGAAGCACAGTAAAAAACAAGCCAGAATCTGAGTGGCTGTTTAGAGTGGCTGTTTGCATGTGTTTACATTGGTTTCCTAGGAGACGATGTCTCCTCACACACAGCTGAGGGGCTTTCTATAGCTCCTCCCACACAGCTGTGAGGTGATATGGCTCTGTTTTTCAGGCATATCCCACTTTTAAGTAAACAATGGGGTTTATTTACTAAAGCTGGAAAGCGCAATATAAGGCTCACTTCTGCACACAAACCAATGAGCTTCCAGGTTTTATTACCAGGCTTAACTGAACAAGCTGGGGTTAGAAGCTTATTGTTTTTTCTGCAGAAGTGAGCCTGATATTGCGATTTCCAGCATTAGTAAATAAACCCTAGTGTGTACTTAAAAGCGGGGTATGCCTGTATTTGGCTCTGTGTAACTTCTGCATACTCTGCATATAGAAACCATCCATAGCATCCAGTCCATAGAAACCATCCATAGCAACCAGCAACCACTCCATAGCAACCCTCCATAGCAACCACTCCATAGCAACCACTCCATAGCAACCCGTCCATAGCAACCACTCCATAGCAACCGTCCATAGCAACCAGTCCATAGCAACCAGTCCATAGTAACCACTCCATAGCAACCAGACCATAGCAACCAGACTATAGCAACTGTCCATAGCAACCAGTCCAATAGCAACTGTCCATAGCAACCCGCCCATAGCAACCCGTCCATAGCAACCCGTCCATAGCAACCCGACCATAGCAACCCGACCATAGCAACCAGTCCAT
The DNA here is from genome assembly GCA_029574335.1 of Rana kukunoris. Lineage (NCBI taxonomy): Eukaryota > Metazoa > Chordata > Amphibia > Anura > Ranidae > Rana > Rana kukunoris. The sequence goes on along the minus strand of CM056055.1, from coordinate 85,786,979 downwards.
AGCAACCAGACCATAGCAACCAACCAGCAACCCCTCCATAGCAACCCCTCCATAGCAACCCCTCCATAGCAACCCGTCCATAGCAACCCGTTTTTGATGGGGCAAATAGGATGGCGCAGTTTTGATGGGGTAGTTTTTGATGAAGCAGTTTTTGATGGGGCAATGGATCGAAATGGATAGACACATTGTTGGATCACATTTACATCTCCAGGGGCACCGTCTCCAGTCTGGAGTATTGGTGAAGGCAAGAACACGTCACACAATTTCCCCAGAAATTGTACCTTTTCTAGTTAGTGGTCTTGCATAGCAAGAGCATTACTATTATATATTATTATTTTTATAGCCAAATTTACCACCCTAACTCCTCCCACAGTTTTTACGCTACATAGACGAGTAATATATCAAATCGAGCGGCTTGTTCCCGAATAGTGGGCTATTACTTTGTGGAACGTTTCGCCAAATCGTTCGCGAAATATCGTCATATTTGCGGCGAAATTTTCCCATAGGAATGAATGGTGAGAGCTAGAGCACAGAATGGCAAAAACGGAAAAATCATTACATGATTTGTAAACTGCGACCACTCCCTCATTTTCAAGCCGACCTACACAAATCTTATATCAAAATGTTCAGCTGTCCCTGCTGACACTACACGTGTTGACGACTAAGCGATCGGTCAAATGGTTTTCAAGATACAGACATTTGTTTGCAACACACGCCATCCATCATTTCAATGAAAGTCAATGGAGGAAAGAAAATTGAAAACTGAATATTGCAAGGCAATTTGTAAACTGCGACTGTGCCTTCAAATTTAATATTTTAGAGACATACTATACATCAGGTTGAAGGTCTGGGTCTTGTGATTCGTAAAATATAAAGATATTCGCTGTGCGATTTATAGTTTTTAAAATACAATCATTTGAAGAAGCACAGTAAAAAACAAGCCAGAATCTGAGTGGCTGTTTAGAGTGGCTGCCTGCATGTGTTTACATTGGTTTCCTAGGAGACGATGTCTCCTCACACACAGCTGAGGGGCTTTCTATAGCTCCTCCCACACAGCTGTGAGGTGATATGGCTCTGTTTTTCAGGCATATCCCACTTTTAAGTAAACAATGGGGTTTATTTACTAAAGCTGGAAAGCGCAATATAAGGCTCACTTCTGCACACAAACCAATGAGCTTCCAGGTTTTATTACCAGGCTTAACTGAACAAGCTGGGGTTAGAAGCTTATTGTTTTTTCTGCAGAAGTGAGCCTGATATTGCGATTTCCAGCATTAGTAAATAAACCCTAGTGTGTACTTAAAAGCGGGGTATGCCTGTATTTGGCTCTGTGTAACTTCTGCATACTCTGCATATAGAAACCATCCATAGCATCCAGTCCATAGAAACCATCCATAGCAACCAGACCATAGCAACCCTCCATAGCAACCACTCCATAGCAACCACTCCATAGCAACCACTCCATAGCAACCACTCCATAGCAACCCGTCCATAGCAACCAGTTCCATAGCAACCGTCCATAGCAACCAGTCCATAGCAACCAGTCCATAGTAACCACTCCATAGCAACCAGACCATAGCAACCAGACTATAGCAACTGTCCATAGCAACCAGTCAATAGCAACTGTCCATAGCAACCCGCCCATAGCAACCCGTCCATAGCAACCCGTCCATAGCAACCCGACCATAGCAACCCTACAATAGCAACCACTCCATAGCAACCAGACCATAGCAACCAGACCATAGCAACCCCTCCATAGCAACCCCTCCATAGCAACCCCTCCATAGCAACCCGTCCATAGCAACCCGTTTTTGATGGGGCAAATAGGATGGCGCAGTTTTGATGGGGTAGTTTTTGATGAAGCAGTTTTTGATGGGGCAATGGATCGAAATGGATAGACACATTGTTGGATCACATTTACATCTCCAGGGGCACCGTCTCCAGTCTGGAGTATTGGTGAAGGCAAGAACACGTCACACAATTTCCCCAGAAATTGTACCTTTTCTAGTTAAGTGGTCTTGCATAGCAAGAGCACTTACTATTCTCTCACATATATATATTATTATTATTATTTTTTATAGCCAAATTTACCACCCTAACTCCTCCCACAGTTTTTACGCTACATAGACGAGTAATATATCAAATCGAGCGGCTTGTTCCCGAATAGTGGGCTATTACTTTGTGGAACGTTTCGCCAAATCGTTCGCGAAATATCGTCATATTTGCGGCGAAATTTTCCCATAGGAATGAATGGTGAGAGCTAGAGCACAGAATGGCAAAAACGGAAAAATCATTACATGATTTGTAAACTGCGACCACTCCCTCATTTTCAAGCCGACCTACACAAATCTTATATCAAAATGTTCAGCTGTCCCTGCTGACACTACACGTGTTGACGACTAAGCGATCGGTCAAATGGTTTTCAAGATACAGACATTTGTTTGCAACACACGCCATCCATCATTTCAATGAAAGTCAATGGAGGAAAAAAAATTGAAAACTGAATATTGCAAGGCAATTTGTAAACTGCGACTGTGCCTTCAAATTTAATATTTTAGAGACATACTATACATCAGGTTGAAGGTCTGGGTCTTGTGATTCGTAAAATATAAAGATATTCGCTGTGCGATTTATAGTTTTTAAAATACAATCATTTGAAGAAGCACAGTAAAAAACAAGCCAGAATCTGAGTGGCTGTTTAGAGTGGCTGCCTGCATGTGTTTACATTGGTTTCCTAGGAGACGATGTCTCCTCACACACAGCTGAGGGGCTTTCTATAGCTCCTCCCACACAGCTGTGAGGTGATATGGCTCTGTTTTTCAGGCATATCCCACTTTTAAGTAAACAATGGGGTTTATTTACTAAAGCTGGAAAGCGCAATATAAGGCTCACTTCTGCACACAAACCAATGAGCTTCCAGGTTTTATTACCAGGCTTAACTGAACAAGCTGGGGTTAGAAGCTTATTGTTTTTTCTGCAGAAGTGAGCCTGATATTGCGATTTCCAGCATTAGTAAATAAACCCTAGTGTGTACTTAAAAGCGGGGTATGCCTGTATTTGGCTCTGTGTAACTTCTGCATACTCATATAGCATCCAGTCCATAGAAACCATCCATAGCAACCAGTCCATAGCAACCACTCCATAGCAACCAGACCATAGCCATAGCAACCCTCCATAGCAACCACTCCATAGCAACCACTCCATAGCAACCACTCCATAGCAACCCGTCCATAGCAACCACTCCATAGCAACCAGTCCTTAGCAACCAGTCCATAGCAACCAGTCCATAGCAACCACTCCATAGCAACCAGACCATAGCAACCAGACTATAGCAACTGTCCATAGCAACCAGTCCATAGAAACTGTCCATAGCAACCACCCGTCCCATAGCAACCAGACCATAGCAACCAGTCCATAGCAAGAGTCCATAGCAACCCCCATCCATAGCAACCAGTCCATAGCAACCACATATACCAGACCATAGCAACTCCATAGCAAGTCCATAGCAACCAGTCCATAGCAACCGTTTTTGATGGGGCAAATAGGATGGCGCAGTTTTGATGGGGTAGTTTTTGATGAAGCAGTTTTTGATGGGGCAATGGATCGAAATGGATAGACACATTGTTGGATCACATTTACATCTCCAGGGGCACCGTCTCCAGTCTGGAGTATTGGTGAAGGCAAGAACACGTCACACAATTTCCCCAGAAATTGTACCTTTTCTAGTTAAGTGGTCTTGCATAGCAAGAGCACTTACTATTCTCTCACATATATATTATTATTATTATTTTTATAGCCAAATTTACCACCCTAACTCCTCCCACAGTTTTTACGCTACATAGACGAGTAATATATCAAATCGAGCGGCTTGTTCCCGAATAGTGGGCTATTACTTTGTGGAACGTTTCGCCAAATCGTTCGCGAAATATCGTCATATTTGCGGCGAAATTTTCCCATAGGAATGAATGGTGAGAGCTAGAGCACAGAATGGCAAAAACGGAAAAATCATTACATGATTTGTAAACTGCGACCACTCCCTCATTTTCAAGCCGACCTACACAAATCTTATATCAAAATGTTCAGCTGTCCCTGCTGACACTACACGTGTTGACGACTAAGCGATCGGTCAAATGGTTTTCAAGATACAGACATTTGTTTGCAACACACGCCATCCATCATTTCAATGAAAGTCAATGGAGGAAAGAAAATTGAAAACTGAATATTGCAAGGCAATTTGTAAACTGCGACTGTGCCTTCAAATTTAATATTTTAGAGACATACTATACATCAGGTTGAAGGTCTGGGTCTTGTGATTCGTAAAATATAAAGATATTCGCTGTGCGATTTATAGTTTTTAAAATACAATCATTTGAAGAAGCACAGTAAAAAACAAGCCAGAATCTGAGTGGCTGTTTAGAGTGGCTGCCTGCATGTGTTTACATTGGTTTCCTAGGAGACGATGTCTCCTCACACACAGCTGAGGGGCTTTCTATAGCTCCTCCCACACAGCTGTGAGGTGATATGGCTCTGTTTTTCAGGCATATCCCACTTTTAAGTAAACAATGGGGTTTATTTACTAAAGCTGGAAAGCGCAATATAAGGCTCACTTCTGCACACAAACCAATGAGCTTCCAGGTTTTATTACCAGGCTTAACTGAACAAGCTGGGGTTAGAAGCTTATTGTTTTTTCTGCAGAAGTGAGCCTGATATTGCGATTTCCAGCATTAGTAAATAAACCCTAGTGTGTACTTAAAAGCGGGGTATGCCTGTATTTGGCTCTGTGTAACTTCTGCATACTCTGCATATAGAAACCATCCATAGCATCCAGTCCATAGAAACCATCCATAGCAACCAGACCATAGCAACCCTCCATAGCAACCACTCCATAGCAACCACTCCATAGCAACCACTCCATAGCAACCCGTCCATAGCAACCACTCCATAGCAACCGTCCATAGCAACCAGTCCATAGCAACCAGTCCATAGTAACCACTCCATAGCAACCAGACCATAGCAACCAGACTATAGCAACTGTCCATAGCAACCAGTCAATAGCAACTGTCCATAGCAACCCGCCCATAGCAACCCGTCCATAGCAACCCGTCCATAGCAACCCGACCATAGCAACCCGACCATAGCAACCAGTCCATAGCAACCAGACCATAGCAACCAGACCATAGCAACCCCTCCATAGCAACCCCTCCATAGCAACCCCGTCCATAGCAACCCGTTTTTGATGGGGCAAATAGGATGGCGCAGTTTTGATGGGGTAGTTTTTGATGAAGCAGTTTTTGATGGGGCAATGGATCGAAATGGATAGACACATTGTTGGATCACATTTACATCTCCAGGGGCACCGTCTCCAGTCTGGAGTATTGGTGAAGGCAAGAACACGTCACACAATTTCCCCAGAAATTGTACTTTTCTAGTTAAGTTTTCTAGCAAGAGTTATATTATTAAGTGGTCTTGCATAGCAAGAGCACTTACTATTCTCTCACATATATATTATTATTATTATTTTTATAGCCAAATTTACCACCCTAACTCCTCCCACAGTTTTTACGCTACATAGACGAGTAATATATCAAATCGAGCGGCTTGTTCCCGAATAGTGGGCTATTACTTTGTGGAACGTTTCGCCAAATCGTTCGCGAAATATCGTCATATTTGCGGCGAAATTTTCCCATAGGAATGAATGGTGAGAGCTAGAGCACAGAATGGCAAAAACGGAAAAATCATTACATGATTTGTAAACTGCGACCACTCCCTCATTTTCAAGCCGACCTACACAAATCTTATATCAAAATGTTCAGCTGTCCCTGCTGACACTACACGTGTTGACGACTAAGCGATCGGTCAAATGGTTTTCAAGATACAGACATTTGTTTGCAACACACGCCATCCATCATTTCAATGAAAGTCAATGGAGGAAAGAAAATTGAAAACTGAATATTGCAAGGCAATTTGTAAACTGCGACTGTGCCTTCAAATTTAATATTTTAGAGACATACTATACATCAGGTTGAAGGTCTGGGTCTTGTGATTCGTAAAATATAAAGATATTCGCTGTGCGATTTATAGTTTTTAAAATACAATCATTTGAAGAAGCACAGTAAAAAACAAGCCAGAATCTGAGTGGCTGTTTAGAGTGGCTGCCTGCATGTGTTTACATTGGTTTCCTAGGAGACGATGTCTCCTCACACACAGCTGAGGGGCTTTCTATAGCTCCTCCCACACAGCTGTGAGGTGATATGGCTCTATTTTTCAGGCATATCCCACTTTTAAGTAAACAATGGGGTTTATTTACTAAAGCTGGAAAGCGCAATATAAGGCTCACTTCTGCACACAAACCAATGAGCTTCCAGGTTTTATTACCAGGCTTAACTGAACAAGCTGGGGTTAGAAGCTTATTGTTTTTTCTGCAGAAGTGAGCCTGATATTGCGATTTCCAGCATTAGTAAATAAACCCTAGTGTGTACTTAAAAGCGGGGTATGCCTGTATTTGGCTCTGTGTAACTTCTGCATACTCTGCATATAGAAACCATCCATAGCATCCAGTCCATAGAAACCATCCATAGCAACCAGACCATAGCAACCCTCCATAGCAACCACTCCATAGCAACCACTCCATAGCAACCACGTCCATAGCAACCACTCCATAGCAACCGTCCATAGCAACCAGTCCATAGCAACCAGTCCATAGTAAACCACTCCATAGCAACCAGACCATAGCAACCAACTATAGCAACTGTCCATAGCAACCAGTCATAGCAACTGTCCATAGCAACCCGCCCATAGCAACCCGTCCATAGCAACCCGTCCATAGCAACCCGACCATAGCAACCCGACCATAGCAACCAGTCCATAGCAACCAGACCATAGCAACCAGACCATAGCAACCCCTCCATAGCAACCCCTCCATAGCAACCCCTCCATAGCAACCCGTTTTTGATGGGGCAAATAGGATGGCGCAGTTTTGATGGGGTAGTTTTTGATGAAGCAGTTTTTGATGGGGCAATGGATCGAAATGGATAGACACATTGTTGGATCACATTTACATCTCCAGGGGCACCGTCTCCAGTCTGGAGTATTGGTGAAGGCAAGAACACGTCACACAATTTCCCCAGAAATTGTACCTTTTCTAGTTATTATTATTATTATTATTTTTATAGCCAAATTTACCACCCTAACTCCTCCCACAGTTTTTACGCTACATAGACGAGTAATATATCAAATCGAGCGGCTTGTTCCCGAATAGTGGGCTATTACTTTGTGGAACGTTTCGCCAAATCGTTCGCGAAATATCGTCATATTTGCGGCGAAATTTTCCCATAGGAATGAATGGTGAGAGCTAGAGCACAGAATGGCAAAAACGGAAAAATCATTACATGATTTGTAAACTGCGACCACTCCCTCATTTTCAAGCCGACCTACACAAATCTTATATCAAAATGTTCAGCTGTCCCTGCTGACACTACACGTGTTGACGGACTAAGCGATCGGTCAAATGGTTTTCAAGATACAGACATTTGTTTGCAACACACGCCATCCATCATTTCAATGAAAGTCAATGGAGGAAAGAAAATTGAAAACTGAATATTGCAAGGCAATTTGTAAACTGCGACTGTGCCTTCAATTTTAATATTTTAGAGACATACTATACATCAGGTTGAAGGTCTGGGTCTTGTGATTCGTAAAATATAAAGATATTCGCTGTGCGATTTATAGTTTTTAAAATACAATCATTTGAAGAAGCACAGTAAAAAAACAAGCCAGAATCTGAGTGGCTGTTTAGAGTGGCTGCCTGCATGTGTTTACATTGGTTTCCTAGGAGACGATGTCTCCTCACACACAGCTAAGGGGCTTTCTATAGCTCCTCCCACACAGCTGTGAGGTGATATGGCTCTGTTTTTCAGGCATATCCCACTTTTAAGTAAACAATGGGGTTTATTTACTAAAGCTGGAAAGCGCAATATAAGGCTCACTTCTGCACACAAACCAATGAGCTTCCAGGTTTTATTACCAGGCTTAACTGAACAAGCTGGGGTTAGAAGCTTATTGTTTTTTCTGCAGAAGTGAGCCTGATATTGCGATTTCCAGCATTAGTAAATAAACCCTACTGTGTACTTAAAAGCGGGGTATGCCTGTATTTGGCTCTGTGTAACTTCTGCATACTCTGCATATAGAAACCATCCATAGCATCCAGTCCATAGAAACCATCCATAGCAACCATACCATAGCAACCAGTCCATAGCAACCAGTCCATAGTAACCACTCCATAGCAACCAGACCATAGCAACCATAGCAACCACTCCATAGCAACCGTCCATAGCAACCAGTCCATAGCAACCAGTCCATAGTAACCACTCCATAGCAACCAGACCATAGCAACCAGACTATAGCAACTGTCCATAGCAACCAGTCATAGCAACTGTCCATAGCAACCCGCCCATAGCAACCCGTCCATAGCAACCCGTCCATAGCAAGACCATAGCAACCAGACCATAGCAACCAGTCCATAGCAACCAGACCATAGCAACTCCATAGCAACCCCTCCATAGCAAGTCCATAGCAACCCGTTTTTGATGGGGCAAATAGGATGGCGCAGTTTTGATGGGGTAGTTTTTGATGAAGCAGTTTTTGATGGGGCAATGGATCGAAATGGATAGACACATTGTTGGATCACATTTACATCTCCAGGGGCACCGTCTCCAGTCTGGAGTATTGGTGAAGGCAAGAACACGTCACACAATTTCCCCAGAAATTGTACCTTTTCTAGTTAAGTGGTCTTGCATAGCAAGAGCACTTACTATTCTCTCACATATTATTATTATTATTATTATTTTTATAGCCAAATTTACCACCCTAACTCCTCCCACAGTTTTTACGCTACATAGACGAGTAATATATCAAATCGAGCGGCTTGTTCCCGAATAGTGGGCTATTACTTTGTGGAACGTTTCGCCAAATCGTTCGCGAAATATCGTCATATTTGCGGCGAAATTTTCCCATAGGAATGAATGGTGAGAGCTAGAGCACAGAATGGCAAAAACGGAAAAATCATTACATGATTTGTAAACTGCGACCACTCCCTCATTTTCAAGCCGACCTACACAAATCTTATATCAAAATGTTCAGCTGTCCCTGCTGACACTACACGTGTTGACGACTAAGCGATCGGTCAAATGGTTTTCAAGATACAGACATTTGTTTGCAACACACGCCATCCATCATTTCAATGAAAGTCAATGGAGGAAAGAAAATTGAAAACTGAATATTGCAAGGCAATTTGTAAACTGCGACTGTGCCTTCAAATTTAATATTTTAGAGACATACTATACATCAGGTTGAAGGTCTGGGTCTTGTGATTCGTAAAATATAAAGATATTCGCTGTGCGATTTATAGTTTTTAAAATACAATCATTTGAAGAAGCACAGTAAAAAACAAGCCAGAATCTGAGTGGCTGTTTAGAGTGGCTGCCTGCATGTGTTTACATTGGTTTCCTAGGAGACGATGTCTCCTCACACACAGCTGAGGGGCTTTCTATAGCTCCTCCCACACAGCTGTGAGGTGATATGGCTCTGTTTTTCAGGCATATCCCACTTTTAAGTAAACAATGGGGTTTATTTACTAAAGCTGGAAAGCGCAATATAAGGCTCACTTCTGCACACAAACCAATGAGCTTCCAGGTTTTATTACCAGGCTTAACTGAACAAGCTGGGGTTAGAAGCTTATTGTTTTTTCTGCAGAAGTGAGCCTGATATTGCGATTTCCAGCATTAGTAAATAAACCCTAGTGTGTACTTAAAAGCGGGGTATGCCTGTATTTGGCTCTGTGTAACTTCTGCATACTCTGCATATAGAAACCATCCATAGCATCCAGTCCATAGAAACCATCCATAGCAACCATAGCAACCACTCCATAGCAACCACTCCATAGCAACCACTCCATAGCAACCCTCCATAGCAACCACTCCATAGCAACCGTCCATAGCACTCCATAGCAAGTCCATAGTAACCACTCCATCCATAGCAACCAGTCCATAGCAACTCCATAGCAACTCCATAGCAACCCAGTCCATAGCAACCAGTCCATAGCAACCCGTCCATCCATAGCAACCAGTCCATAGCAACCAGACCATAGCAACCCCGTCCATAGCAACCCCTCCATAGCAACCATAGCAACCAGACCATAGCAACCATAGACCATCCATAGCAACCCCTCCATAGCAACCCCTCCATAGCAACCCCTCCATAGCAACCCGTCCATAGCAACCCGTTTTTGATGGGGCAAATAGGATGGCGCAGTTTTGATGGGGTAGTTTTTGATGAAGCAGTTTTTGATGGGGCAATGGATCGAAATGGATAGACACATTGTTGGATCACATTTACATCTCCAGGGGCACCGTCTCCAGTCTGGAGTATTGGTGAAGGCAAGAACACGTCACACAATTTCCCCAGAAATTGTACCTTTTCTAGTTAAGTTCTTGCTAGCAAGAGTATATTATTATTATTTTTATAGCCAAATTTACCACCCTAACTCCTCCCACAGTTTTTACGCTACATAGACGAGTAATATATCAAATCGAGCGGCTTGTTCCCGAATAGTGGGCTATTACTTTGTGGAACGTTTCGCCAAATCGTTCGCGAAATATCGTCATATTTGCGGCGAAATTTTCCCATAGGAATGAATGGTGAGAGCTAGAGCACAGAATGGCAAAAACGGAAAAATCATTACATGATTTGTAAACTGCGACCACTCCCTCATTTTCAAGCCGACCTACACAAATCTTATATCAAAATGTTCAGCTGTCCCTGCTGACACTACACGTGTTGACGACTAAGCGATCGGTCAAATGGTTTTCAAGATACAGACATTTGTTTGCAACACACGCCATCCATCATTTCAATGAAAGTCAATGGAGGAAAGAAAATTGAAAACTGAATATTGCAAGGCAATTTGTAAACTGCGACTGTGCCTTCAAATTTAATATTTTAGAGACATACTATACATCAGGTTGAAGGTCTGGGTCTTGTGATTCGTAAAATATAAAGATATTCGCTGTGCGATTTATAGTTTTTAAAATACAATCATTTGAAGAAGCACAGTAAAAAACAAGCCAGAATCTGAGTGGCTGTTTAGAGTGGCTGCCTGCATGTGTTTACATTGGTTTCCTAGGAGACGATGTCTCCTCACACACAGCTGAGGGGCTTTCTATAGCTCCTCCCACACAGCTGTGAGGTGATATGGCTCTGTTTTTCAGGCATATCCCACTTTTAAGTAAACAATGGGGTTTATTTACTAAAGCTGGAAAGCGCAATATAAGGCTCACTTCTGCACACAAACCAATGAGCTTCCAGGTTTTATTACCAGGCTTAACTGAACAAGCTGGGGTTAGAAGCTTATTGTTTTTTCTGCAGAAGTGAGCCTGATATTGCGATTTCCAGCATTAGTAAATAAACCCTAGTGTGTACTTAAAAGCGGGGTATGCCTGTATTTGGCTCTGTGTAACTTCTGCATACTCTGCATATAGAAACCATCCATAGCATCCAGTCCATAGAAACCATCCATAGCAACCAGACCATAGCAACCCTCCATAGCAACCACTCCATAGCAACCACTCCATAGCAACCACTCCATAGCAACCACTCCATAGCAACCCGTCCATAGCAACCACTCCATAGCAACCGTCCATAGCAACCAGTCCATAGCAACCAGTCCATAGTAACCACTCCATAGCAACCAGACCATAGCAACCAGACTATAGCAACTGTCCATAGCAACCAGTCAATAGCAACTGTCCATAGCAACCCGCCCATAGCAACCCGTCCATAGCAACCCGTCCATAGCAACCCGACCATAGCAACCCGACCATAGCAACCAGTCCATAGCAACCAGACCATAGCAACCAGACCATAGCAACCCCTCCATAGCAACCCCTCCATAGCAACCCCTCCATAGCAACCCGTCCATAGCAACCCGTTTTTGATGGGGCAAATAGGATGGCGCAGTTTTGATGGGGTAGTTTTTGATGAAGCAGTTTTTGATGGGGCAATGGATCGAAATGGATAGACACATTGTTGGATCACATTTACATCTCCAGGGGCACCGTCTCCAGTCTGGAGTATTGGTGAAGGCAAGAACACGTCACACAATTTCCCCAGAAATTGTACCTTTTCTAGTTAAGTGGTCTTGCATAGCAAGAGCACTTACTATTCTCTCACATATATATTATTATTATTTTTATAGCCAAATTTACCACCCTAACTCCTCCCACAGTTTTTACGCTACATAGACGAGTAATATATCAAATCGAGCGGCTTGTTCCCGAATAGTGGGCTATTACTTTGTGGAACGTTTCGCCAAATCGTTCGCGAAATATCGTCATATTTGCGGCGAAATTTTCCCATAGGAATGAATGGTGAGAGCTAGAGCACAAAATGGCAAAAACTGAAAAAATTACATGATTTGTAAACTGCGACCACTCCCTCATTTTTAGGCCGACCTACACAAATCTTATATCAAAATGTTCAGCTGTCCCTGCTGACACTACACGTGTCGACGGCTAAGCGATCGGTTAAATGGTTTTCAAGATACAGACATTTGTTTGCAACACACGCCATCCATCATTTCAATGAAAGTCAATGGAGGAAAAAAATTGAAAATGAATATTGCAAGGCAATTTGTAAACTGCGACTGTGCCTTCAATTTTAATATTTCAGAGACATACTATACATCAGGTTGAAGGTCTGGGTCTTGTGATTCGTAAAATATAAAGATATTCACTGTGCGATTTATAGTTTTTAAAATACAATCATTTGAAGAAGCACAGTAAAAAACAAGCCAGAATCTGACTGCCTGTTTAGAGTGGCTGTTTGGCATGTGTTTACATTGGTTTCCTAGGAGACGATGTCTCCTCACAACACAGCTAAGGTGCTTTCTATAGCTCCTCCCACACAGCTGTGAGGTGATATGGCTGTTTTTCAGGCATATCCCACTTTTAAGTACACAATGGGGTTTATTTACTAAAGCTGGAAAGCGCAATATAAGGCTCACTTCTGCACACAAACCAATGAGCTTCCAGGTTTTATTACCAGGCTTAACTGAACAATCTGGGGTTAGAAGCTTATTGTTTTTTCTGCAGAAGTGAGCCTGATATTGCGATTTCCAGCATTAGTAAATAAACCCTAGTGTGTACTTAAAAGCGGGGTATGCCTGTATTTGGCTCTGCATAACTTCTGCATACTCTGCATATAGAAACCATCCATAGCATCCAGTCCATAGCAACCACTCCATAGCAACCAGACCATAGCAAAAAACCCTCCATTGCAACCACTCCATAGCAACCACCATAGCAACCACCATAGCAACCACTCCATAGCAACCTGTCCATAGCAACCCATCCATAGTAACCCTCCATAGCATCCAGACCTTAGCAACCAGTCCATAGCAACCGTCCAAACCAACCAGTCCATAGCAACCAGTCCATAGCAGCCGTGCATTGCAACCAGTCCATAGCAACTGTCCATAGCAACCCCCCATAGCAACCCGTCCATAGCAACCAGTCCATAGCAACCAGACCATAGCAACCAGTCCATAGCAAGCTCCATAGCAACCAGTCCATAGCAACCAGACCATAGCAACCCTCCATAGCAACTCCATAGCAACCTGTCCATAGCAACCAGTCCATAGCAACCAGTTTTTGAATGGGGCAAATAGGATGGTGCAGTTTTGATGGGATAGTTTTTGATGGAGCAGTTTTTAATGGAGCAATGGATAGACACATTGTTGGATCACATTTACATCTCCAGGGGCACCATCTCCAGTCAGGAGTACTGGTGAAGGCAAGAACACGTCACACAATTTCCCCAGAAATTGTACCTTTTCTAGTTAAGTGGTCTTGCATAGCAAGAGCACTTACTATTCTCTCACATATATATTATTATTATTCTTATTATAGCCAAATTTGCCACCCTAACTCCTCCCACAGTTTTTACGCTACATAGACGAGTAATATATCAAATCGAGCGGCTTGTTCCCGAATAGTGGGCTATTACTTTGTGGAACGTTTCGCCAAATCGTTCGCGAAATATCGTCATATTTGCGGCGAAATTTTCCCATAGGAATGAATGGTGAGAGCTAGAGCACAAAATGGCAAAAACTGAAAAAATTACATGATTTGTAAACTGCGACCACTCCCTCATTTTCAGGCCGACCTACACAAATCTTATATCAAAATGTTCAGCTGTCCCTGCTAACACTACACGTGTCGACGGCTAAGCGATCGGTCAAATGGTTTTCAAGATACAGACATTTGTTTGCAACACACGCCATCCATCATTTCAATGAAAGTCAATGGAGGAAAAAAATTGAAAATGAATATTGCAAGGCAATTTGTAAACTGCGACTGTGCCTTCAATTTTAATATTTTAGAGACATACTATACATCAGGTTGAAGGTCTGGGTCTTGTGATTCGTAAAATATAAAGATATTCACTGTGCGATTTATAGTTTTTAAAATACAATCATTTGAAGAAGCACAGTAAAAAACAAGCCAGAATCTGACTGGCCTGTTTAGAGTGGCTGTTTGGATGTGTTTACATTGGTTTCCTAGGAGACGATGTCTCCTCACAAACAGCTAAGGTGCTTTCTGTAGCTCCTCCCACACAGCTGTGAGGTGATATGGCTGTTTTTCAGGCATATCCCACTTTTAAGTACACAATGGGGTTTATTTACTAAAGCTGGAAAGCGCAATATAAGGCTCACTTCTGCACACAAACCAATGAGCTTCCAGGTTTTATTACCAGGCTTAACTGAACAATCTGGGGTTAGAAGCTTATTGTTTTTTCTGCAGAAGTGAGCCTGATATTGCGATTTCCAGCATTAGTAAATAAACCCTAGTGTGTACTTAAAAGCGGGGTATGCCTGTATTTGGCTCTGCATAACTTCTGCATACTCTGAAACCATATAGCATCCAGTCCATAGAAACCATCCATAGCAACCAGTCCATAGCAACCACTCCATAGCAACCAGACCATAGCAAAAAACATAGCAACCACTCCATAGCAACCAGTCCATAGCAACCACTCCATAGCAACCAGTCCATAGCAACATAGCAACCGTCCATAGCAACCAGTCCATAGCAACCAGTCCATAGCAACCCATAGCAACAACTGTCCATAGCACCACCAGAATAGCAACCAGACCATAGCAACCATAGCAAGCAGTCCATAGCAACCAGTCCAGTAGCAACCAGACCATAGCAACCAGTCCATAGAAAACATAGCAACCAGACCATAGCAAGCAACCAGTCCATGATGGGCAATGTTTTTGATCAGTTTTTAATGGAGCAATGGATAGACACATTGTTGGATCACATTTACATCTCCAGGGGCACCATCTCCAGTCAGGAGTACTGGTGAAGGCAAGAACACGTCACACAATTTCCCCAGAAATTGTACCTTTTCTAGTTATTATTATTATTTTTATAGCCAAATTTACCACCCTAACTCCTCCCACAGTTTTTACGCTACATAGACGAGTAATATATCAAATCGAGCGGCTTGTTCCCGAATAGTGGGCTATTACTTTGTGGAACGTTTCGCCAAATCGCTCGCGAAATATCGTCATATTTGCGGCGAAATTTTCCCATAGGAATGAATGGTGAGAGCTAGAGCACAGAATGGCAAAAACGGAAAAATCATTACATGATTTGTAAACTGCGACCACTCCCTCATTTTCAAGCCGACCTACACAAATCTTATATCAAAATGTTCAGCTGTCCCTGCTGACACTACACGTTTTGACGACTAAGCGATCGGTCAAATGGTTTTCAAGATACAGACATTTGTTTGCAACACACGCCATCCATCATTTCAATGAAAGTCAATGGAGGAAAGAAAATTGAAAACTGAATATTGCAAGGCAATTTGTAAACTGCGACTGTGCCTTCAAATTTAATATTTTAGAGACATACTATACATCAGGTTGAAGGTCTGGGTCTTGTGATTCGTAAAATATAAAGATATTCGCTGTGCGATTTATAGTTTTTAAAATACAATCATTTGAAGAAGCACAGTAAAAAACAAGCCAGAATCTGAGTGGCTGTTTAGAGTGGCTGCCTGCATGTGTTTACATTGGTTTCCTAGGAGACGATGTCTCCTCACACACAGCTGAGGGGCTTTCTATAGCTCCTCCCACACAGCTGTGAGGTGATATGGCTCTGTTTTTCAGGCATATCCCACTTTTAAGTAAACAATGGTGTTTATTTACTAAAGCTGGAAAGCGCAATATAAGGCTCACTTCTGCACACAAACCAATGAGCTTCCAGGTTTTATTACCAGGCTTAACTGAACAAGCTGGGGTTAGAAGCTTATTGTTTTTTCTGCAGAAGTGAGCCTGATATTGCGATTTCCAGCATTAGTAAATAAACCCTAGTGTGTACTTAAAAGCGGGGTATGCCTGTATTTGGCTCTGTGTAACTTCTGCATACTCTGCATATAGAAACCATCCATAGCATCCAGTCCATAGAAACCATCCATAGCAACCAGACCATAGCAACCCTCCATAGCAACCACTCCATAGCAACCACTCCATAGCAACCACTCCATAGCAACCACTCCATAGCAACCCGTCCATAGCAACCACTCCATAGCAACCGTCCATAGCAACCAGTCCATAGCAACCAGTCCATAGTAACCACTCCATAGCAACCAGACCATAGCAACCAGACTATAGCAACTGTCCATAGCAACCAGTCAATAGCAACTGTCCATAGCAACCCGCCCATAGCAACCCGTCCATAGCAACCCGTCCATAGCAACCCGACCATAGCAACCCGACCAGCTCCTGGGTCTGTGCGCAGGCGCCGAGAAGAGCCGAATGCTAATCGGCTGTTTCCGGAAGGCGTGATGCCTTATAGCGGCGACATTCTGCGGTGCGCCTGAAATTCAATGATTTTATATAAAGTAAGTACGTGCTGACGCCAGTATGCTGGATGGAATGAAACAAAGTGATTTTAAGGGTGGAACTCCGCTTTAAAACAACAAAAAAAAAAGAAGGGAAGAGCATGGCAAAAAAGGGAAGAGCATGGCAAGTACTCTGAAAATAAATGTGGATAGGGAAATAACTTAAAATAACATAAAAATAAATAAAAAATAAAATCATTTTGACCTAGGGGGACGAGGTCCATATGTATTAGGAGGTTGAGGTGGATGTGGCGGTGTAGGTGGAAGCGGCGGTGGAGGAGGAGGAGGTAGCCAACACAGAAGGTTTTGGTTTTTAACCACTTGACCACTGGGCACTTAAACACCCTTCCTAACCAGACCAATTTTCAGCTTTCGGTGCTCTCACAATTTGAATGACAATTACTCAGTCATACAACATTGTACCCATTTGAAATTTTTGTCCTTTTTTTCACACAAATAGAGCCTTCTTTTGGTGGTATTTGATCACCCCTGGGTTTTTTTTTTTTTGCGCTATAAAAGAAAAACGACTGAAAATTCTGTAAAAAAAAAAAAAAAAAACTTGTTTCTGTCATATTAGCAGGTTATTTCTCACACACAGCATATGCATACCACAAATTACACCCCAAAACACATTCTGCTATTCCTCCCGAGTATGGCGATACCCCATGTGTGGGACTTTTACACAGCGCGGCCACATACAGAGGCCCAACATGCAGGGAACGCCATCAGGCGTTCTGGAGCACCCAGACCAATTCTGACATTTCTCTCCTACATGGAAAAATCATCATTTATTTGCTAGAAAATTACATAGAACCCCAAAACATTATATATGCTTTTTTAGCAAAGACCCTAGAGAATACAATGGCGGCCGTTGCAACTTTTTATCTCGCACGGTATTTTCGCAGAAATTTATTGAACGCGTGTTTTTAAAAAAAACTGTTTTGTGCTTAAAACAAAACAAAACAGTAAAGTTAGCCCAATTTGTTTTCATAATGTGAAAGATGAAGTTACGCCGAGTAAATAGATACCCAACATGTCACCCTTCAAAATTGCACACACTCGTGGAATGGCGCCAAACTTTGCTACTTAAAAATCCCCATAGGCGGTATTGCAGAGTATTGGGGTATTGCAAAGTATCATGCAGGGTATTGGGGTATTGTCGAGTATTGGGGTATTGCCGAGTATTGGGGTATTGCCGAGTATTGGGGTATTGTTGAGTATTGGGGTATTGTTGAGTATTGGGGTATTGTTGAGTACTGGAGTATTGCAGAGTATTGGGGTATTGCCGAGTATTGGGGTATTGCCGAGTATTGGGGTATTGCCGAGTATTGGGGTATTGCCGAGTATTGGGGTATTGTTGAGTATTGGGGTATTGTTGAGTACTGGAGTATTGCAGAGTACTGGGGTATTGCCGAGTACTGGGGTATTGCCGAGTATTGGGGTATTGCCGAGTATTGGGGTATTGTTGAGTATTGGGATATTGTTGAGTACTGGGGTATTGTTGAGTACTGGGGTATTGTTGAGTACTGGGGTATTGTTGGGTACTGGGGGATTGCTGGGTACTGGGGAATTGCTGGGTACTGGGGGGATTGCAGAGCTGGGATGTTTTGAGGGATGGCTGGATCTGTGACTGCATTTGTCACAGATCCAGCCACAGCTCAGCTGCTGACACCCCGCTCCCCCCCCCTCTCCTCGCACACTGTACAGAGAGGAGAGGGAGGAGAGGGAGGAACCGGCGTCATCAAATGACGCCGGTTTGTTTACAAGTGATCGCACCGTCATTTGACGGCGCGATCACGTGGTAAACGGCCGCGATCAGCGGCAATTTACCGTGATCCGTGATGCGCCGGGTCTTCTAGACCCGGCGAGCACGGACACTTTCACGAGCGCGTCCCAGGGGGCGCGCAATCGCGAAAGTGAAGGACGACATCCCAGGGACGTCGTCCCAAGATAACCCGCCGCGCCGTAGCAGTAAAATGCTTATGGCGCGGTGGGAAAGTGGTTAATATATGTATTTTTTTAATTAGGGTAAACCCCAAAAGAGTGAGAAAGATCTAGGGTTGCTACCTTATCCCTTTAACCACTTCAGGTCCGCGTCATTGTCGAAAGACGGCAACAGCGCGGACCTGAGGCGCCGGAGTCACGTCTTTGGACGTCAATGTTTTGTAATTCCCCGCGCGCGCCACTGGGTGGCAAAAACAGTGCCGTCGCATCGCCGAGGATTCGATGCGTGTACCCGTCAGGTACACGCGATCGGCGGTGACAGAGCAGGGACGTGGAGCTCTGTGTGTAAACACAGCGCTCCATGTCCTGTCAGGGAGAGAGGAGAGCGATCTGTGTCCCTTGTCCATAGGGACACAATCAGTCACCTCCCCCAGTCACCCCCTCCCCCCACACAGTTAGAACACTATGCAGGATACACATTTAACCCCTTCCTCACCCCCTAGTGTTAACCCCTTCAATGCCAGTCACATTTATACAGTAATTAGTGCATATTTATAGCACTGGTCGCTGTATAAATGTGAATGGCGCCAAAAATGTGTCAAAAGTGTCCGATGTGTTCGCCGTAATGTCGCAGTCCCAATAAAAATTGCAGATCGCCGCCATTACTAGTAAAAAAAAAATATTAAAAAAAAATCATAATTCTGTCCCCTATTTTGTAGGCGCTATAACTTTTGCGCAAAGCAGTCGCTTAATGCGATTTTTTTTTTTTACAAAAATACGTAGAAGAATACGTATCGGCCTTAACTGAGAAAAAAAAAAGTTTAAAAAAAAAAAAAAATTGGGATATTTATTATAGCAACAAGTAAAAAATATGGGCCAGATTCAGGTAGATGGGCGCTTCTTTACTTTGGAGTAACGTTTCTCATTTACGTTACTCCGCCGTAACTTTAGGAGCAAGTACTGTTATTCACAAAGCACTTGCTCCTAAAGTTGCGGCGGCGTAGCGAAAATGAGGCGGCGGAATTCAAATTGGGCGGGTAGGGGGCGTGTATTATGTTAACTATGCGCGATCCCGCGGCGAACGTACTGCGCATGCGTCGACTGTCAGTGCGCATGCTCCAAATTCTTTCAGGGAACGTCAAGGACGTCAATCCCCATTCACGGATGTTTTACGCAAACGACTCGAATTGTTTTTTTTGTGACGCGATGACGACGGCCATACTTAACATAGGATACTCCACTAGGGGGCTGCTTTATCTTTACGCCTCGTATCTCTTACGGAAACGTCGGAAAGTCACTGCGTCGCGCCCGAATACGATCGTGAATTTCCGATTCCCGCTGATTAACATATTCTCAGCGTTAATCAGCGGGAACGCCCCGCACGCCATTTTTAAAATTGAAGTTCCGATACGATAGGAACTCCAACCCGGCGTTTCTTGTTTTCTGGTTACAGAAAACAAAAACGCCGGCTCAAAGTGACAGTTAGGCTGGAGTATCACTGATACTCCAGCCTAACTCTACCTGAATCTGGCCCTATATATATATATTTTTAAATTGTCGCTCTTTTTTTGTTTATAACGCAAAAAACAAAACGCACGGGCGATCAAATACCACCAAAATAAAGCTCTATTTGTGGGGAAAAAAGGACGCAAATTTTTTTTGGGAGCCACGTCGCACGACCGCGCAATTGTCAGTTAAAGTGACGCAGTGCCGGAAGCTGAAATTTCGCCTGGGCACGAAGGGGGTTTATGTGCCCAGTAAGCAAGTGGTTAAACAGTGGCGTAACTAGAACCTTCAGGGCCCCGATGCAAGAAACCATGAAGGGCCCCCCTGACCCCCCCGGAAAGGGCTATTTTCTCCGAGCACGGTGGCGAACAACAGGACCCGGTCGGTAGTGGTTGGCTGCATATAAAGGAACCGATTTTTCCATTCCGCCTGCTTCTCCTCCTCTCCCTCCCGCAGGCATTCAGCGGCTGCAGGAGGAAAATGGAGAGATTGGTTCCTCTATGCCAGTGTTTCTCAATATTTTTCCAGCCAGGGCACCCTTGAAGTATACTCTTAGGTCAGTGAAGGTGAACCTTGGCAACCCAGATGTTTTGGAACTACATTTCCCATGATGCTCAACTACACTGCAGAGTGCATGAACATCATGGGAAATGTAGTTCCAAAACATCTGGGGTGCCAAGGTTCGCTATCACTGCCCTAGGTGAATGGGGCTGCACTGCAACCACCCTGCAACTGTGTGCATTGCAGCTTAGTGATGATGCATTTAAGGGGTTAAAACAGGCAGTCAGGAGGCAACACATTGCCTCTTTACCAGCTGTCAAATGCCTCTGAAAAGCGATCTGAGCATGGATTGCTTTTCGTTTTTTTTATAAACTGGCTCACATCTGGTGTCCGCCCTCCTCATTTGAGTACAGGTGAGGTGGGAGGAGGGATGACACCTGTCAGCCTGCTAGATAAGGTGGAGGGGACAGGAGCAGCCTTACCTTTACTTTTCTTCAGCGCACTGTGTACGGCGGCAGTCTCTCAGTCCCGTCCTGTTCTGGTCCCGCCATTAGAATTTGAACTGCATGCCTTACGCATGCACGCAACGGCGCTGCGCTACCCAGGACAGTACCACCTGACCTGAGACAAGACGCGGAGGAGAGGAGGAGGGAGGAAGAGAGGGTGTCGGCGCCACCCCTCCTCTGCAGCATCGGTGCCATGTTGGCTGCCTGCTGAGCAGTGACCCGGACGGCGGCCTCAGGCTCCCCGCACACACCATTCACAGTAAACTGACTGCGAGCTGTGACGGGGGCACGGCGCCCCTCTTGTCCATGGCGCTCTGTGCGGTCGCACAGCCTGCACAACGCAAAGGCCGGCCCTGACTGTGCCGTCAAAAGCAGCCACTGTGCCCGTCAAACGCAGCCACTGTGCCGTCAAACGCAGCCACTGTGCCATCAAACACAGCCACTGTGCCATCAAACACAGCCAGGGGGTGGGTGGAGAGAGGGGGGCGATGCCCTGCGCTCTCATGGACGCACCACAACTAACACATACATGCACACTCACATACACACATGCATACACATATGGCATGCACACTCGCATACATATGCACATGAACACACACACACATATGAACACACACACACATACACATATGAACACACACACACATAAACACACACACACATATGAACACATACACACACATATGAACACACACACACATATGAACACACACATAAACACACACACACATATACACACATATAAACACACACATACACACACATATGAACACACACATAAACGCACACACACAGATAAACACACACACACATATAAACACACACACAGTAGATAAAAACGGCAGTCTTACCTTAGCAGCTCTTCCTGCCGGGTACTGCACTGTAGAGGGAGACAAAGAGCACACACAGTGCTTTCACATTGTAATGAATGTGACGAGCTCCCTGCACAGCGCCGATTACAGCTCGGCCTGGGATCGGGGAGCTCGTCTCCGTTTCTCCCTTCGAAGCACTGTATACAGGGGCCCTCGAGGGCACCAAGTGAGTTTAATTAGCAGCACCTTAATCAGCCAGAGAACCTGTGTAATTAATATGTTTTTGCTTTTAAAGGGATGAGATGGCAACCCTAGAAAGATCAGAAAAAAAAAAAAACAATGGCTGGGTAAGGCCGGCCCGGTGTCTATTCTGCACAAGGTACGGACAAGTCCTCTGGGATCCATGCCTGGTTCATTTTAATGAACGTGAGCTTGTCCACATTGGCTCTGGACGGGCGGCTGCGCTTGTCTGTGATAACGCCCCCTGCCGTGCTAAATACACGTTCAGACAATACACTGGCCGCAGGGCAGGCCAGCATCTCCAAGGCGTAAAGGCCATGTGCCCAATTTGGAGACCCAGAAGTTTAAGGGGGCATAGCCGTCATTCAGTACGTGTAGGCGTGATCACACATACTGCTCCACCATGTTGCTGAAATGCTGCCTCCTGCTAAAATGTTCCATATCAGCTGGTGGTGATGTTTGTTGTGGCGTGCTGACAAAGCTTTTCCACATTTTGGCCATGCTAACCCTGCCTTCTGAGTTGCTGGCGGTGCCCCTGCTGCATTGGCGACCTCTTCCTCCTCCTCTGCCTTCGCCTTGTGCTTCCACTGTGCCCCCGCTGCCAGGTGGGAATTGCACCAGCAGCGCGTCTACCAGCGTGCGCTTGTACTCGCGCATCTTGCATTCACGCTCCAGTGAGGGAATTAAGGATGGTACATTGTCCTTGTAACGGGGATCCAGCAGCGTGGCCACCCAGTAATTAGCACCTGTCAAAATGTGCGAAACACGCTGGTCGTTGCGGAGACACTGCAGCATATAATCGCTCATGTGTGCCAGGCTGCCCAGAGGCAACAAAAAGCTGTCCTCTGTGGGAGTGTATCATCTGTGTCCTCTGTATCCCCCCAGCCACGCACCAGTGATGACCATGAGCTGGTCTGGATGCCATCCTGCTGTGAACATGGTTCCTCCTCCTCCTCCTCCATGTCTTCCTCCTCCTCATCCTCCACCGCGTCGTCCTCCAGAACTGTGCCCTTGCTGGACAATTGTGTACCTGGCCTTTGTTGGTGCACGAATCCACCCTCGGAGCCACTTGTGAATGACTGCCCTGAAAGCCTTGGAAATGATCCCGATTCCTCCTCCTCCTCCTCCTCCTCCTGTGCCACAACATGTTCCATCATCGCCCGTAGCGTTTTTTCAAAGAGGCATAGAACTGGGATAGTCACGCTGAGAGCGGCGTCATCAGGACTGGCCATGTTGGTGGAGTACTCGAAACAGCGCAACAAGGCACACAGGTCTCGCATGGAGGCCCAGTTATTTGTGGTGAAGTGGTTCTGTTCCGCAGAGCGACTCACGCGTGCATGCTGCAGCTGAAACTCCACTATCCCCTGCTGCTGCTTTCACAGTCTGGCCAGCATGTGCAAGGTGGAGTTCCACCTTGTGGGCACATCACATATGAGGCGGTGAGCGGGAAGGCCTAAGTTACGCTGCATCGCTGACAGGCAAGCAGCAGCAGGGTGAGAACGCCGAAAGTGCGCACAGAAGGCCAGCTGTGACAGATAAGTTTTCAGGAACCTCTGCACCACCAAATTCAGCACATGCGCCAGGCTAGGGATGTGCGTCAAACCGGCTAGGCCCAGAGCTGCTACGAGATTTCGCCCGTTATCGCACACCACCAGGCCCAGTTTGAGGCTCACTGACGCCAACCACTCATCGGTCTGTTGTTCCATGTCCCTCAAAAAACTCCTACGCGGTGTGTGGTTTTTCCCCCAAACAGGAAAGTTTTAAAACTGCCTGCTGGCGTTTACCCATGGCTGTGCTGAAGTTGGTGGTGAATTTGTTACGCTGACTGGATGAGGAGGCGGTAGAGGATGAGGAAGCGGAGTAGGAGGAGTTAGGGACAGGAGGCAAACTGAAGCGCCCTGCAATCCTCGGTGGTGGGAGGGGACATGTGCCATACTGCTATCCGCCTCAGACCCAGCCGCCACTGCATTCACCCAGTGCGCTGTTAGGGAGATATAACGTCCCTGACCGTGCTTACTGGTCCACATATCCGTAGTTAGGTTGACCTTGGAACAGATGGCGTTGCCGCAGTGCACACCTGATTTTGTCCCCCACTTGGTTGTGCAGGGAAGGGATGGCTCGCCTGGAAAAGTAGTGTCGGCTGGGCACGACGTACTGTGGGACAGCCAAAGCCATCAGGCTTTTAAAACTCTGCGTCTCCACCAGACGGAATGCCAGCATTTCAAAGGCCAGTAATTTTGAAATGCTGGCATTCAGGGCCAGGGATCGCGGGTGGGTAGGGGGGTACTTCCTCTTCCGCTCCAGTGTTTGGGAGATAGAGAGCTTAATGCTTCCATCGGACATTGTGGAGATGTTTGGTGACCCAGGTGGTAATGTTGCTTGCCGGTCCTCTAATTGAAGGGTGGCAGGTGGCATTGTCACTACAGAGGTGGATGAAGAGGCCGAGAGGCCCGAGACATCGGCATCGGTGCACTCAATCTCTTCCACTTCTGGGGCTGGGCTAGGTGGATGTCCCTGGGAACACATGCTAACAGACTCATCAAAAAGCAGAAGAGATTGCAGCATGATTTGGGGCTCAGACTGCTTGACTGATTTGCAAGGGGGTGAGGTGAAAGACTGATGGTGGACATCGGCTGCAGGCGCCAACTGTGAACTTTCAGCACAAGACTGGTTGGGAGACAATGTGAAGGAACTGGAGGCACTGTCAGCAACCCAATCTACTACCACCTGTTCTGCTCCTGGCCTCAACATTCGTAGAGCTGGATTAGTCCCGACCAAATACTGCTGCAGGCTCTGTCGCCTACTCACACTTGAGAAAGGTGTTTCACTTGTGCGTGTAGCTGGCACAGATCGACCACATCCTCTCCCTGTAACAGGAGCTCCACCAGCAACACCACGGCCGCGGCCACGTCCCTTATTTGACGTTCTCCTCATATTTCTCGAATGTAGGATCTTGCCCTAAATGGGTGTTTTTTAAATACAACAATAGTGTAATATGCAGAGATTCACCTATATAATTTGTCATGGACCGTGAAATACTGAAGTGTTTCTACGTGAAATCCTAATTCATGTATTGCAGAAGATGAGACATTATGGACAGGACATATTGCAGGATGCCTTTGGATATTATGAGGTGTCTGTCCAGATGTGGATTGAACTGAATCAGACTATTGAGGACTATTGAAAGGCTAAGTGGCTTGTGAAAGACATTTCATTGTCCAGTGTGTAGAGGTGTTAATTCAGGTCGGCTCTTAGACCTTTCTATTGTGTGATAACACTGCTTTGAGATTTTTGACTATCAGGAGGATTGGATTAGCATGTCATTATCTAAAAGAGTGTGATCTCTCAGATGTAGTAATGACCTTCTCTCTATGCGGAGACAAGCTGGCTAGATAACGTATTCTGTTAACTTCACTGATGTCATTATCTACAGGAATGTCATTCTCTCTGAAGTAGTAAAGTCATGCTAAATACATCAGTGCCGAAATGTCTATCTGTATGGAAGCCCCAATGTGTGAAAAGGGGGTGGAGATTTTATTGTTCTTTGATTGATGACAAGCTTGTAACCTGTAGAGTGTTTCAATAAAGTTGAGTTCTGGTTGAGCATACATACAGCTCGTCTGGTGTGTGTTCTTCAAATGGATCGCGATCGGCACATAGCTGTAGGTCGGATCCTGGAATCTTGGATGACTGGGCCATCAGAGTGTCGGGAGATCAGGACCTGGGCGAGAAAGGGTCTCGTCACATAATTCGTTCCCTATAGCAAGAAGCATGAACCTATCCCTAAACAATGTACTGCACAGACAGTATATCACAGGGGACAGGTGGAGTGCTGGTGAAATAGGCAGAGTCACCTATATATTGCTGTCCCTATAGAAGATAGCTGGAAACTCTCCCTGAACTATGTACTGGACACACACAGTAGATCACAGGTAACAGGTGGAGTGCTGGTGAAATAGGCAGAGTCACCTATATATTGCTGTCCCTATAGAAAATAGCTGGAACCTCTCCCTGAACTATGTACTGGATACACACAGTAGATCACAGGTAACAGGTGGAGTGCTGGTGAAATAGGCAGAGTCACCTATGTATTGCTGTTCCTATAGAAAATAGCTGGAACCTCTCCCTGAACTATGTACTGGATACACACAGTAGATCACAGGTAACAGATGGAGTGCTGGTGAAATAGGCAGAGTCACCTATATATTGCTGTCCCTATAGAAAATAGCTGGAACCTCTCCCTGAACTATGTACTGGATACACACAGTAGATCACAGGTAACAGGTGGAGTGCTGGTGAAATAGACAGAGTCACCTATATATTGCTGTCCCTATAGAAAATAGCTGGAACCTCTCCCTGAACTATAACATGCAGATCTCACAGAAATAAACAGTGCTGGTGAAGATTTCTGAAGCAGCATACACCTATCTGACACTGTCCCTCAATCAACAGCAGCCTCTCCCTACACTAGCTAATGCAGAGTGACGAGCCCTAAATGATGTGATGCACAGTCCCTAAACGAAAAGATGCAGATCTCACAGAAATAAACAGTGCAGTTGTAGATTGCTGAAGCAGGATAAACCTATCTGACACTCTCCCTAAATCATCAGCATCCTCTCCCTACACTAGCTAAAGCAAAGTGACGAGCTGTGCTGTGTGCCTCTATCTGATATAGAGGCCGGTCACATGCTGGGTCACATGCTGCACTGGCCATTCACAGCCATGTCCTTAGTAGGCATGGCTGTGGTCACTTCCTAGTCACAGTTGTAAAATGAATGGCGATTGGCTGCCGTGCAGCACGCCATAACATAGCCGAACTCCGAACCCAAACTTTTTTTCCAATTATTCGGGTTCGGGTACATAAAAATAAAAATAAAAAGTCTGTACCGAACCTGAATTTTACAGTTCGGGTTCGCTCAACCCTACTCTTAACAATAAGCAAAATACAGGAAGAGAACCAGAGTACTTTATTGGGACCTGGAGGGAGGCCTCTCTGATGAACACAAGAGGGCTTCTGTTAGAGAGTGTTAGAAAGAGCCCCCAGACATACTACAGACATGATACAGGAGATGGTCAAAGACTGCAGACATGATACAGGAGATGGTCAGAGACGACAGACTTAGTACAGGAGACAGTCAGAGACTGCAGACATAGTACAGGAGATGGTCAGAGACTGCAGACATAGTACAAGAGATTAGACATGTGCGTTCCCGTTCGTAACAAATGGATTTTCGTACGAATTTGTTAGTATTTGTTAGGTTTGTCCCGATACCGATACTAGTATCGGTATCGGGACCAATGCCGAGTATTTGCGGGAGTACTTGTACTCCCGCAAATACCCCCGATACTAAAATAGAATACCCCCCCCCCCCTATTGCAGCCATGTCCTGTCCCTCATACTTGTAGATATGATGCCGCCGCTGCCGCATACCGCCGTTAATCCCCCTTCATTATAGCTAGCGTGCATTACAAGCTTTCATTTTGAATACTTGTAATGCCTGCGCCGCCGTGTATTGACACCCCCCTTCTTGGGATTGGATGGATCTGTTCAATCCCGAGCAAGGGGGAGTGTCTATGCACAAATCCACGTATAGACACTCCCCCTTGTATGGGATTGGACGGATCCCTCCAATCCCGAGAAGGGGAGTGTCTATACATGACGGCGCGGGCATTTACAAGTATTCAGAACAAAAGCTTGTAATGCGCGCTGCGCTATAATGCAGGGAGATTAACGGCGGTATGCGGCAGCGGCGGCGGCATCATCATATCTACAGGTATGAGGGACAGGACATCGCTGCAATATGGGGGACAGGACATGGTTGCAATATGGGGGACATGACATGGCTGCAATATGGGGGACATGACATGGTTGCAATATGGGGGACATGACATGGTTGCAATATGGGGGACATGACATGGCTGCAATATGGGGGACATGACATGGCTGCAATATGGGGGACATGACATGGTTGCAATATGGGGGACAGGACATGGCTGCAATATGGGGGACAGGACATGGTTGCAATATGGGGGACATGACATGGCTGCAATATGGGGGACAGGACATGGTTGCAATATGGGGGGCAGGACATGGCTGCAATATGGGGGACATGACATGGTTGCAATATGGGGGACATGACATGGCTGCAATATGGGGGACATGACATGGCTGCAATATGGGGGACATGACATGGCTGCAATATGGGGGACATGACATGGCTGCAATATGTGGGGGACATACATGGCTGCATATGTGGGGAACATACATGGCTGCATATGTGGGGGACATACATGGCTGCATATGTGGGGGACATACATGGCTGCATATGTGGGGGACATACATGGCTGCAATATGTGGGGGACATACATGGCTGCAATATGCGGGGGACATACATGGCTGCAATATGTGGGGGACATACATGGCTGCAATATGTGGGGGACATACATGGCTGCATATGTGGGGGACATACATGGCTGCAATATGTGGGGGACATACATGGCTGCAATATGTGGGGGACATACATGGCTGCAATATGTGGGGGACATGGCTGCATTTGGGGACACATTTAAAAAAAGTATCGGTATTCGGTATCCGCGACTACTTGAAAAAAAGTATCGGTACTTGTACACGGTCCTAAAAAAGAGGTATCGGGACAACCCTAGTATTCGTACATTCGGATCAATTTGAACATCCGAAAAGCTGAAAGAACCAAAATACGAAAATGACGAAATTACGAATAAGCAAAATAACGAACAAACGAAAATATGAACGTATGATTGGACAATCTTACTAAAATACAAAACAACCGCAAAAAGATGAAAATGAACACCGCATTCCTATTTTAAATCCTTTGTCTGTTCGTATTTCATTCATATGTTCATATTTTCATTTGTGTGTTTTGTAAATCCGTTTCTTTGTCTGTTCGTAAATTTGTGTACTTGATGTTCTTTCCAATGGGCACTGGGCATGAGCTAGTGAGTGATTATCTTCTATAACATCTCTTTTGTGCAACTATTAGACACGATGACTTCAAACCATTCCGTATTTTTTTAAGGGAGTTGGCCAAACTTTTGAAACAGAAAAAGTTTTCCGATAGAGCGTACACACAGTCGGATTTTTTGGAAAACGCTAATTTTGAAGTTTGTGGCAAAAATTTTACAGGGCTTAAAGAAAGTATATTCATATGTTCATATTTTCATTTGTGTGTTTTGTAAATCCGTTGGGACGGGTCTTTGTCTGTTCGATAACCAACATAATAAATTTGTGTACTAAGGGTGTAAGGAAAAACCCAACACATCGTTCTTTCCAATGGGAAAATTCCATGAGGAAATGCCTCTGGATGGAAAAAATATAAATAAATGGGCAGTGTAGCTAGTGAGTGATTATCTTACTTAATATCTTAGCCAATCAGCTTATCTCTTTTGTGTACACCACTCACCCCATTGCCTATCTCCCACGAACACAGTGTACTTCTAAAGATATCCTCTTCTAAGCTGGCCGTCACAACAAGATCTCTCAGATTGGTTTGTTTTGTGCCTTTTGGATCGTTTTAAAAATGTGGGTTATATTTTTTTATTAAATGGTTTTTTACTTGCGGGATTGCGCTATGGTCTGTTTCAAATGCCCTAGAACTTGTTGTGAGTGACCATTCCGTGGATTTTTGTCGTGGGAGATGCCCATCATCCATCACCCCGGGGTGAGGGAGTTGGCCAAACTCGCTTTCTTCTTTTGCTTTACCTTTACCGCTGAATGCCTCTGCTGCTTGCCCTGCCAGAACTGTCCTCCACCGGGAAGTTTCCGAGCTATAGCCTTGAGGTGAGATAGAGGTGCTTTCTGCGTCACCCTTTCCTGGCACCACCATTTCAATTTGGACTTACTGGACTCTTGGGTCACTAGGACTTTATTTATTTCATATTTTTCCATCCAGAGGATTTCCTCAAATTTTCTCTGGCTTATAGTTTGGATTTAATTGTTTTTTTGAACTGGTTTGTTGGTTTTTCCTTATTGTAATAATTATTGTAAAATTTTTGTATTTATTGGTTTCACCCTTATGTGTTTATTCATTCACACATTGTTTCGTGTGTACAGGCCTAAACCCACCTGCTCCACCCATAACCCGTCCCATCCATTCACCCCTATCACCCACACCCCCCCCTCCTCCCCCCTGTTCAAGCGCAGACAACACCCCTTCTTTTACATATATCTTACTATGGATTAGCTGCGTGTTGCGATGTATCTACAAAAGTACAAAATTACGAATCCATTAAACAAAAATTATTATCTAACAAAATTACGAATTTAGAATCAACGAAAATAAATTAGACATAATTACGAATCATTCAGTATCAATGAAAATAAAACTGTTACGAAATACGAACTGGTCCGAGTGGGAAAAAAATTGAGGGGGGTGACTTTGCCGCAGATAACATTGTACTCTCAAGCAGCATGGCTACTCAGAATGGATTGGTATTATAGCAGGTCATCCAAACTCTAGACCTATATTAAAGAGGCCTTATGCCGCATACACACAATCATTTTTCGGCATGATTTTGTGTGGGCTACACATAATTTTTCAGGTTCTGAAAAAAGACAAAAAAAAAATTCGAACATGCTGCATTTTTTAACGTCGTTTTAAACAATGTTTTTTTTTGGGTTGTAAAAAATGATTGTGTGTGCTAAAACGACATTTTAAACCCGCGCATGCTCAGAAGCAAGTTATGAGACGGGAGCACTCGTTCTGGTAAAACTACCGTTCATAATGGAGTAAGCACATTCATCACACTGTAACAGACAGAAAAAGCAAATCGTCTTTTACTAACACAGAATCAGCTAAAGCAGCCCAAAGGTGAATAGAACTTCCCATTTAAAGTGCCGTTGTATGTGTTGTACGTCACCGCGCTTTTCTTATCATTTTTTAAAAACGATGGTGTGTGGGCAACATCGTTTTTAATGATGAAGTTGGAAAAACTTTTTTTTTTCCATGCTATAAAATGATTGTGTGTACGCGGCATGACTCTCTCCTAACATCACCTCCGTACTTTGGACTAACCCTATCCATAGACCCTCAACTGACCTTTTGCCGACTATAATCTTTGTGTTTTTTTTTTTTCTTGTCTTTGAACGGCATGTGCTAATTCTCTTAGGTTAGGTTCTGGTACCTTGGAGACTAGAGTCTCCTCTCCTATTTCACATGAATACTCATATTCCTTGTGGATATAGTGCCAGATTCTCTAAGAAATTCGCCGGCGTAGCGTGAGCCATTAACACTACGCCGCCGCATCGTACTAGAGCAAGTGCCGTATTCCCTAAGCATTTGCTCCGTAGTTTGCGTTGGCGTAGCGAAAATGGCCCAGCGTAAGCCCGCGTAATTCAAATGGGGAGGCTTGTATTTAAATTAAGCGCGCCCCCGCGTCGAACGAACTGCGCATGCGCCGGCCGGGGAAAAAGCCCAATGCACATGCTCCAGCTCATGTCGGAAAGCGCCGTTGAAACCAACGTCCAAACGACGTGATCGTCACTACGCAATGCCCTATTCGCGAACGAGTTAGTAAAACGACATAAGCGACGGAAAAAGCCGACACTGACCCGACGCCATGCTTAACATGGCATCCGACGGTACTTCATAAGGTTACTCCTCATAGAAGCAGGGGTAACCTTACGCGAACGAAAACGATGTACGCAACGACGGGGCGGCGTAAAAGCGATCGGGAATCGGCGTAGTAGCCTCATTTGCATAGGAAAATGAGAAAACAACGTAAAGGCCACCTAGTGGCCGGAGTTGTCATTACATCTACGATTCGCAAGTGTAATGGTATTACACTTGTCGGATGTTCAAGCATATCTATGCCAAAGTGATGCTAAGCATCACTCGCATAGATACGAGCCAAAAAAAACGGCGATACGACGGGGTATCTGAGATACTCCGTCGTAGCGCCGCTTAGAATCTGGCCCTTCGTGTGTATTGCTATTATGTATTGCCTACATATGTGGAAACAAATTATAAGTGCTCTGTTTCTCTTGTTTGTACCCTTTGAGTACACTTTATATGTTGTCTAAGTGGACTGTTATGTTTGCAAAACAATTTATCAAAACAGATTAAACATACATTTAAGCCAAAACGTTTTCTGCTACATTTTTTTTTCCGGTAAAAGAAATCCCATTAAGGGCCAGATTCAGGTAGATGAGAGCATCTTTGCTCCAGAGTAACGCTTCTCATTTACGTTACTCTGACGACCCTTTCAGCGCAAGTACTGTTATTCACATAGCAGTTGCGCGTAAACTTGCGCCAGAGTAATGATAATGCGCTGGCGTAACCCGACGCAAGGGGAAGTGGGTGTGATCATATGTAAATGATGGGCGGAGCCCAGCGCAGAGGCTTACGTTCAGCGCATCAACCACGGAGCATGCGCAGTGAGTGAGGCTCCACTCGCCCCCTTTGTGCGCATGCTCACAACTTCCGTCGGCACCACTTCACGGGAAACGTCAG
Organism: Rana kukunoris; assembly: GCA_029574335.1. NCBI lineage: Eukaryota > Metazoa > Chordata > Amphibia > Anura > Ranidae > Rana > Rana kukunoris. The sequence goes on along the minus strand of CM056055.1, from coordinate 85,754,015 downwards.
CGCAATGCCTTCCGTTGGGCGTTTAAATGCGCCCGTAGAAGCGCCATTCCGGCACTAAAGTATATCCTGCTCCCCCTCCCCGCAGTGATGTTACTTTTGTTCTGAGATGGCTGCTCCCGTTCCCCGCAAACACACAGGAGAAAGCTGAACTTTAATGGCCAGGAGCTGTCAGCCGTCATCTCGGCTATGGAGACCTATGATGTCTTCCTCCATGGCTGTAAAATTTGACAGACAAGCATGGACAGAGGTGTTGTCCTGCAAGTGGGGGTGCTCAGCTAGCTCTTATCGTCGGTAACGCTGCTGTAGCTGCTCTCCTGCTGACCTGTGGCCATCTGGAGTAAAGATAAAGCAGCTATTTGTAGAAATAACTTTGCGCCGGACGGACGAGATACGCGCGGCGCATGTAGCCAGCGTATGGTGCTAATCCGTTCGTGAATTGGGAAAAATCCCTCATTTGCATATTTGCAGGGGAAATCAATAGGCGCGACTGATGCGCCAAGCGAAATTAAGCGCTGACGATACTCTGGCGTCGGAGCGTTCCGCCGGTCGCAAATGGCCCGTTATTGGGCGCATCTAGTTTGGTGGGTACGGGCACATAGAAACGACGGCGCATCTTCACAGTTACGCGGCGCATATCGAAATACTCCAGCGCAAGTGTTGCTGAATCTGGCCCTAAGTGTATATTGATTGGTTTGTGTGAAAGTTATAGCATCTACAAATTATGGTATATATACTGGAATTATTGTTTATACATTTTTATACTAGTAATGGTGATCAGCGACATTTAGTGTGGCCGTAATAGTGCAGCGGAAAATCTGACACTGAGTGCCAACTGACTAACTGCCACTGGCATCACCCATGAGACTAATACAGTGCTAAATCAGTGCTAATACTATACCTGGTCACTGTACTAATGACACTGGCTGGGAAGGGGGTTATTATCTAGGGACAATGAACGGGTTAACTGTGTGCCTAACAAGTGTAATATGTGCAATATGTGCTGTTTTTACTAGTAGATGTGGCTGATTTTCGTTTTTCGTTTTTTTTTATAAACTGGCTCACATCTGGTGTCCGCCCTCCTCATTGGAGTACAGGTGAGGTGGGAGGAGGGATGACACCTGTCAGCCTGCTAGATAAGGTGGAGGGGACAGGAGCAGCCTTACCTTTACTTTTCTTCAGCGCACTGTGTACGTGGCAGTCTCTCATGCCGCGTACACACGGTCGTTTTTTGCGATGAAAAAAAACGTCGTTTTTTAAAACGTCATTTAAATTGATCGTGTGTGGGCAAAACGTCGTTTTTTGTCTAAAAAAAAACGACCAAAAAAAAATTCCAACATGCTTGAATTTTTTGTGTCGTTTTTCAAAACGTCGTTTTTTGTTTCACAAAAAGTCACCGTGTGTAGCAAAAACGTCGTTTAAAACGACGTTTTTCAACCCGCGCATGCCCAGAAGCTAGTTATGAAGCGAGCTTCAATGGAAAAGTGTGGTGAACGTAACCTCGTTTTTTGTGAAAAAAACGATGGTGTGTATGCAACATCGTCTTTGAAAGTGACGTTTCAAAAACGTCGTTTTTTACTTCACAAAAAACGTCGTTTTTTTTCATCGCAAAAAACGACCGTGTGTACGCGGCATCAGTCCCGTCCTGTTCTGGTCCCGCCATTAGAATTTGAACTGCATGCCTTACGCATGCACGCAACGGCGCTGCGCTACCCAGGACAGTACCACCTGACCTGAGACAAGACGCGGAGGAGAGGAGGAGGGAGGAAGAGAGGGTGTCGGCGCCACCCCTCCTCTGCAGCGCCGGGTGCCATGTTGGCTGCCTGCTGAGCAGTGACCCGGACGGCGGCCTCAGGCTTCCCGCACACACCATTCACAGTAAACTGACTGCGAGCTGTGACGGGGGCAAGGCGCCCCTCTTGTCCATGGCGCTCTGTGCTGTCGCACAGCCCGCACAACGCAAAGGCCGGCCCTGACTGTGCCGTCAAAAGCAGCCACTGTGCCCGTCAAACGCAGCCACTGTGCCGTCAAACGCAGCCACTGTGCCATCAAACACAGCCAGGGGGTGGGTGGAGAGAGGGGGGCGATGCCCTGCGCTCTCATGGACGCACCACAACTAACACATACATGCACACTCACATACACACATGCATACACATATGGCATGCACACTCGCATACATATGCACATGAACACACACACACATATGAACACACACACACATACACATATGAACACACACACACATAAACACACACACACATATGAACACATACACACACATATGAACACACACACACACATATGAACACACACATAAACACACACACACATATACACACATATAAACACACACATACACACACATATGAACACACACATAAACGCACACACACATATAAACACACACACACAGTAGATAAAAACGGCAGTCTTACCTTAGCAGCTCTTCCTGCCGGGTACTGCACTGTAGGGGGAGACAAAGAGCACACACAGTGCTTTCACATTGTAATGAATGTGACGAGCTCCCTGCACAGCGCCGATTACAGCTCGGCCTGGGATCGGGGAGCTCGTCTCCGTTTCTCCCTTCAAAGCACTGTATACAGGGCCCTCGAGGGCACCAAGTGAGTTTAATTAGCAGCACCTTAATCAGCCAGAGAACCTGTGTAATTAATATGTTTTTGCTTTTAAAGGGATGAGATGGCAACCCTAGAAAGATCAGAAAAAAAAAAAACAATGGCTGGGTAAGGCCGGCAAGACAAGCTGGCTAGATAACGTATTCTGTTAACTTCACTGATGTCATTATCTACAGGAATGTCATTCTCTCTGAAGTAGTAAAGTCATGCTAAATACATCGGTGCCGAAATGTCTATCTGTATGGAAGCCCCAATGTGTGAAAAGGGGGTGGAGATTTCATTGTTCTTTGATTGATGACAAGCTTGTAACCTGTATATAACCAGCAGAGTGTTTCAATAAAGTTGAGTTCTGGTTGAGCATACATACAGCTCGTCTGGTGTGTGTTCTTCAAATGGATCGCGATCGGCACATAGCTGTAGGTCGGATCCTGGAATCTTGGATGACTGGGCCATCAGAGTGTCGGGAGAGCAGGATCTGGGCGAGAAAGGGTCTCGTCACATAATTCGTTCCCTATAGCAAGAAGCATGAACCTAACCCTAAACAATGTACTGCACAGACAGTATATCACAGGGGACAGGTGGAGTGCTGGTGAAATAGGCAGAGTCACCTATATATTGCTGTCCCTATAGAAGATAGCTGGAACCTCTCCCTGAACTATGTACTGGACACACACAGTAGATCACAGGTAACAGGTGGAGTGCTGGTGAAATAGGCAGAGTCACCTATATATTGCTGTCCCTATAGAAAATAGCTGGAACCTCTCCCTGAACTATGTACTGGATACACACAGTAGATCACAGGTAACAGGTAGAGTGCTGGTGAAATAGGCAGAGTCACCTATATATTGCTGTCCCTATAGAAGATAGCTGGAACCTCTCCCTGAACTATGTACTGGACACACACAGTAGATCACAGGTAACAGGTGGAGTGCTGGTAAAATAGGCAGAGTCACCTATGTATTGCTGTTCCTATAGAAAATAGCTGGAACCTCTCCCTGAACTATGTACTGGATACACACAGTAGATCACAGGTAACAGGTGGAGTGCTGGTGAAATAGGCAGAGTCACCTATGTATTGCTGTTCCTATAGAAAATAGCTAGAACCTCTCCCTGAACTATGTACTGGATACACACAGTAGATCACAGGTAACAGATGGAGTGCTGGTGAAATAGGCAGAGTCACCTATATATTGCTGTCCCTATAGAAAATAGCTGGAACCTCTCCCTGAACTATGTACTGGATACACACAGTAGATCACAGGTAACAGGTGGAGTGCTGGTGAAATAGACAGAGTCACCTATATATTGCTGTCCCTATAGAAAATAGCTGGAACCTCTCCCTGAACTATAACATGCAGATCTCACAGAAATAAACAGTGCTGGTGAAGATTTCTGAAGCAGCATACACCTATCTGACACTGTCCCTCAATCAACAGCAGCCTCTCCCTACACTAGCTAATGCAGAGTGACGAGCCCTAAATGATGTGATGCACAGTCCCTAAACGAAAAGATGCAGATCTCACAGAAATAAACAGTGCAGTTGTAGATTGCTGAAGCAGGATAAACCTATCTGACACTCTCCCTAAATCATCAGCATCCTCTCCCTACACTAGCTAAAGCAAAGTGACGAGCTGTGCTGTGTGCCTCTATCTGATATAGAGGCCGGTCACATGCTGGGTCACATGCTGCACTGGCCATTCACAGCCATGTCCTTAGTAGGCATGGCTGTGGTCACTTCCTAGTCACAGTTGTAAAATGAATGGCGATTGGCTGCCGTGCAGCACGCCATAACATAGCCGAACTCCGAACCCGAACCCAAACTTTTTCCAATTATTCGGGTTCGGGTACATAAAAAAAAAAAGTCTGTACCGAACCTGAATTTTACAGTTCGGGTTCGCTCAACCCTACTCCTAACAATAAGCAAAATACAGGAAGAGAACCAGAGTACTTTATTTGGACCTGGAGGGAGGCCTCTCTGATGAACACAAGAGGGCTTCTGTTAGAGAGTGTTAGAAAGAGCCCCCAGACATACTACAGACATGATACAGTAGATGGTCAAAGACTGCAGACATGATACAGGAGATGGTCAGAGACGACAGACTTAGTACAGGAGACAGTCAGAGACTGCAGACATAGTACAGGAGATGGTCAGAGACTGCAGACATAGTACAGGAGATGGTCAGAGACTGCAGACATAGTACAAGAGATTAGACATGTGCGTTCCTGTTCGTAACAAATGGATTTTCGTACGAATTTGTTAGTATTTGTTAGGGTTGTCCCGATACCGATACTAGTATCGGTATCGGGACCAATGCCGAATATTTGCGGGAGTACTTGTACTCCCGCAAATACCCCCGATACTAAAATAGAATACCCCCCCCTTGTTGCAGCCATGTCCTGTCCCTCATACTTGTAGATATGATGCCGCCGCTGCCGCATACCGCCGTTAATCCCCCTTCATTATAGCTAGCGCGCATTACAAGCTTTCATTTTGAATACTTGTAATGCCTGCGCCGCCGTGTATTGACACTCCCCTTCTTGGGATTGGATGGATCTGTTCAATCCCGAGCAAGGGGGAGTGTCTATGCACGAATCCGCGTATAGACACTCCCCCTTGCATGGGATTGGACGGATCCCTTCAAGTATTCAGAACGAAAGCTTGTAATGCGCGCTGCGCTATAATGCAGGGAGATTAACGGCGGTATGCGGCAGCGGCGGCGGCATCATCATATCTACAGGTATGAGGGACAGGACATCGCTGCAATATGGGGGACAGGACATGGTTGCAATATGGGGGACATGACATGGCTGCAATATGGGGGACATGACATGGTTGCAATATGGGGGACATGACATGGCTGCAATATGGGGGACATGACATGGTTGCAATATGGGGGACATGACATGGCTGCAATATGGGGGACATGACATGGCTGCAATATGGGGGACATGACATGGTTGCAATATGGGGGACAGGACATGGTTGCAATATGGGGGACATGACATGGCTGCAATATGGGGGACATGACATGGTTGCAATATGGGGGGCAGGACATGGCTGCAATATGGGGGACATGACATGGCTGCAATATGGGGGACATGACATGGCTGCAATATGGGGGACAGGACATGGTTGCAATATGGGGGACATGACATGGCTGCAATATGGGGGACAGGACATGGTTGCAATATGGGGGGCAGGACATGGCTGCAATATGGGGGACATGACATGGTTGCAATATGGGGGACATGACATGGCTGCAATATGGGGGACATGACATGGCTGCAATATGGGGGACATGACATGGCTGCAATATGGGGGACATGACATGGCTGCAATATGTGGGGGACATACATGGCTGCATATGTGGGGGACATACATGGCTGCATATGTGGGGGACATACATGGCTGCATATGTGGGGGACATACATGGCTGCATATGTGGGGGACATACATGGCTGCAATATGCGGGGGACATACATGGCTGCAATATGCGGGGGACATACATGGCTGCAATATGTGGGGGACATACATGGCTGCAATATGTGGGGGACATACATGGCTGCATATGTGGGGGACATACATGGCTGCAATATGTGGGGGACATACATGGCTGCAATATGTGGGGGACATACATGGCTGCAATATGTGGGGGACATGGCTGCATTTGGGGACACATTTAAAAAAAGTATCGGTATTCGGTATCCGCGACTACTTGAAAAAAAGTATCGGTACTTGTACTCGGTCCTAAAAAAGAGGTATCGGGACAACCCTAGTATTCGTACATTCGGATCAATTTGAACATCCGAAAAGCTGAAAGAACCAAAATACGAAAATGACGAAATTACGAATAAGCAAAATAACGAACAAACGAAAATATGAACGTTTGATTGGACAATCTTACTAAAATACAAAACACCGAAACCGCAAAAAGACGAAAATGACATCTATAACAAACTATTTGCATTCCGTATTTTAAATCCTTTGTCTGTTCGTATTTTCATTCATATGTTCATATTTTCATTTGTGTGTTTTGTAAATCCGTTTCTTTGTCTGTTCGTAAATTTGTGTACTTGTATCGTTCTTTCCAATGGGCACTGGGCAGTGTAGCTACAGTAGTGAGTGATTATCTTACTTAATATCTTAGCCAATCAGCTTATCTCTTTTGTGCATTGGACAGTGTAAAGCCTCGTAGACACGATCGGACTTCAAGCCAACTTTTCCGTGGATTTTTGTCTGAAGGGAGTTGGCCAAACTTTTGAAACAGAAAAAGTTTGTCCGATAGAGCGTACACACAGTCGGATTTTTTGGAAAACGCTAATTTTGAAGTTTGTTGGCAAAAATTCTGACCGTGTGTACAGGGCTTAAGAGAAAGTATATCTTACTATGGATTAGCTGCGTGTTGCGATGTATCTACAAAAGTACAAAATTACGAATCCATTAAACAAAAATTATTATCTAACAAAATTACGAATTTAGAATCAACGAAAATAAATTAGACATAATTACGAATCATTCAGTATCAACGAAAATAAAACTGTTACGAAATACGAACTGGTCCGAGTGGGAAAAAAATTGAGGGGGGTGACTTTGCCGCAGATAACATTGTACTCTCAAGCAGCATGGCTACTCAGAATGGATTGGTATTATAGCAGGTCATCCAAACTCTAGACCTATATTAAAGAGGCCTTATGCCGCATACACACAATCATTTTTCGGCATGATTTTGTGTGGGCTACACATAATTTTTCAGGTTCTGAAAAAAGACAAAAAAAAAATTCGAACATGCTGCATTTTTTAACGTCGTTTTAAACAATGTTTTTTTTTGGGTTGTAAAAAATGATTGTGTGTGCTAAAACGACATTTTTTTTTTTTTAAATATTTTTATTGGAGTTTCATACAATGTAAAAGAAAACATGACATGAACAGAAAAAATAAATAAAATAATAACAAGACAATGTACAATTGAAGGAAGAACAAATCAGAACTATAATATCACTGTTACCTGTGTATCACAAATATACCCTCAGGGGGATGTGGACGCACTAACCTGTGTTAGTATCAGCTTAAGTTACAATTGGTATAAAAGGACTATGAACAGGAGCTAGCACGGGTGATCAAAAGAGAACCTCAGAGTTGAACTGGCAGGTGACGGCTCAGTGGGCGTAAAGGACTGTGGAGGGTAAGAGAAAAAAAAAAGAAGGGGGGTAGGAGTGACAAGGGGCTGGTAGCTAAGGTCACTCGGTTCATGGAGGCAGAAAGGCAGAGGGGTCCGACAGATTCGACAGCTTAAGGTTACCCAAGGAGTTTGCGAGGTCCCTATGGAGATACCATTCAGTATATCTGAATGGATGCATGAGAGTTTGTAGTTCCGCTTGGTCAAACGTATGTTCCATAAATTTGCGTCATCTCATAAAGAACCGCGGGGTGGAGCGAAAGTTCAAGACAATGGTATCCAGTAGTTCTAAATAGAAAAGTGACGAGAGGGCCGATCTAACCGCTGGGAGACTCGGTGGTCTCGGGGTGATCCAATGAGACATAATAGTCCTACGGGCCACTAGGAGACATAGGTGAGACCATTGGGAGATGGAAAGCGAGCCCCCAGTTGTCACGGGAGTAGGGGGAGGCTGTAGCTCGCAGCCAAACAGACATGGTAGATAGTGTCTTGGGATTAGCATGTTTGTAACTTCATGGATATAGGTAAGTACAGAGTCCCAGTATTGCACAACAGGGACGCAGTCCCACAGGCGGTGAAGCAGAGTCGGGCGGGAGGTAGAGCACCACGGGCACTTTTCTTGGGTAGGGTCTGCTTTATTGAAACGGAAAGGGTAATACGCCCTGTGGATGATTTTGAATTGTGTCTCCCGCCACGCTTCTGACACAGTTAATTTGTGCACCCGTCTGTAACCCTCGAGGATTGTGTTTGAGAGAGTGTCATCTTCAAATATGTGTGCCCATTTCTGAAAAGGTTTGAGACGGTGTTTGGCAGACTGGTGCTCGATAAGATGAGAATAGAGGGTGGAGATGGAGTAGTCGTTGTTGCGTAGAACTACATCAATGAAGGATTTTTGTAGGGGGTTTGAGCCAGGGCTACAACAAGATCGTAGATAGCTGACCATTTGGTGATAGTAGAAGACATGAGATGCTGGCAAACAGTATTCCCTTGACAAGGTTTGAAAGGACTTGAAGTTGCAGTGATCGGCGAGGTACATTGAAGCGACGGAGGTAAGTCCCTTGGCATTCCATTGTTCAAAAGCCTTGTGCAGAGTGGATGGTGGGAACATTGGGTTGCCAAGTATCGGCAAGTGACAGGAGACACTAGAAGGCAGCCCCAATAATCTACGGACCTCCCTCCATGCTACAACCGTATCTCTGATTAGAACACTTGATTTAATGTACTTCGGCAATTTGTTGGGATTAGAATGTAAAATGGCAGGCAGAGTGTATGGAAGGGTCGAGGCTCCCTCTAGCATGGTATTGGAGTACTTAGATCTGCCTGATAGCCAATCCAGACCCTGTCTTAGTAGACAAGCAAGGTTGTAGAAACGTATGTTGGGCAGGCCCGCCCCACCCTCAGACTTCGGGAGACATAGTTTTTGCAGCGCAATGCGAGATTTTTTGCGAGACCAGAGAAAGGCAGACAATGCCTTATGTATCTTACTTACATCAGAGTGCTTGAGTAGAAGAGGTATGGTCTGCATGGGATAGAGTAGGCGTGCAAACGACACCATTTTAAATAAGTGGCATCTCCCAAAGAGCGAGAGTGGGAGGGCCGCCCAAACATCCAATTCCCTAACAATTTTAGAAATTAGCGGTGGGAAGTTGAGTGAGTATAGAGTGGAAGGGTCTTTGCCAATATGTATGCCCAAGTAGGTAATGTGCTTCTTCGCTATGGCGAAAGGAGAATGACCCATCCACTTGGCAGCCAATCTGGGGTTGAGCGATAAAATCTCGCTCTTGTCGAAATTAATTCGAAAACCTGAGCACAGTCGGAAGTCGTGAAACAGTTGTCGAAGTCTGTCAAAGTCCGCAAGGGGTCGTGTGGAGAATAACAATATGTCGTCTGCAAATAGGGCGGAACGGAGAGAGTTAGCACCTATTGGAATGCCACTAACTCCGTCGGGGGAATTGAGTAGTCGGGATAGAGGCTCAATAGCCATGTTAAAAAGTAATGGGGAGAGTGGGCATCCCTGTCTAGTCCCCTTCATCAGAGGAATCGAGTCGGAGATAAAGTCGGGGGTCACCAGTCGCGCAGTTGGGGATTCATACATTCGCTGTAGAAACCGTATAATTGGGCCCGAAAAACCAAAGTCTGTCATCACCCGGAACAGCCAGGACCAACTAATGTTGTCATCGAGCGACAGGATGGCAACGTCCTGGTCAGGGTGTAGTTTTGCATATTCTAGTGCCATTAGGACCTTGCGTATGTTTAGAGTGGCCGATCGCCCCTGAACAAATCCTGACTGTGCCGGGTGAAGCATAGAAGGCAGCAGTTGGGCCAAACGCGATGCCACAATCTTGGATAAGATTTTAACATCAACGTTAATTAATGAGATTGGGCGGTAAGAGCCCGGAAGTGAGGGGTCTTTACCTTTTTTAGGAATTAATCTAATATGTGCCTGGGATCCTGTAGGTAAATAGGGGCCCCCATCCCACATATTTGCGTAGACATGTCGTAGGGTATCAGGGATGAAGTCTTTAGTCAGTTTATAGAATTCGGCAGTGTATCCGTCCGGGCCCGGGGCTTTAGCAGAGGACAATGAGGTGATCGTTTGCACAATATCCTCAACGGTTATGGGAGCGTTGAGGGCCTCTAAATGGTCCCTCCGAAGTTTGGGTAGGTAAACCGCAGCCAGGAAAGTGTCGGCCGCAAGTTGGTCAGTGGGGTCCGCCGAGTATAACTGCGTATAATAGTCGACTAAGACTTCACTAATCTCAGTGGGCGAAGTGACCAACGCCCCAGCTGAGTTTTTCAGTGCAGAGACATGGGTAGGGCGCCTGGGCCCTGCGCACAGCCTCGCTAGGAGCTTACCCGCCTTGTTACCATATCTATGGAAGTGTAATTTAGCGTAAGAAGTCTTAGCTAATTCTTGTTGTTCTGCCCAAAGGTCGAATTCATGTTTGGCTTTTCTCCAATTATGTATATTGTCAGACGTGCGGTTAAGCGTCAGGAGTTCATGAGCCGAGCGCAGAGCCTCACTCGCTCGTACATAGCTTTGTTTGGCATGCCTCTTAAATTGTGCGGTGTAGGAGATTATTTTGCCTCTCAGGAAGGCCTTTCCCGCTTCCCAAAACAGGTTAGGGTCTGTGAGGTGCATCTCGTTGGTAGAGGTGTAGTCCTCCCATGCCGCAGAGAGCATGTGTCGGAAGTCCTCACTGTCTGCCAGGTAGGAGGGGAACTGCCATACGCGAGGGGAAGAGGAAGGCTGGGCGCTTAGTAGTTGCACGGCAATGGGACTATGGTCAGAGATTCTGGCGTCAGCAATGACTGAGTCACTTAGCATGGGGAAGAGTGCAGGGGAGGCGAAAAAGTAATCAATGCGGGAGAACGAGTTGTGGGGTGGGGAGTAAAAGGTATAGTCGCGGTCAGTCGGATGGTCTAACCGCCATACGTCAAGGAAGTGTATGGAGTCTATGGCCTGCGCGAGCAGCGACGGGGCTGAAGTCTGTATGGTATGTCCGGGTGGAGTACGCGTCGTGTCACTCACCCGGTCGACAGTCGCGGACATAACTGAGTTAAAGTCCCCACCCACCAAATGTAGGGATCTCGGAGCAGCCAGGATCCATGCCACCATGTCCTGGAAGAAGGAGATGTCAGGTGAGTTGGGCGCATATATGTTGGTGATGGCTATGTCTTTGTCAGCTAAGGCTAGGTGAACAGTAATTTTACGGCCCAACAGGTCGGTCTGCACGTCCCTAAGAGTATGCCTCAGGTTCTTGTGTATGAGAATGGCCACCCCAGCTTTGCGTCCCACAGCTGGGGAGCCATATACAGTTCCCACCCACAACTTGCGTAGACGGGTCAAATCGTCCGCGGACAGATGGGTCTCTTGAAGTAGAGCCACATCTGTCCGAAGACGCTTCAAGTGTCTAAGAATGGACATGCGTTTGTTTGGAGAGCGCAGCCCCTTAACATTCCATGAAACAACCTTTAGGTGATTCCCAGCCGCTGAAGAGGCCATATCTGAGCTGGAGGTATGCATTGAGCTAGCGATGGGGATCGGAGTCTCCCTCCAAGAGTCACGTCAGCAATCTGAGGGTCACCCAAACATTGCCAATTTTCTGAGGATACGGTTGTAGCACAGGTAATCACATATGGTTCAAACAATAAATAACAACAAAGGAAGAATAAACAAAAAGTAAAGAAACAATGGCCCAAAGGCCTAAATTCTAGGCACCTAACAGATAGGAGGGACTTCACTTTCTTCCACATGAAAGTGAGACGCAAAGCAGGGCTCCCGCAATACGCCTGGTCCCCGTTCCCAACAATAGAACAAGAACTTTGGGGGGGAGAGCAGAGGGGAGGGCGGGGGGGAAGGGGAGACCGGGAACAGCCGGTTGTGTGAGGAGTAAGTGTCAAGGGGATAACAGTAGCGGCACAGTGTATACACGGGAGGGGGATGGGAGAAAAAAAAAATTAGATACTACCCGCTCTTCTCGGGCCCATTAAGGAGGGAGGATTCTGAGATGCGGTATCTGTCCGAGCAATCCGCGTGAGTGGTGTAGCGACTCCGCTTGTACGGTTGTTTAGTAGGGCTGCCGGGTTGCTTGCGGGCTGCGGACGGGGTAGTCGGTTGAGAGGAGGAGCCATCTTCAGAGTTGGTGAGGTCCATACCTGCAGTTGCAGACTCCAAGTATCTTTCTGCCTCGTCTGGTGACGTGAAAGTAAGGTGTTCTCCGTTCCGGGTTTGAACGCGAAGGGTGGCTGAGTATTGCAGGGAGAACTTGACCTGGTCACGGTGCAGGGCCGAGCAGATGGTCGAGAACGCCTTACGCTGCTTCATCACCTCAATAGAGTAATCTGCAAAAAGCAAAAGTTTGGCCCCATCCAGCGAGAGGGAACGCGTGCGACGGAATGCCTGCATAATGGCGGACTTGTCCGCATAGTTCAGATACTTTACAATGACGTGTCTGGGTTTGGCGCGATTCTCCGCGTATTGACCAAGGCGATGGGCACGTTCAATGGTGCAAGGTATGCGGAGTCCCAGCTGCTCAGGGATGATTTTAGCGCATATATTAGCGAGCTGGCTGTTAGCAACCGACTCTGGCAGGCCAATAATGCGCATATTGTTCCGCCTGGAACGGTTCTCGAGGTCGTCCAACTTGCTCCAGAGGTCCCTATTTTCTGCAGTGAGTCGGGCAAGCAGCGCAGACTGAGCGGTGGAATCATCTTCCAGGGAAGAAATTCTGTCCTCCGTCTGTGTGATCCTCTGAGCCTGAGATTGCAGTTCAAGGTGGAGCTGCTCAAGACCCCTTTGCACAGCAGCATCCACAGTGGCAGAGAGAGTGGGTCCCAGCAAGGCAACCACTTGCTGAGCGATGTCTGCTGGGGATGTCAGGTTAACAGCCTGTATGTCCGAGGGAGAGAGCGGGTGAGAGGCATCCTCAGGGCATGTCGCGGCCGCCATCTTGGCTGCATTTGGAGCCGCGTCTACTGCGGGAGGTGCCGAGGACAGGACTCGGGCATAGGACCGCTCCACAAAGCGATCCATCTGTGTCCCCACAGCAGCGGGGGGAAGGATGGGGTAACCCCGGAGTTCTGAGCGGGCTTTGTTAGCCGTTAACGTGGGGATGGCGGCGGGAGCAGCGTCTCCTCACTCCTGTCTCATGTGGCGCCGGAACCGGAAGTCCAAAAACGACATTTTAATTTATGAGTTATGAGACGGGAGCACTCGTTCTGGTAAAACTACCGTTCATAATGGAGTAAGCACATTCATCACACTGTAACAGACAGAAAAAGCAAATCGTCTTTTACTAACACAGAATCAGCTAAAGCAGCCCAAAGGCGAATAGAACTTCCCATTTAAAGTGCCGTTGTATGTGTTGTACGTCACCGCGCTTTTCTTATCATTTTTTAAAAACGATGGTGTGTGGGCAACATCGTTTTTAATGATGAAGTTGGAAAAACTTTTTTTTTTCCATGCTATAAAATGATTGTGTGTACGCGGCATGACTTTCTCCTTAACATCACCTCCGTACTTTGGACTAACCCTATCCATAGACCCTCAACTGACCTTTTGCCAACTATAATCTTTGTGTTTTTTTTTTCTTGTCTTTGAACGGCATGTGCTAATTCTCCTAGGTTAGGTTCTGGTACCTTGGAGACTAGAGTCTCCTCTCCTATTTCACATGAATACTCATATTCCTTGTGGATATAGGGCCAGATTCTCTAAGAAATTCGCCGGCGTAGCGTGAGCCATTTACACTACGCCGCCGCATCGTACTAGAGCAAGTGCCGTATTCCCTAAGCATTTGCTCCGTAGTTTGCGTTGGCGTAGCGAAAATGGCCCAGCGTAAGCCCGCGTAATTCAAATGGGGCGGCTTGTATTTAAATTAAGCGCGCCCCCGCGTCGAACGAACTGTGCATGCGCCGGCCGGGGAAAAAGCCCAGTGCACATGCTCCAGCTCATGTCGGAAAGCGCCGTTGAAACCGACGTCCAAACGACGTGATCGTCACTACGCAATGCCCTATTCGCGAACGAGTTAGTAAAACGACGTAAGCGACGGAAAAAGCCGACACTGACCCGACGCCATACTTAACATGGCATCCGACGGCATCCGACGGTACTTCATAAGGTTACTCCTCATAGAAGCAGGGGTAACCTTACGCGAACTAAAACGATGTATGCAACGTCGGGGCGGCATAAAAGCGATCGGGAATCGGCGTAGTAGCCTAATTTGCATAGGAAAATGAGAAAACAACGTAAAGGCCACCTAGTGGCCGGAGTTGTCATTACATCTACGATTCGCAAGTGTAATGGTATTACACTTGTCGGATGTTCAAGCGTATCTATGCCAAAGTGATGCTAAGCATCACTCGCATAGATACGAGCCAAAAAAAACGGCGATACGACGGGGTATCTGAGATACTCCGTCGTAGCGCCGCTTAGAATCTGGCCCTTCGTGTGTATTGCTATTATGTATTGCCTAAATATGTGGAAACAAATTATAAGTGCTCTGTTTTTCTTGTTTGTACCCTTTGAGTACACTTTATATGTTGTCTAAGTGGACTGTTATGTTTGCAAAACAATTTATCAAAACAGATTAAACATACATTTAAGCCAAAACGTTTTCTGCTACATTTTTTTTTTTCGGTAAAAGAAATCCCATTAAGTGTATATTGATTGGTTTGTGTGAAAGTTATAGCATCTACAAATTATGGTATATATACTGGAATTATTGTTTATACATTTTTATACTAGTAATGGTGATCAGCGACATTTAGTGTGGCCGTAATAGTGCAGCGGAAAATCTGACACTGAGTGCCAACTGACTAACTGCCACTGGCATCACCCATGAGACTAATACAGTGCTAAATCAGTGCTAATACTATACCTGGTCACTGTACTAATGACACTGGCTGGGAAGGGGGTTATTATCTAGGGACAATGAACGGGTTAACTGTGTGCCTAACAAGTGTAATATGTGCAATATGTGCTGTTTTTACTAGTAGATGTGGCTTATTTTTCCTTCTCCTTTTCAAGAAGAAAACAACCACAGCTCTGTCCTGTGTACAGACCCCTATGTTATTAGTAAACTGTATTGTGATTCGCTAAGACAGTCAGCAGGTCCCAACCAAAAATCATTGGCCAGGATCTTCTTGCCAGGTTGTGCTGTAGCAAATCACAATCACAACACAAATGGAGTGGCAGATGGGGGTGCGCACTATCCCCTACCTGGAAATGCCAGATCACATACATGTATGTGATCTGACACAGAACAACCGCCCTGTCAATGCACGCAGGTTACCTCTGCATTGTCCCTTATTAGGTTCTAATTTTTGGCATTCAATATGGAACCCTCGGGTGGTGTTCCCTTACCTGTCCCCGTTAGCTCCATGGGTGTTTCCACTCCTTGGTGGTCGGGGGGGAAGGAGGGTGCATCTAGGACCCTGGTGGTGGTTGGTCCTGGGGGGGGGGGCAGTCCCGGTCTCTGTGTTAAGCGCTGATCACTCCCTCTTTCTCTGTTTTTCAGAAAGCCACAAGTAAATCGCCTCATGGGTCTAGGAAGAAATACCCTGTGTGCAGAACAACCATGGGGGAGTCCTGGGCCAAGGCAGACTTTAGAGAGTGTATTGAGGATCTAGTAGGGGAGCAAGCTGCAGAGCAGGGTACGGATCTGGCGGCGTCAGTCAAGGAGCTTTCGAGCACCTTTCAGGCTTTTCAGTCACTTTCTTCAAATTTTCAGTTACCTCAGCCCCAGGGCAACCTTCCACCAGTGCAGCAAAGTGTTACACCTAGCCTAACAGGGGTTTCACCCTAGTAGTGGTGAGAAGCCGCAGGGCTCCAGAGAGGAGATTGAAGAAGAGGTTGACAGTGCCAATGCATATTCTCAGGGAGAATTGGATGGAGAGGGGTCAGACAGGGAGGGGAGAGAATTCGTTTGTGGGGGGAGGGGGAGGTGGGGCAATGCAAAGGACAAGTAACTTTCTTTTTTTTTTCATCACAGGGAATCTTAAGCGTCCATGGCAGCCACAGTGGTGGCTTGTAAAATGGAGTACTGGCTTACTCAAATCAAGGCACATATTGAAGCGGGTACAGAGAAAAAAACTATCCTTTGTTCTTTTCCCATGCTGCTCAAATAAGTGGCCTAATCTGCGGAGGCTTCAGTGGAATCTGTACGATCCGCTGCCCTGACTAATTCAGCAAGAAGAGCCCTGTGGCTTAAAACATGGCAGGGGAACACTGCATCCAAGGTAAAGCTCTGTGGAATTCCTCTCACAGGAGATTTACTGTTTGGAGACCATCTTGGATCGGACGACCGACAAGAAAAGTATTTTCCCATTAAAAATAAATATGGGGGGGCGTGTCCGGGATATGGAGGTGTGAAAAAGTTTTTTTTCCTCAGCTCTGTCCTTCCGCCGCACATTTCACAGCTACGAGGGAGAAACACACCTCTATTTGCAGCGGGTCATGTCCCTGAGGAGCAGGATGTCCTCTCAGCCACCGCCGACCGACAGATCCCGGCAGGCTCAACTTGATTCCTTCTTCCCCGGACAGACAGGGAGAGGCTGCGAGGCATCCAAGATGGCGCCGACGGGGAAGGCACAGAAAACATCTAAGGCCGCGTCGAGCTCTGCCACACGATCGCAGCAGAGGGCATGCTCGCCCATCCCATCTCCGCAGTCGGTGAGTCATTCAGCTCCCCCAGCCTCCCCGGGGCTCTATTGCCTCACTGGATGACGACCGTGCAGGCATAGATCCCCTGGCTGACATTGATATTAGTGTCAGTACTGGATCCCTCTAGGACCCAGCGCACTCACCTGACACAGCCTTGGCTGGGAAACACTGATTGGCCAGCTCTCCTTTAAAACACCTGTGTTTTCACCCAATCAGTGCTCGTGATAGAGTTACTCTGCTTGCCTTGAGAGATCCAGCCTGACCTGTTTATCTGTAAACTTTGTGTATGACCCGGATTGTTTGACCCTGCTTGTTGCTTCCGATTTGGTACCTTTCGAACTCTGATTATCCGTGTATGACTCGGCTTGCCTAGACCACATCCATTGCAGTGGTGCACTACTAGCACCAGCAACACCACCAACATCCACACCTGCGGTGAACTACAGTTCCAGCTTTCCTGCTCATCAAAACACCTACTTCAGCAGTGAACTACAAGTGCCAGCTGTCCCGCTCATCTCAACCCTGCATCCGTGGTGAACTACAAGTCCCAGCGCTGACCTGCTTCTCAAGACCTGCTCATGGTATGTGCTCTTGCTATTGAACTATAAGCATATTAGCACACCTGAACTGTTGTCTGCTGCTAGCCTGATATGAAACCTGACATTATCACGAGCCATACATAAAAAGGGAAAACCCATCATGGATTCTGAGCAGGCTCAGATGTTTGCACAAGAACTTTGCCGTTTATCCCATCAAGTTCAGCAAATGGCCACAGAGCTCACCAAGGTGCAATCCCCTACTACAACTGTTACAAAAACTTTATCTGAACCAAAAATTCCATTGCCTGACCGTTCTTCTGGCTCTGAAACTCAGAGAGTTCAGATCATTATCTCTCTGCTACAGGGTGACCCCCAGGCTTGGGCCTTTAACCTTGAACCAAACCATCCAGCCCTGCTAACTGTAGATGCCTTCTTTGAAGCCCTTGGATTGCTGTACGATGATCCAGATCGTATGGCTACTGCAGAATCAACCCTGCGTAACTTAAAGCAAGGAACTACCACAGCTGAAATGTACTGCTCAGAGTTTCGCAGGTGGGCCCCAGAATCTGGCTGGAATAATGCAGCTCTCCGCAGCCAGTTCAGAATAGGTCTGTCAGATGCAATTAAGGATGCTCTGGTCAACTTCTCCTATCCACCCTCACTGGAGGAAGCTATGTGTCTAGCCATTAGAATTGATCGCCGTCAGCGAGAGAGGGGGCGAGAAAAAAATATGGCTGTGGCAAACTGTATACCTCCCTTACCACCTGACCATCCAACCTCCAGTGCCAGTTCAGTGGAAGAACCTATGCAGCTAGGCTCCACCCGGCTATCTGCCCAGGAACACACACGCCGGCGTAATATGGGACTTTGCCTGTATTGTGGCCTCAGGGGTCACATGCTCCATTCGTGCCCTACACGTCCGGGAAACTCCCGGACCTAGGTGATTATGGGGAGGTCACCTTAGGTCTGCTTTCATCTCCCCAGGGGGACAGTCGAATACTTCTACCTAGTGTTATTCACTTTGGGACAGGGACTCATGAACTGCTGGCCTTGGTAGATTCTGGAGCTGCTGAGAATTTTATTGATAAGACTTTGATAACCTCCTTGTCCCTGGAAACTCATATGCTAGATTGCCCAGTCCGCCTAATTTCTGTGGATAACCGGCCTCTCTCACAAGACCTTGTGCTTCAGTCCACCAATCCCTTCCAGTTACAATTGGGGGCCCTGCACTGGGAGAAGATTTCATGTCTTGTCATTGACTCTCCATCCACTCCTTTGATCCTAGGCCTTCCTTGGCTTCAGAAGCACAATCCTGTAATTGACTGGCGAACAGGAAATATTCTGGCTTGGTCCAATCAGTGTAAAGGAAGTTGCATCCAGCACCCTGTTCGACTTGCTGCTTGTCAAGTGGGAATGGAACAGATTCCGCTTTGTTATAAGGACTTTCAGGATGTGTTTTCTAAAGGGAGTGCTGACACCTTACCACCTCATCGCAGTTATGACTGTCCCATTGACCTTTTGCCTGACACTACACCTCCGCGAGGGAGAGTCTTTCCATTGTCCGAACCAGAGAACCTTGCTTTGCAAGAATACATCCAGGAAAACCTAGCTAAAAGTTTCATCCGTCCCTCTACTTCTCCCGCAGGCGCAGGTTGCTTCTTTGTCCCAAAGAAGGACGGGGGTCTAAGACTTTGTGTTGACTACAGAGGTCTAAATAAAATAACCGTTCCCAATCGGTACCCTCTCCCTCTCATCACAGAGTTGTTCTCCCAAATCCAGGGAGCAAAGATTTTCTCCAAACTAGACCTAAGGGGAGCCTATAATCTAGTGCGCATCCGTTAAGGAGATGAGTGGAAGACAGCCTTTAACACCAAGGATGGCCACTACGAGTGTCTTGTCATGCCTTTTGGTCTCAGGAATGCACCAGCTGTCTTTCAAAACTTCATGAATGACATTTTCCGTGACCTGTTGGGTCGCTTTATGCTTGTATACTTGGATGATATTTTGATATATTCTCCCAATCTTGAAACGCATCAGAGGCACGTCCGTTCAGTGTTGGCCCGATTAAAGGCTCATTCCCTTTTTGTTAAGCCTGAAAAATGTTCATTTCATGTTAAACAAGTACCTTTTCTGGGCTACCTAATCTCTGACACAGGCCTAACCATGGATCCAGCCAAGATTCAGGCCATTCTAGACTGGGCATCACCTTCAGACCTGAAAGCAGTTCAGCGCTTCCTGGGCTTTGCAAATTTCTATCGGAAATTCATTAGGAATTTTGCCACCATTGCACATCCCATCACCTCTCTTACCAGGAAGTCTCCGTCTAAGTTTAAATGGACTACTGAAGCCCAGACAGCCTTCACTCAGTTGAAGAAAGCCTTTACCTCTGCACCAATTCTACGCCATCCTGTTCCTGAGCTGCCTTTTATTGTGGAGGTAGATGCATCCGAAGTAGGGGTGTGGGCGCTTCTGTCACAAAAGGACCCTGTAACTGCTTCCATCCACCCCTGTGCTTTCCTGTCCCGTAAATATTCCCCAGCAGAGCGCAACTATGATATAGGCAACAGAGAACTGTTAGCCATAAAGCTAGCTTTGGAGGAATGGAGACATTGGCTGGAGGGAGCTCGCTATCCATTCATAGTTCTGACTGACCACAAAAACCTTGAATACATCCGTTCTGCTAAAAGACTGAACTCACGTCAGGCCAGGTGGTCATTGTTCTTCTCAAGATTTGACTTCACAATTTCTTATTTACCAGGGCCAAAAAATGTTAAGGCCGATGCCTTGTCTCGCAGTTTTTTTATCAGAATCCCCACCTCCGCTTCCTCCACAATCCATTATCTCTGAGGACAGGATTTTGGCTTTCACCCAGACTGACATCTCTGAGGCCTTATTACCTGCACAGGCTGAAGCCCCCCCTTCCACTCCCTCTGGTATGCTTTTTGTGCCCTTGGCTCTTCGTTTGCAGGTTTTGCAGCAGGTACATGCGTCAAAGCCTGCAGCGCATCCGGGGTTTAGACAAACTTATGAGATTATCTCTCGCAACCTCTGGTGGCCATCGATTAGGCAGGATGTGCTAGCCTTTGTCCAGGCTTGTGAGGTTTGTGCCAGAAGCAAGGGCAGTACCTCTAAGCCCTCCGGTCTTCTACGTCCTCTACCAATACCTATTTGTCCTTGGACCCATTTATCTATGGACTTTATCACTGACTTGCCTCCGTCCCAGGGATGTTCCACGATCTGGGTGGTGGTAGACAGGTTCAGTAAGATGGCCCACTTTGTTCCACTTCCGAAACTGCCGTCTGCTAGAGATCTGGCATCTTTATTCATTAAACATGTTTTCAGGCTCCATGGGGCACCAATTAACATTGTCTCAGACCGCGGCTCTCAGTTTATAGCCCAGTTTTGGAAGGCCCTTTGTTCTCAGCTAGGGATTAAGTTATCATATTCTTCAGCCTATCATCCCGAGACAAATGGCCAAACAGAAAGAACTAATCAGACTCTGGAGAAGATGGTACGTTGTCTGATGGCCAATGATGAGGTGGAGTGGGTCGACAGCCTTCCATGGGCAGAGTTTGCCTTTAATAATTGTGCCAGCTCTTCTACAATGACCTCTCCCTTCTTCTGTGTTTACGGGTTGCATCCTCGTGTGTGCTCCTTTGATCTTCCACCCTCTGATGTTCCAGATGCCAACACCACGATTGAAAATTTCTCCAAAATCTGGTCTGACGTCAATCGTGCTATTTCTCGTTCGGTGCAGGCTTTTAAGAAAACGGCTGATAAGAGGCGCTCAAAGGCCCCTGGATATAAAGTTGGTGACAAAGTGTGGCTATCATCCAGGAATCTGTCCCTGCATGTTCCATCCAAGAAACTTGGCCCAAAATTCATCGGGCCCTATGAGATTTTGGAGATTGTTAATCCTGTGTCCTATAGATTAAAGCTCCCCCCGTCCATGCGCATTCCTAATGTCTTCCATGTTTCTTTATTGAAACCTGTTCACTCTAGTCTCCAAGTAAATGAACCAGAACCTGTAGATGTGTCGGATAGCCAGGAATATGAAGTGGCATATATTTTTTGACTCCAGACGAGTACGCAATTCCTTACAATATCTAGTTCATTGGAAAGGTTTTGGCCCAGAGGATCGATCCTGGATCCCAGCTCGCGATCTCCATGCTGATCGCCTTAAGAAGAAGTTCCATCTTCGATATCCAAGTAAGCCTGGGGGTGCAGGAGCAACCCCTCGAGAAGGGGGGGTACTGTCAGTACTGGATCCCTCTAGGACCCAGCGCACTCACCTGACACAGCCTTGGCTGGGAAACACTGATTGGCCAGCTCTCCTTTAAAACACCTGTGTTTTCACCCAATCAGTGCTCGTGATAGAGTTACTCTGCTTGCCTTGAGAGATCCAGCCTGACCTGTTTATCTGTAAACTTTGTGTATGACCCGGATTGTTTGACCCTGCTTGTTGCTTCCGATTTGGTACCTTTCGAACTCTGATTATCCGTGTATGACTCGGCTTGCCTAGACCACATCCATTGCAGTGGTGCACTACTAGCACCAGCAACACCACCAACATCCACACCTGCGGTGAACTACAGTTCCAGCTTTCCTGCTCATCAAAACACCTACTTCAGCAGTGAACTACAAGTGCCAGCTGTCCCGCTCATCTCAACCCTGCATCCGTGGTGAACTACAAGTCCAAGCGCTGACCTGCTTCTCAAGACCTGCTCATGGTATGTGCTCTTGTTATTGAACTATAAGCATATTAGCACACCTGAACTGTTGTCTGCTGCTAGCCTGATATGAAACCTGACAATTAGGCACCATATTCTGTCCCTGCCTACTAAGACAGACCTAGAACGCTTCGCTGATCGGGTTGAGAAGGCCCTTAAGGAGGACATTGCCCAGCTCCAGGGTGACACTACGCATCTGGGGGGTAGACTGGAGACCCTGGAGCAGAGGTTTGAAGAGGCACTCCCTATTATATCTAACCTGCAGGATGTCTGTGCTGCTCAGGGCCACCAGATTGAGGCCCTGCTTTGCCAATTAGATGACGCCGAAAACCGCAGCCGCAGGGCCAACATCAGGGTCCGGGGTCTCCCCGAAGCCACTGGCCCTAGAGATATTGTTCCCACCCTGGAGAGCATATTTAAGAAGATACTGGGTCTTCCAAATACTGCTGTCATTGAAATTGACCGCGCTCATCGGGCCTTGAAGCCTTCCTCTCAAGATGCTAACAACCCGCGGGATGTAATCTGCAAGCTGCACAAATATACGCTCAAAGATCGCATCATGCAGAAAATGAGGGGCAAACCCCACTTTGACTTTGATGGTGCTCATTTGGCATTTTATCAAGATATATCCAGACACACTCTCATGCACTTCGCCCCCTCCTAGAGGCTATCCAGGGTGCAGGTCTGTCCTACAGATGGAAGTTTCCCTTCTGCCTCCAGGTCACCAAAGACGGGAAGACAGAGTCGCTAGGCACCAAAGGTGACCTGCCTCGCTTCCTGACCTCCTTAGACTTGGAGCCCGTGGACTTCCCTGACTGGAGGGGCTCCCCAGACTTAGGATCCACTAGACTGCCCATGCCACAACCGTGGCAACCTGCCAAGCGTCAGACCCGCAGGCGTAACCGTGGCCGGGATACCCCTGGCCAACAAGCTGGTCCTTCTTCCTCGAGAGACTGAGAATCCTGCTCCCTGCTGTTGTGAAGTATTGTTGTCCTGCTCTGGCTTCTTTGACTGCTACGCCTAGAGCTCCCCTTAGCACAAAATGTTTCCCTATGCTCATCCTTGCCTTGTTAAGCTGACAATCTGTTGGCTCCTTTTTTTTTTGACAGGAATGAGACAGAGGGAACTGACTGGGCATGTGCTAATGGGCTCGGCTTTGCTATGATTTATTTAATTCAGCTACATACTGTCAACTAACTTTTCTGCCCAGGAATGCCCTGCAGTTTTTCTCCTCTGTATATGTTCTTTTTTCTCCCTCCTGCTGCATTTGACTAGATGCGGAGGACGGAGACGGGGACCGCCTCGCCTTCTTCCTATGTTGGTTCACGTTCCCCCCGTAGGTCACCCTTATTTGGGTATTGATCCCCATAGGGATCTCGGGCTATGCTCTGATTCCCCTCCCCTTCTGGGAGCTTCGACTGCTAGGCTTTCACAGTTTTTTTTTCTTTTTTCTTTTTTGGTTTATTTGCTACTCATTTTTTCCCTTCACCTGATTCCCATCTCTTCTACATCTCCCTACCTCTTTCCCTGTGTTCTTTTCTTCCAGGTCTCTGCTGCTGTTTTGGACTCCGCACCGAGCGTACCACTGGTCCTTCTGCTCTGGCTATCTCCCCTATCCTCTCATGGCAACACTGCAGGTGAGCACATATAATGTCAGGGGTCTCTACTCTCCTCACAATTGCATCAAGCTGTGGTGGGAGCTGAAACGATTGAAGGCTCAGGTGGTCTTCCTCCAGGAGACGCATTTCACATCAAAGTCCCTTCCTAAGCTCCCATCGCACCTTTTCAACCAATGGTTCGTCAGTACTTCCCCGGTGTCTAAATCTAGGGGGACAGCCATTGCTTTCCACCTCCACGTCGGGCGCATCTCTCCAGTCCGAAGTGCCAGCACCGTCTTGTCATTCCAGCCATGAACCACTAAGAGGGCCAACTCCTCACCTATCGAGAGCCTGCAACCTACGAGCTCTAAGGGAAGGCTCTGCCAATTCCAGCAGAGCAACGTCTAAGCTAGAGGGAACAAAATTAGGGTCTGAGACATAATCAGTCCAAGGTGCCCATGTTGCTAAGTATTGTTCACGGCGATCACGACAGGTCGCCACCCAATCCTCCGCCTCTCCGATCGCACTCACCCCCCGGATCCATTCCTCAAGGCTAGTGACCATAGTCTGTCTCCAGTAAATCGGAAGCAGCCTCTTGGCCGTGTTGAGTAGATGCGGCAGCACACTCTTCTTATAATGACTAAGAGGTATAGTTGGGACGTGGAGGAGAAAGTGCATCGGAGAGAGGGGAATATCAAGCCCCGTGATCATCAATATCTGGTCTTTTACATCTGCCCACAAGGGCTTTATTAAGGGGCAGTCCCACCATATATGAAGTAGCGTACCCCTGTGTCCACAACCACGCCAACATAGCCCCGACTCAGCGGGGTAAATACAAGCCATGTCCGCAGGTACACGGTACCAGCGGGACAGAATTTTGAAATTAGTCTCCTAGGTTTTGGAATCCATGGAGGAAGTGTGAGTAAGGTGGTACAGGTGGGTCATTTGTGCGTCCGTAAAGACCTGATCAAGATCTCTCTCCCATCTCCGTATGTAGGCGGGTGTGGACAGAGGGGTAGTGGAACCTAGCAGGCGGTATAGTTCTGAAACTAGGTGAGGGACAGGATCTTCACTAACAAAAAGGCGTTCAAACGGGGTGAGGGAGGAAGGGTCCCTAATCGTATGACCATGCTTCATAAAGAAGTGGTGAAGTTGCCCCACAGGAAGGGCCTCATATTCCATAAGCTTACCGTCCTTCATGAGCTTTCCGCAACTGGCACTACCATCATCCACCCACGACCCAAAAAAGGCTGTCTGTTCACCCAGAGGGAACCAGAGTAAGCCGCCCAGCGGGGCCAGGGGGGACATAGGGGGGCAGAGAATTTTTAGCAGAGAATTAACCCTATCCCAGACTGAGAGCGCATGGGTCGTCAGCGGGGAAGTCGTTTCGGACAGTCCTCTATACTCCCGGGGCAGCCATGGAGCGTACGAAAGGTTCCTGCCTGCAAGGCGTTTCTCCAAGGAAACCCAAAGATTTGAGTGGGAATTAAGGCGCCAGTTGAGCAGTCGTTGGAGAGCTGTCGCCCTGTAGTATTGCCTAACGTCAGGAAACCCCAGGCCACCCTCTGTCTTAGGTCGTTTCAGTGTTGCAAGGGCTATCCGGGGCTTACATGCATTCCAGACGAACTGAGTCAGCATGCTGGAGACACGGTCAAAGAATAGTCGGGGCAGGCGGATCGGTAGCATCTGGAAATAAAAAAGGATACGGGGCAAAATGTTAATTTTTATCACGTTCACCCGGCCAAACCAGGTGAAGGCAGTTCTAGTCCACCGAGATAGGTCCGTTTTAATCGCAGCAAGTAGGGGAGGGAAGTTTGCATGGTATAAGGCGTCATATCTGTCCGTAAGCTGTACTCCTAGGTAGCGAAGGGACGTCCTGGTCCACGAGAAAGGAAAGGCGTCACAAAGTCTCTCCTGTAAATCCGGAGGCAAAGTAATAGGGAGGATCTCAGACTTCCCATAATTTATTTTAAAATTAGACAGGGTTCCAAAATAATTAAGTTCCTTCAGCAGGTTGGGCAACGAGGTCAGTGGGTTAACAAGGTGGAAAAGAACATCATCAGCATAAGCTGAGAGCTTGTGTTCCGTATCTCCAACCTGCAGACCTCTAATGTTCACATTGGCCCTAACGGTGCGGAGCAAAGGCTCCAGCACCAGGGCAAAAAGAAGGGGTGATAGAGGGCACCCCTGCTTCGTACCGTTCCTGATGGGGAAGCGGGAAGAAAGGGCGCCATTCACCTTCACCTGTGCACATGGATCAGAGTATAGGGCTAAAATTGAAGCCAACATGCGAGGACCCAGTCCCAGATGACCAAGTACTTCTCGCAGATACGACCAATCAACACGGTCGAAAGCCTTTTCGGCATCGGTTGAAAGGATAAGGTAAGGCTGAGGGAGTGCACAGGAGCGAGCCCAATGGATAAGTTGGATCGCTCTCAGGGAATTATCACTGGCTTCCCTACCCGGAATAAATCCCGTCTGATCAAGGTGCACAAGCCCAGGTAGTAAAAGTTTAAGCCTATTGGCTAATATTTTCGCTAGAACCTTCACATCCAAATTAAGGAGGGAAATAGGGCGGTAGCTCTGTGGAACAGCAGGGTCCTTGCCCTCCTTCGGGATCACCGTGATGTGGGCCAACAATGCTTCTGAAGGGATAGCCTTGCCTCCGGCTACAGAATTAAAATAGCAGAGCAGGGGAGTCTCTAGGTGAGAGAGGAAGGTCGTATAGTAGGTCTTAGTGAACCCGTCCGGGCCCGGACTCTTCCCGTTGGGCAAGGATTTTATCGTTGACCTAAGTTCAGTCAGGGTAATCGGCAATTCTAAGGTTGAGGACTGGTCTTCCGTTAGCGAGGGGAGTCCCGACGAGGTCAAGTAGTCGCGCATCGCTTGGCGCCTAGTGTCTCGTGTGGAGGGAGTCAGTTCAGGGTTAAGGTCATACAAATTAGCGTAATAGTCCCGAAAGCCTGCTGCAATTTTAGAGGATAGTACTACCGGTTCTCCTGAAAGGGTGGACAACTTATGGACATGCATCCGCGCAGATCGTGTCCTAAGCGCCCGTGCCAGCATACGTCCGCATTTGTTCCCATGTTCGTAAAACTTATGGGACATATATCGGAGATGTTTACGCACTTGCCTATCTAAAAGGCGTGAGAGCAGCCCTCTCAGTTCAGTCAAAGTCTCCAGCGCTTATGACGAAGTTCTGCATTTTGGAGGGCAGTATAGACCCGCTGGAAGTCCGCCATAGTTACATAGTTACATAGTTAGTCAGGTTGAAAAAAGACACAAGTCCATCCAGTTCAACCATAAAAATAAATAAAAATAAAACAAAGTAAAACACAGTACATCCTCCCATACACCCAACTCCATACCCACAGTTGATCCAGAGGAAGACAAAAAACCCCAGCAGAGCGATGATCCAATTTGCTACCGGAGGGGAAAAAATTCCTTCCTGATCCCCCGAAAGGCAATCGGATTTACCCCGGATCAACTTTACCTTCAAAACTTAGTACTCAGTTATATTATGTGCATTTAGGAAAGAATCCAGGCCTCTCTTAAAGCAATCTACTGAGCTGGCCAGAACCACCTCTGGAGGGAGTCTGTTCCACATTTTCACAGCTCTTACTGTGAAGAAACCTTTCCGTATTTGGAGGTGAAATCTCTTTTCCTCCAGACGTAAAGAGTGCCCCCTTGTCCTCAGTGTTGACCTTAAAGTGAATAACTCAACACCAAGTTCACTATATGGACCTCTTATGTATTTATACATGTTGATCATATCCCCCCTTATTCTCCTCTTCTCAAGAGTGAATAAATTCAGTTCCTCTAATCTTTCCTCATAGCTGAGCTCCTCCATGCCTCTTATCAGTTTGGTTGCCCTTCTCTGCACTTTCTCCAGTTCTCCGATATCCTTTTTGAGAACTGGTGCCCAAAACTGGACAGCATATTCCAGATGAGGTCTTACTAATGATTTGTACAGGGGCAAAATGATATCTCTATCTCTGGAGTCCATACCTCTCTTAATACAAGAAAGGACTTTGCTCGCTTTGGAAACCGCAGCTTGGCATTGCATGCCATTATTGAGCTTATGATCAACTAAAACACCCAGATCCTTCTCCACTACAGATTCCCCCAGTTGTACTCCCCCTAGCATGTATGAATATTCTTAGCCCCCAAGTGCATAACTTTACATTTATCAACATTAAACCTCATCTGCCACTTAGTCGTCCAATTAGACAGAGCATTGAGGTCGGCTTGTAAATTGGAGACATCCTGCAAGGACATTATTCCACTGCATAGCTTGGTGTCATCTGCAAAAACAGAAATGTTACTTTTGATCTCAGACCCAATATCATTTATAAATATATTGAAAAGTAAGGGACCCAATACTGAACCTTGGGGTACACCGCTGATAACCTTGGACCATTCAGAGTAAGAATCATTAACCACAACTCTCTGAATTCTGTCTTTCAGCCAGTTTTCTATCCATTTACAAACTGATATATCTAATCCTGTAGACCTTACCTTACACATGAGCCGTGTGTGGGGAACTGTATCAAACGCTTTTGCAAAATCCAAGTATACCACGTCCACTGCTACGCCTCTGTCCAGGGTTTTACTTACCTCTTCATAAAAAGAAATCAGGTTTGTCTGACAACTTCTGTCTTTCATGAATCCATGCTGTCTGCTGCTTAAATAGTTTGTTTCCAGCAAGAACTCATCCACGTGGTTTTTTAATAAACGTTCCAGTATCTTCCCAACTATAGAAGTTAAACTAACAGGTCTATAGTTACTTTGTAAAGACTTTGTTCCCTTTTTAAATATGGGCACCACATTGGCTTTATGCCAATCCAGTGGTACTATTCCTGTCATTAATGAGTCCCTAAATATTAGATACAGTGGCTTTGAAATTTCAGAGCTCAATTCTTTTAAGATCCGTGGGTGGATGCCATCTGGTCCAGGTGCTTTATCCAACTTTATTCTGTCTAAATATTTCTGGACCATATCACTTTTGAGTCATTGTGGATTCGGGGCTGTGTCACTCCCACCCCCTATATCGACATGAGCTCCCCCATTCTCCATTGTATACACAGAGCTGAAGAAAGCATTTAATAAATTTGCCTTCTCTATGTCTTCAGTCACCCACTCTAGATTATTTTGTAAAGGGCCTACATGCTCAGACTTGACCTTTTTACTATTAATATATTTAAAGAATTTCTTGGGGTTTGTCCTACTATCTTTTGCAATCTGTCGTTCATTTTGAATTTTTGCATCCTTGATTTCCTTTTTACATATTCTATTATATTCTTTGTAACATTTAAACGACACTAGTGTTCCTTCATTTTTATATTTTTTAAAAGCTATTTTCTTATTGTTTATAGCTTTTTTAACTTTGACCGTGAGCCACATAGGTTTCATTTTTAGCCTTTTAAACGTATTGCCCATGGGAATATACTTTGCAGTGAGGTTCCAAAGAGTCTTTTTGAAGAATTCCCATTTCTGTTCTGTGTTCATCGGTGCCAATATTCACTCCCAGTCCAAGCCCTGGAGAGCAGTCCTCATGCTTTGAAAATTTGCTCTCTTGAAATTAAGTGTTTTTATCTTTCCTGTATGTATTTCTTGCTTATAGTTTACATTAAACAAAATCATGTTATGATCACTGCTACCCAGGTGTTCCTTTATCTGAACATTAGTAATGAGCTCTGCATGGTTTGAGATTACCAGGTCCAACAGAGCATCATTCCTAGTTGGGGCCTCAATAAACTGGACCATAAAATTGTCCTGCAATAGGTTTTTAAATTTTTGTCCTTTAACTGTCCCAGAAATTCTATTATTCCAGTCAATTTCTGGGTAGTTAAAATCCCCCATTATTATCACCGTCCCTGCCCTTGCAGCCCTTTCCATCTGTGCAAGGAGCCGAGTCTCCACCTCCTCATTAACATTGGGTGGTCTATAACAAACTCCAATGATTAGCTTTGAACTACGCACATCTGTATGCAGTTCCACCCATAATGCTTCAACTTCATCACACTCTCCATCAACCAGGTCCTCTTTCACGCTTGCTTTAAGGTCACTTCTCACATAGAGACAGACCCCTCCACCTTTCCTTTTTACCCTGTCTTTCCGAAAGAGAGCATAGCCAGGAATATTAATAGCCCAGTCATGTGAGGATTGAAGCCAAGTTTCAGCAATACCGATTACATCATAGCTCTCCTCATGCACCAGAGCTTCCAACTCACCTGTTTTGCTTGGAAGGCTTCTGGCATTGGTGAACAAACACTTAAATGTATTGTTACATTTTTCGCTGGCGTTTTTCATATGATTCATATAATTTTTAGTAGTGCAAATGGCACTATAATTTCCAATGGCTGTTTGCAACATGGGAACTTTCTTGTCACCTGCCATAACCCCACCTCCGTCTATCCCCATTCCACTCTCCATTAATGTCTGACCCCTAACTGACCTGTGTGCCCGATGTAATTCACGTTCACCCTCCCCCCTCAAGTCTAGTTTAAATACTCCTCCAGCATTCCCCTAAACCTCTCCCCCAGCACAGCAGACCCCCTTCCATTCAAGTGCAAACCATCTTTAGCATATAGGTTGCACCCCAATGAAAAGTCATCCCAGTGCTCTAGAAACCCAAATCCCTCCTTCCTACACCAGGTCTTTAGCCATGCATTCAGCTCTCTAATCTCCCCCTGCCTTTCCTGTGTTGCGCATGGCACAGGCAATATTTCAGAGAATATCACCTTGGAGGTCCTTCCCTTCATCTTGCAGCCTAGTTCTTTAAATTGATTCTTAAGGAGCCTCCACCTTCCATGTATACTGTCATTGGTTCCAACATGGACCAAGACAGCTGGGTCATGCCCAGCCCCTCCCAGTAATTTATCCACCCGGTCCACCACATGCCGAACCCTGGCACCAGGGAGACAGCAAACCATTCGGTTGAGGCGATCCTGGCGACAAATTATTCTATCAGTCCTTCTGATTATAGAATCCCCTATTACCACCAACTGTCTAGGCCTACCTGCACTCCCCTCACCACTTCTACTAGATGGGTTGCTCTCCCGACTGTTAGGGGTAGCAGTAACATCTAGGGCTGCCACCTCTGTGTTAGCCACCTCCACATCTTCACCCAACTTGGCAAATTTGTTTTGATGCACAAACACAGGATTGGCCTTCCTTGTCTGCAAGCCCCTTCCACTCCCTCTAACTACATTAACCCATCTTCCTATCTGATAATCCTGACTTGCCCCTCCACCCTCCACATTAACCCTACTGACCACCTGCTCAGCGAGCAGAGGACCCCTTTCAAGGTTGTCCTTTCTGCCCAGTGTTGCAACTTGCTCCTCCAGATCTCTAATGCGAGCTTCCAGAAGGGCAACCTGCTCACATCTGTCACAGCGGTATCCATCCTGGAGCTGTTGCACCAATTTTGTATACATGTGACACATTGTGCACTGAGCAAAACCTTCAACCCTGCTAGCACACATTTCCCAGTTACAATATAATTACTTGTAGGAAGTTTAAGATGTTACTTACAGTTTAGAAGACTCCTGTCTTAACTTCTGTTTTCAACTCCTGTTGTTTAACTCTTCCCACTTGTGTTTAAAAATCACACTTCTGTTTAGAAAATCACTTAAGCCAGCAACATGAACTGGGAGCCAGCTCCTTATGGGAGTTTGACTGAGACTTTTATACTCACCTCTTCACCTGTTTACAATTAAACACTCCCCACTGATTAGCAGAGAAAAAAAAAGGAAAAAACCTGTTCACCTGATCACAATTAAACACTTTCCTTAGCAGAGAGAAATAAAAACCTGTTTAAAAAGTGTCAGAGAAACAAATGACACTTGCAAGCAGAAACAGTTAAAAGCAAACTCCTGTTGTTTAACTCTTCCCACTTGTGTTTAAAAATCACACTTCTGTTTAGAAAATCACTTAAGCCAGCAACATGAACTGGGAGCCAGCTCCTTATGGGAGTTTGACTGAGACTTTTATACTCACCTCTTCACCTGTTTACAATTAAACACTCTCCACTGATTAGCAGAGAAAAAAAAAAGGAAAAAACCTGTTCACCTGATCACAATTAAACACTTTCCTTAGCAGAGAGAAATAAAAACCTGTTTAAAAAGTGTCAGAGAAACAAATGACACTTGCAAGCAGAAACAGTTAAAAGCAAACTCCTGTTGTTTAACTCTTCCCACTTGTGTTTAAAAATCACACTTCTGTTTAGAAAATCACTTAAGCCAGCAACATGAACTGAGAGCCATGTGCTCTCGCTTCAGCCAGGACCCATGGGAGATTAGCGCCCCCCTAACCACAGCCTTATGGGCCTCCCACAGTATGCCCTCGCCCACGTCATCAGAGGAGTTCTCAGCAAAATAATGGGTCAACGTGTCGAAACCTCACGCACCACCCCCACATCATCCAACAGATTATCATTCAGCCGCCACGTCCAGGCCCGACGAGATCCGGAGGGTAATGCGAGGACGGCCGACACCGGTGCGTGGTCCGAGATGGTAATAGAACCTATAGAGGCAGACCTCAACAGCTCCAGGGCGTCTCGGTCCACATATAGGTGGTCTATGCGAGTATATACATTGTGTACACTAGAATAGTAGCTACAATCACGGTCAGAAGGGTGCAATAGGCGCCAGCTATCTGTTAAGAGGAGGGCTTGAAGGGATTTGCGGAAGTGTTTAAGGAACGCGTAGGAGTGTGGGGGTCTAGCATGGGAGGTGTCGAGCAAAGGATCAGGGCTAACATTGAAGTCCCCGCCAAGAATCAAGAAACCCTCTCTAAACTCGCCCAGGCGCTCCAATGTAGAGTCGAGAAAACTCAATTGATTTGTGTTAGGGGCGTAGACGGACGCGAACGTGTATGTATGTCCCGCCAGGGAACCCTTCAGGAACACATAGCGGCCTAGAGGATCAATCCTAGAATCAGTAGGCTGGAAGGGGCACAACTTATGTATGGCAATAGCAGTGCCTCTGGATTTAGGGGTCGGGGATGTACTAAGAAACCATTGGTCAAATATATGCGTAGGAAGCATGGGAAGTGACCGAGACGTAAAGTGAGTCTCCTGTAGGAAGACCACCTGCGCCTTCAGTCGCTTCAATTCCCACCAAAGCTTGCTGCACTTGTGAGGAGAGCACAGGCCCCTGACATTATAAGAGCTTACCTGTAGAGTGGCCATAGGGGGAGCCGGAGAGACCACTCTCTCCGGATCCCCCTATGGCCACTCTACAGGTAAGCTCCACAGTTGCTGATCGCTGTGATGCGCCCGTTGTGGAAGGCAGATTGGGAAGTTGCACCTAGGAAGAAGAATGAAGGGAAGGAAAGAAAGGAAAGGGCGAGAAGAAGAGGACAAAAGTGAGATGAAAGAGAAAAAGCCAGGGGAAGTGGAGAGAAAAAAAACAAGCATTAGACAAACGTAAAAACACATGTAAGACAAAATGGCCGAAGCCATATAGGTCAGTAGAATCACTATGGACCCTGTCTGGGACCCCAATCGTGGGCGGAGAGGGGGCCTGGACCTCAGCCCAAGATCCCAATGGGGACCAATACCCAAAGTAAGAGGGTAACCTATTGGGGGAACGTGGCCAACATGGGAAGAGGAAGAAGGGGGGCATCCGCCCGCCGACCACCGCACCAGATATAAGGTGGCAAGAGGGAGAAAAACAAGAAGTCATCAAGCAGTGGTGGGACAGCCACAAGGGGTCGGAGAGCAGCAGGCCTGATGCGGATCAGAGTCAGTGGGTCAACGTCCGGAAGACCCAGTCATCTCTGGCCGGAGTCAAAAAGAGCGGCAGGGCAAACACAAGAAAAGTCATCAGTCTCCAATGGAGGACGGTTCCTGCGAGGATCCAGAGATGGGTCTTCCACGTCCTCGCCTGCGGTTCCTGCGCTTGGCAGTTTGCCAAGGCCCCGAGGATGGGAGGGAGGCAGCGGGACGATCCGAAAAGGTCCTCCAGTCTGGGAAATCCACTGGGTCCAGATCCAGTGAGGAGAGAAAGTTCGGTAGGTCGTCTTTCGTGCGAAGGGTCACGGTTTTACCCTGTTTAGTGACCTGCAGGTAAAAGGGGAAGCCCCAACGATATGACAGACCCGCATCTTGTAGGGCCATGAGAAGAGGGCGCAGTGACCGCCGCTGCATAAGTGTGCGTCTGGAGATGTCTTGGTAAAAGGACAAGCGCGCGCCGTCAAAATCAAAATAGGGTTTACCACGCAGTTTTTGCATAATACGGTCCTTAAGCGTGTACTTGTGAAGTTTGCAAATGACAACACGTGGTTTGTTCACGTCTTGAGACGGGGGCTTAAGGGCTCTGTGTGCACGGTCAATCTCCACCACAGCCATGGTAGGCAGACCCAAAACTTCCCTAAAAATACCTTCCAGAGTAGGAATAATGTCCCTAGCCCCCGTCGCCTCAGGCAGACCCCGTATCCTAATATTCGCCCTGCGGCTGCGATTCTCCATGTCGTCTAAGTGGCATATCAGGGCCTCAATCTGGCGACTTTGAGCGGTGCATTTTTCCTGCAGTTGAGAGATGACTGGTAGAACGTCATCCAGCCTTTGTTCCATGGCTTCTACTCTATTGCCCAGGTGGTTGGTGTCAGCTTTAAGCTGTGCTACATCCTCCTTCAGTGCCCTCTCAACGCGGTCTGCAAAGCGTTCCAGGTCGGCTTTAGTGGGGAGGGCCCAAATATGGCGCCTGATGTCCATGTCCTCCAGGGGGTCAGGATCATCCGACAGACCCATCAGAGAAGAAGGAGAGCCTGGAGAAACAGGGGCCGTCGAGTCACTCACCAGCACTGGTGAAGGCACAGGGGAGCATGCAGCAGCTTGCGACGCTTTAGATGCTTTAGCCGCGCTCTGCCCGGCCGGCGCCATCTTGGAGGCCTCGCGGCCGCTTCTACCCGGCTCCATGAGGAAGGAATCCAGGTGTCCCTGCCTTGTGCGGTCCGCTCGGGGGGGCTGCGAGGACGCCCGGACCCTCTGGGACATGATGTGCGGCAAGCAGGTAAGATTGTACTCCCGTAGCTGTGATAGTGTGCAGCGGTGGAACGGAGCAGCAGACGCACACGTCCTCACTCCTCCATAGCCAGGACACGCCCCCGTTTTGTTTCATCTAACGGAACCCCTGCTCTCTTTACCCGTCCTGCTGCAGGAGCTAAAGCTCTTTGGCTCCTTCTCTAATTTCAAGATAAACTTTTCAAAATATGAAATTCTACCTATATGCCTGCCACCTCACACGCACTTATCCCTCTGAGAGGCCTTTCCCTTTGCCTGGGCTACATCATCCATACGGTACTTAGGAGTGAGACTCACAGACACTTTGTACTCCGCTAATTATCCCCCCCTGTTGGAGGCAGCCCGGAAGGACCTCTCACAATGGACGCGCTCGGCCTTCACGTGGTTGGGTCGAGTGAACATTGTAAAAATGAACATCCTACAACGCATACTTTTTTACCTGCAGATGCTGCCGATCCCCCTGCCCAGACATTTTTTTGACCGACTGTCTAGTATGCTGACTGACTTTATTTGGAATGCCCTCAAGCCCAGAGTAGCTATGCGCCTACTGCGACAGCCGAAGCGTGGAGGTGGGTTGGGAGACATCAGACATCAGGCAGTACTATAGAGCCATAGCCCTTCAGAGGATAATCAATTGGCGATTTCATGCTCACTTAAAGCTGTGGGTCTCGTTGGAAAAGTGCTTGGCGGGTAGGAATTTGTCCTACGCACCCTGGCTGCCCCGGGAACACAGGGGGCTGTCTGAAACGACTTCCCCTCTGACGGTCCAGGCGCTATCGGTCTGGGACCGGACCAACTCATTGTTGAAGCTGGCTCCCCCTGTGTCCCCTCTGGCTCCTCTAGGTGGGTTCCCCTGGTTCCCCTCGGGTGAACGTATGGGTTTTTTCGGGCCCTGGGATGACGACGGCTACGCCAGTTGTGGTAAATTTTTGAGGGAGGGCAGGCTCTTGAGCTATGAAGCTCTGCCCGCAGGGTTACATAATACGCGCCTGAACTTCTGTAAGTACAGACAGCTACACCACTTCTTTCAGGTACACGGCCGCTCAATTCGGACCCCTCCTCCCTTACTCTGTTCGAACGTCTCTTTGTTGCGGATGAACCGACCCCCACCTTGTGTCGGAACTATATCGCCTCCTGGGTGCGGCTACCCCCTTGAAAACTCCACCATATGTTCGGCGATGGGAGACAGACTTAGGGTTGACTTTTACTGACCAGCAGTTATCCCACTTATATTACCTCACCCACTCGTCCTCGGTGGACTCTAGGACTCAGGAGACTAATTTTAAGGTACTAACTAGGTGGTATCGGGTGCCCGTGGAACTAGCACGTATCTATTCCTCAGCGTCCGGACTGTGTTGAAGGGAGTGTGGACACCGGGGGACGCTGGTCCACATTTGGTGGGATTGCCCCCTAGTTAAGCCCTTTTGGGAGGACCTCCAGGGCCAAATAGAGATAGTGACTGGTGTAGACGTTCCTCTCTCCCCGAAACATTTTCTCCTCCATGTCCCTTCGATACCGCTCAGTCACTATAAAAACAGTGTGCTACCACATCTTTTGAATGTAGCGCGACGCTTGATACCAATCTATTGGAGGACGCCCAGAATTCCCACTCGGGAAGAATGGATTAAAGGAGTGAATGCGGTTCGGGAGGCTGAGGACTGGGTTGCTACTTGTAAGGGGACGGAGGAACGTTTTCGTGCTGTTTGGGCGCCCTGGTCTGAATATGTTTCAGACCCTGTTTATGTATCTTCAAGCTTAGATGCTGCTTTATTAGAATTAGCAGATCCCGCGCTTAAGGCTCTCAGGCTGGCTGGAGTGCGAGAGACAACGATTTGACCCGCTGGTGTTTGCTGTGTATTTGGAGTCTTCACACCCTAATTGCGGTACGCTTGGTGCGGACTTGGAAGCTGCTCCTCTAAATGTATCTTGGCACACACATGCAGGTGACCTGGCTCTTGTGATCTCTGTTTCTAGTCTTTCTTTTTCTTTCTCTTTCTTTTCCTTTATCTTTTTTCCCTTTTCCCTACACTTTTGCTCTCTACTGGGAGCTCCGCTCCTTCTTCTACTGTATCCTTCTTCCCCTTATCTCATACTTCCTTGCGGATTGTTTTTTGAAAAAATATGCTGACCTGAGAGAGATGGCTGACTCATATAACTCTGCAACCCGCGGGACGGCCCCATGCTTTTTGGGGAGCTGGAGTTCCTGTTTGGGCGTAAGACCACACGTTTGGTTGACCTTGGTGCGTGTCGGGGTGTGGGGTGGCTAGACGGAGGTGATTTGCCCCCCTCCCTCCCCCATCACGGACCGCCGGGGCTTACCCCTCCTTGGTCCTCCTGTGTCGAATGGAGTCAGCCTCTCCCCCCCGAGTCCGGTTTCCCCACCACCTACCTTTTCCCCTTTCCTCCCCCCTCCCTCCCCTCTTAGCATTGTTTCATTTGTATTCTGTAACACCCCGTTTTGTTATTGTTTTCTCCCTGTTGTTTTATTGTACTTTTTTATCTTTTTGTTAATAAGTGGTTTGTTAATAAGAGTCACGGTGGGAGGAAGGTTGGGGGCCTTCCTCCCACAGTGGGAGATGATCACCTACAATCAGTCGGGGATCATCTGAAGAGAGTTTTCAAATCCTCCCCCACTCCGACCATTGGTCACCGACCTACCAAGGTGTGTATAAAAGTCTTTGGCTCTTCTTTCCTCCCTACAGGAGTTGGAATAGGAGGTGGTAGTCCGTGTCCCAACTCCAGAGACAGGCAGAAGATTTTATTCCCACTTTTTTGTGATCCGTAAGCCTTCTGGAAAATTCAAGCTCATGCTGAATCTGAAGCCTCTGAATGTCTCAGTCACCTACAGGAGGTTCCAAATAGACTCAATCTACTTGGTGAAAGCGCTTCTTCCACCGAACTGCTTCATGGCATTGGTCGATCTAAAGGATGCATATCTACACATCCCTATCCTCTTCCTCCTCCTCTCTACTATCAGGCACCCACGTAGAGTCAGTGACCTCATCTTCCCATCCCTCCTCATCACTGTCGAAAACCTGGTAGTATGCTCCAGCTGGGGGAACATGACTTCCAGATTGCTGTCACTCTCTGGCACCCCCTCTCTCTGGGCTCACCTCCTTACTGCCTTCCTCTATCTGTGTTCCATCATCATAGCCTTCAAAACGCGGCCCATCTTCATGCAGCATGTACCCAACACTGTGTTGAAACAGTTCGGGGGACACCTCAGATTAGAATATGTGATGCCATTGTGCAGAGGGAAGAGGACGCTTTGGCAGCTGCTTTGCCAGACAAAGTAAGCTCAGCCTGGGAAAGAGGAGGATGAGGACGGCTTGGTCATCCACTCTACCAATTTGTCTGCATGTTGAGGCTCAACACGGCCAGCTCCCAAAAAGGAAGAGTTTGTGCAACGGCCACGTGCTAAAGAGGATGCACCGTGTCCACCACCAGCACTGTTGCCTCTAGATGCAGAGCCTGCTTGCCCTCGTGACTCTCTGCCTCTCTTTGTTGTACACACACCTCGTAGCTTTAGGTGCAAACTGCAGAGGACTCTATGCCTCTCTTTGTTGTCCTTCCTGACATTATAATGGTCTGAAGAGGACAAAATCAGTACACACCTCGTAGCTTTAGGTGCAAACTGCAGAGGACATGTGCAGTAACACCAAGTACGTTTAGGTGCAAACTATGCAGCACAAGTGCAGTAACAACAAGTACATTTAGGTGCAAACTATACAGCCCAAGTGCAGTAACACCAAGTACGTTTAGGTGCAAACTTTATGGCACACGTGTAGTAACAACAAGTACGTTTTGGTGCAAACTATACGACCCAAGTGCAGTAACACCAAGTACGTTTAGGTGCAAACTATACGGACCAAGTACAGTAACACCAAGTACGTTTAGGTGCAAACTATACAGCAGAAGTGCAGTTACACCAAGTAAGTTTAGGTGCAAACTATATGGCCCAAGTGGATTAACACCAAGTACGTTTAGGTGCAAACTATACGGCACAAGTGCAGTAACAACAAGTACTTTTAGGTGCAAACTATACAGCACACGTGCAGTAAACTACAAGTATGTTTAGGTGCAAACTATACGGCCCAAGTGCAGTAACACCAAGTACGTTTAGGTGCAAACTATACAGCACAAGTGCAGTAAACTACAAGTATGTTTAGGTGCAAACTACATGGCACAAGTGTAGTAACAATAAGTATGTTTAGGTGCAAAATATACAGCACAAGTGCAGTAAACTTCAAGTACGTTTAGGTGCAAACTATACGGCCCAAGTGCAGTAACACCAAGTACGTTTAGGTGCAAACTATACAGCACAAGTTCAGTAAACTACAAGTACGTTTAGGTGAAAATTATACGGCCCAAGTGCAGTAACACCAAGTACGTTTGGGTGCAAACTATACAGCACAAGTTCAGTAAACTACAAGTACGTTTAGGTGCAAACTATACGACCTAAGCGCAGTAACACCAAGTATGTTTAGGTGCAAACTATACGGCACAAGTGCAGTAACACCAAGTATGTTTAGGTGCAAACTATACGGCACAAGTGCTGTAACAACAAGTACGTTTAGGTGCAAACTAAACGGCACAAGTGCAGTAAAACCAAGTACGTTTAGGTGCAAACTATACGACCAAAGTGCAGTAACGCCAAGTACATTTAGGTGCAAACTATACGGCACAAGTGCACTAACACCAAGTATGTTTAAGTGCAAACTATACGGCCCAAGTGCAGTAACACCAAGTACGTTTAGGTGCAAACTATATGGCACAAGTGCAGTAACACCAAGTACGTTTAGGTGCAAACTATACAGCACACGGGCAATACAACACGTTAGAAGACTGCAGCTAGCACAATCAACTGCCTGACAAATAGCAATAGCTAATCTAGCTCAACTATACAGTGTATAAATATATGTACAACTCCTGGGATGTATAAATATCCTCTACACTCTGTAAATTTAACTAAACTGACTAGCCTGCCTGCTCTATCTATCTAGTAATAAAGACACTGTCTCTCTCTCTCTCTCTCTGTCTCTCTATAGGACTAATCTCTTTAACAACGCCGCAACACACTACACGAGGCCGCCTTGCAGGCTGCCTTTTATAGTGTGGGGCGTGTGCTAAAGCCCTGAGCCATAATTGGCCAAAGCCACCCTGGCTTTGGCCAATTATGGCTCTCCGTTTTTTGTGCGGTGTGATTGGCCAAGCATGAGGGACATACAGCATGCTTGGCCAATCATCAGCGCGCAATGCCACAGTGAATTATGGGCCGTGGCACGTCACTTGAATTTCGCACGCACGACCTATTTTGTTCGATATTCGACGAACGTACGAACAGACGATGTTCGAGTCGAACATACCTTCGACTCAAACACAAAGCTCATCCCTATTCCTGACAGACTCCATGGCAGCCTACTTGTGGAGCTTGTGGCAACTATGTGTCCTTGGATGGGGAAGTTGCTGCTGTGTGCCAAAGAATAAGAAGCATCCTCAACGGGCAAGGTCTGCAACCATCTTCGTTTTTCCATGGCAGTCGCCTCTGTATTTGTATGTTTATTTATGGTCTTGTTTTCCCCGTTTTCCCCTTGTGTCCTCTGTTACCCCCTAATGGCAGCTGGAACGCTTCTGCATCCCAGCTCGCCATGGTTTTCCGGGTTGCGGACGCACCGCCGTTCGCGCATTCGACAGCAAATCTCCCAGATCAAAACTTGGTTCACGCATGCACGGTCCGGTGGTCAGAGTTCAATGACAGGTCATCCCGCTAGGACTTTATACACGCTTGTAAATATGTTAGATACTATTGTGAAGTTATGCATTGCGGAACTACAAGTAGCAGGAGATATGGACTCCATTGACTCATAGAAGAAACAGACTACATTTCCCGCAATGCTTTGCCCTGATGGGATCATGTGATGCCTTCACACGGATTGGGGGGAGAAGGTTACTTAAGGAGAGGGAGTGGTGCCTTTTGGTGCTCTCGGGGGCCAGCCCTCTCTCCTCTGCGGAGCTGCTGACAGACACAGCCGTGTTACTAGGCTGAGAAGTCTGAGTCTAGATTCACCAAGAGACCAGCCATCCAGAGGGAAGCAAGACTCCAGCATCCAGTCGGTGTACCCAGGGATCGAAGAGGCAGCCCAGCTGACGATCGAGACAGTGGAAAGCCATTGTCCGGGACTCTGGTGCTGTAAAACAGCGACTTACAGATGCACCCTTTGGGAGAGATCCAGGCGGCTCGGCCTGTTGGGTGAGAGAGCACATGCTCAACTGTTAATCCTCCTTCTAGACAGACATTTCAGTGCCATCTCGCAGGCCGCCTGCCTCTGGTGGGCCTCAGTTTAAACCTAGAGGCCTTTCATTGCTTACAGCGTTTATGGAGATGTGACTGACGCAGACTGTTTTACTTCAGTTTGAATGAATGGTACCATTTGTTAGTATAGACCTGTTTATTCATTAGTGTCCCCTTTGTTGATTTCTGCAAGGGCCCTTGCGAAATCATTTTTCCATTGTTGCATAGCAACTTATGCTTGTTCTTTTTGGATGTTTATGAAGTAAACTCATTCTGATGATTTAAATATAATACTGTGTGAAGAGTATTTTCCCTGTCTGGAAGAGGGATTATCCAAGATTCAGGTAATACTGTGTTATATTGCTGCTGAGTGTGGTATGCTCTATTACTGTACCCCTAGACAAACAGGGGCTACAATACACCTACCAGATTTCTGATGTGTCAAGGGAGGTGTCATGAATCAGATGTGATCAGAACTGTGTGGACTGGGGGCGTGGCCGGCAGCTGAGGCAGATGGTCGTGTAAAAGGAGAGCTCCGAGCCGAGAACCCACAAATAGCTATATATAGCGATTCTAACAACTGAGCAGTTTCACAGCAGGTACCTACAAGTCCCAGTGACACTCCGCCGGCGATGGGGAAGAGAAAAAATGATCGGAACACACGGAAACTTACCGACTTCTTTCCGCCGACGAGCACGCCTAGGCCGCAAGATGGCGATGGAGCATCGGACTTGCGTGATTCACCGCGCGGCGGAGAGCATCGTGGCCCGGTTCTCAGTGGAGAGGCAGTAAGATCCCGGACCAGCAGCGGAGGCTCCTCGCAGGGAACGTCACCAACCTCCAGCCCGCTGAAGGCCACCCAGAAGCGCTCGACTAGCCACAAATATGCAGGTGAGCAAGATGATAACTGTGACTCTCAGGACAACACGAGAGTCTTTATTGAACAGATAAATGAGTTCCCTACCTCCGGTCAGCCGTTAAGTGACACGGTCATGAAGGACATGTTAGTGACACTGAGAGGGTCCCTACACAGAGACATGATGCTTTGCATCTCACAAATTAAGTCCGATGTCACTTCCATAGGTGACAGGGTCAGCCATGTGGAGGACAAGATGGGCGACTTTTCAGGGGCACACAATGAATTGGTGGATGCATACAATGATGCTCAAGAGGAAATTCAGGCTATGAGGGAGAAAATCTCTGATTTAGAGGACAGATCGAGAAGAAACAACGTTAAGTTGCGGGGGGTGGAAGAATCAGTGACCCCGGCAGATCTGAGGCAATATGTACAGAGCTTCATCTCTGCTTTGCTGCCGGAGGCCCCGGCTGGGGAGGTTATTGTGGACAGGGCTCATCGACTTCCCAAACCCAAATTCCTGCCTGAAAAAGTCCCGAGAGATGTGATTGCACGTATTCATTTTTTCCACGTTAAGGATGACCTCATGCGTTTCTCAAGGAAAAATCACCCTCTGCCCGCTCCATATTCAGATATCTCTGTGTACGCGGATCTATCCCAGCATACTATGTTAGCCCGCAAGAAGCTATCTACTATAACCAAGCTGCTGCAGAATCATAAAATTCCCTACTCCTGGGGTTTCCCCACCAAGCTACTAATTGTTAAGGACAACCGTACCCATGTGATCAGAGACATGGAGGATGGTCTGGCTTTAGCTAAAAAATGGGGCCTACTACCAGAGGATGTGCCCAGCTCATCACCTAA
Organism: Rana kukunoris; assembly: GCA_029574335.1. Classification (NCBI taxonomy): domain Eukaryota; kingdom Metazoa; phylum Chordata; class Amphibia; order Anura; family Ranidae; genus Rana; species Rana kukunoris. The sequence goes on along the minus strand of CM056055.1, from coordinate 85,711,134 downwards.
ACAAGCTCCTACTAGGATGTCCCCTGAATGGCGCACAACCTGAAAAGGAACTGCTGGGCGTACGTGGTTGCCTTACTCGATTATCCTCTTCCTATTCTTCTTGTTAAACCTGGACTTCCAAGCTGTGAAACGGCTGTTAAACATCCAAAATGAACAACATATAAAAATGATTATGCTAAATTGGTTCTCTTGGATCTCGTTACCCCCCCTATGGTAGTGATGTGAGATTTGCTCGCAACTTATGATTACCTTCATTTTTTCATTTTCACAATTTTGCTCTATATTCTTCCCTTTTTTGCCCTTTGTTTTCTGTTTTTTGTTCTTTCTTATTTTACTTCTGGCTGCACCGTCGTACCGGATGATCGAAAAGAATATTCGTTTCTACCTGCGAATGGATGTTTTCCATCAAGCACCTCTTCTACCAAGATTTTGTACCAGATATATACCTCTGCTCCACCACTGCCACCTAAAGGTAACATGAAGGAACTTCATTAAAATTTTTCACAATCAGTCCTTTTAATAGCATTTCCCCTTCCTCCAAGATAATGTCTGTGTCTATTGTATCAATGAATGTCCATGGACTAAACAGCCCATATAAGAGAGCCATGATGTGGAAAGAAATTGACAAACTCAAAGGGGAGGTGTTATGCGCCCAGGAAACCCACTTTATGGCTACTAAGCAACCCAAGTGCTCCCACAAAGCGTTTCCCCACATCTTTAACGCTCCGGCCCCAGTTAAAAAAAGGGGAGTTTTGATTGCTATTAAGCACTCCGTGGCCTTCAGTCTACATGAGGCAATCTGCGACCCCAACGGTCGATATGTCATCTTAGTTTGCGATATGAATGGGTCCACATACACCTTAGTGAACCTTTATGCCCCTAACAAGAGACAACATACCTTCCTCAGATCTCTGCTCAAAAAAGTGGACAAGGTCAAGAAAGGATCTCTCCTTCTCTGCGGAGACTTCAATTGTGTGGTTGATAAACATATGGACTGTTCGGGAAGGTACTCTCCTAGCAGACAGGAGCTTCAGTCTCTCTTGTCTGAAAGGGGCTTGTTTGATCCCTGGAGATGCATTCACTCTTCCGAAAAAGACTATACTCATTATTCTTACCCCCATAGGTCTTATTCAAGGATTGATTTTTTTCTTTCTGACTTTAATTTGCTCCAAAGGACTGTATCAACCTCTATCCATTCCATTACATGGTCGGACCATGTCCCGATCTCCATAGAACTGAAGGGACAGGGCTCTGTTTCCCCGACGTACCTGTGGAGGAATAATTCTGGGGTCTTGGCCGATCCTGTATGCTCCTCAAATATTAATAAGCAAATTCTTGAATTCTTTGAATTTAATGACACAGGTGATACTAGCATAACCACGTTATGGTGCGCACACAAAGCGTTCAGCAGAGGGCTACTTATTCAAGCTGCTGCCCGAATTAAACGGCGCAGAGGGGAGCTGTTGAACACTTTACTCAGTGACCTAAAGAAATTAGAAAGTCTGCATAAACTAACGCCTTCTCATAACATAGAAACCGAATTATTGGTTTGTAGAAACAAAGTGCGTATACTACTTCTATCCGACCACCAAAATTTATTACGACGCACGAAAGCTAAATTTTATGCCCAAGGCAATAAAGCAGGCAAAATGTTGGCCAATTATCTGTCCAAAAGGCAACGTAAATCTAACCTCTCTTCAATCAAGGACCCACACACGGGGGTTATAGAACACCACCCAGTGAAGATAGCGAATGCCTTTATGAGGTACTATATAACCTTAATTCAGATACCACTACACATCAACCCTCGGCCCACTCCATATCTGCCTTCCTGGACTCGGTGTCCCTCCCGTCATTGTCGGGGGAAGACCTGAATTCCCTGAACGCACCAATCCTAGAAAAAGAAATTGCAGACACTATCCAAGCCCTGCCGTCAAATAAATCCCCCGGATCAGATGGCTTTTGATCTGAGTACTATAAGACTTTTTCGCAGACACTGGTCCCTTACCTGGGTGTATTGTTCAACAGCGCAGCCTCCTCAGCTTCATTCCCTGAGGAAATGCTACAGGCTACAATTGTCACTTTGCCAAAGCCAGGTAAGAAGCCGGATACACCACAAAACTTTAGGCCTATATCTCTGTTAAATACAGACTTAAAAATCTATGCCAACATTTTAGCGAACCGACTCGCAAAACTAACCCCCTCTTTGGTCAAGGCCGACCAAGTTGGCTTTGTCCAGGGTAGGCAGGCCCCAGACGGCACGCGACGATTGCTTAATCTTCTCCATGTGATGGAAACTAGAAGAGTTCCCGCGGTGATATTGGCCTTAGACGCAGAGAAGGCTTTTGATAGGGTCCATTGGGGTTACCTCAAAGCGACCTTACAGAAGTTTGGCCTTCAGGGGATGATCCTCTCTGCAGTCCTAGCATTGTACTCATCGCCGTCAGCTAGAGTTTTCACGAACAATGCTCTCTCTGATAGCTTCAGTATCTCTAATGGCACTCGCCAGGGGTGCCCACTATCGCCCATAATATTCACTCTAATGATGGAACCTCTGGCTGAGGCTATTAGAGCAGATGATGACATTTCGGGAATCAAAATTACGAATCGAGATCATAAGATTGGGCTCTTCGCGGATGACGTGGTGCTGATTCTCTCCAATCCGACTTCTTCCCTGGCTAAACTTAATATAATTCTGCAAAAATATAGTGAAATATCCTATTATAAATTGAATGTTACGAAATTGTGTTTATTACCTGTAAATCTTACTAAGCGTATAGGCCTCTAACCTCAGGGACAAATATCCATTCCAGTGGATGACCAAATCCATCCCATATCTAGGCATTAACCTGACATTCCCGTTAGCTTCTATGTATGCTGCTAATTTCCCGGCCCTTATTGACACTGTTAAAGCTGATCTGCAACATATCTCATCCTTCAAACTTTCCTGGCTGGGGAGAATTGCAGCTCTAAAAATGATTCTCCTTCCTAAATTAGTTTACTACTTTAGGACAATTCCCTTGTGTTTACCAGAAACCCTTTTTAAATTATTAGATAAACTGTTTCGGCAATTTGTCTGGAAGGGTAAAATACTCACCTACTCATCTCTTCAAAAACATAGGTTTAATGGCGGGACGGGCTTCCCAAATATGCGCCTTTATTACAGGGCTGCTATTTTGGACCAACTTAAGGCCTGGTTTGACCCGGACTCTACTAAACTCTGGGTGCAAATAGAGAAATCTCTTCTACAAAACAGGGACCTTCCCTCATTGCTGCTGGCTAAATTGACACAAGTCCCCTCCGTTTCTCCCTCCCTACCTCCCATTGTTGCGACTCTCTCGGCCTGGGAAGAACTTCACAAGGCAACAAATTCTGAATCTAAAATACGCCAAAAATCACTAATCTTAGAGTTTATGAACACTTAATCCCCAACCTCAATATTCAGAGGTGGCTTAATGAGGGCATTAATTCCTGGGGAGACCTAGTCCTTAAAAACCCCTCCTCTAATTTATACGCTAAATCCCAATTATTGCACTTCCGCTCCAATCATATAGATTGCTCATATAATTTACATAGCGGTGTATGGAGCTACTTCCAATCCAATTACCATAAACCTAAAGGTTTATCATGGTTTTATGCCCTTCTCCTGAACCCCAATGCTTCTACCAAGACGTCTAGCATGATGAATTGGGAGAAGGACTTGGGGATTACCTTTCACTTTGGAGGACTGGAGAATTGCAATACGATCATGCTACAGACACTCACGCTGCACCAACCATTGGGATCTTATGTTAAAGATCCTCCATAGATCCTACCTCACTCCGGTGAGGATTGCTCTGATTTTCCACTCGGACTCCAACTATTGTTGGAGGAAATGTGGAGCCAGAGGAAATATATTCCACATACTGTGGGACTGTAAAAGTCTCCGCAGTTTTTGGGGTGAAGTCTTTCGCTTATTGTCCTCAGTGGTGGGCTCCTGTGTAACACCTGCCCCCCAATTGGCCCTCCTCTCTCTGACTATCCATAGTATTCCCAAACATTTTAGAACCATTGCAACCCATATATTTATAGCTGCCAGGTTGTCAATTACCTCTAAATGGAAATCCACTCAGATTCCGACCATCTCAGAAGTAATACAAAGAGTTAATGTACATTACTCCTATGAAAAACATTTTGCCTACCAATCTAATAGGGTATCTTCCTTCCTGAGTGAGTGGCTGCCTTGGTCGTCTAAATTTGTTTTGGTGGACTAGGGGTTTCGAGCTGTTGTTTTAATGTGATTTATTGGATTTAATATAAGCATTTCCCTTAGATACCGGTGCACACACTTTGTTTCTTTTTAATTTTTTTATTTATTTATTTACTTATTTTTTGTTTTTCTGTGTGTCAACTTTATTTGAGTTTACTTATTATTTAACTTTCCCTATAACGTCTTTCCATTACTATTGTCCTCTCCTTTATTTCTATCTTTATTAATAAGATGTTCATCAGACTTCGAGCACGTTTATCTATACCATTTGTAAGAAGTTGAGAACTCCCCGCCTGTTTTACCAATAATGGAACTGATGCATCCACATACAGCGGTAGGATGCTAGGTTCCTTTTACCTTCCCTCATACACAGGTATGTTCTCTGTATTCTCATTAGTTCTGTTTTTCTATTTACCGTTGTACCTGGGCTGTTGCCCGTGTAATGTTCTGCCTTACTGTTTGTATTCGATATATCAACACTGTATGGTTATGTATATCTTATGTCTGATAAACAATAAAAAAACATTTGAAAGAACTGTGTGGACTGCAACAGAGGGAACCCAGACGTGTTTTAAGTGAAAATATTGTTTATTAAGGATAGTGAAATAATATATTAAAATTACAACCTCCAAAAACACTCCAACCAACACCAACACCAACCACAAATAATAACAGTAATATACCAATATGTATAAGTAATAGGGACAAACCGGAATCACAACAGGGCCAGGCCAGGATCGTCAACGGGAGGTCAGTAGCTGGGGAAAGGGAGGACAAACAGGACAAGGAGAGGATGGATGGATGGATAACAGGGGGAACAGGTAAAGGTACAAGCACCGGATTCAGGGTTCCAAGTTTCAGGTTCAGGTTCAGGTTCAGGTTACAAGAGAGATATCAAGGGAAGCCAGATTGTCAGAGCCAGGTATTTATACACATCCACATTGCAGAATCAGGCTCAGGTGACACCTGATCGCAGGGGATGTCGGCCCCACACTGCCAGGAACCCCCCGCTGGTGGATGCCAGTACTGCGGCCCAAAGATCATATAATACCACCAGGGGAGAGCTCCCCTGGCAGTTCCAGACTGCCAGGAGACACCTGGTGGTGGACCACAGTACTGCACGGCACAAATCAGGCAGAACCACCAGCGGTAGGAACCTTTCCTGACAGTACCCCCCCCCCCCAAAGGGGCGGCCTCCGGACGCTCCAACTAGGTGCTTCTGAGACAAGTCCAAGGTATTAAATCAGCTAACAGGCAACTCAAGCTTGACAGCAGATGTTTCAGGCAGAGCATCAGGCACATCAGGACAGACAACAGGCACCTCCGGGTCGTTGAGCTGGGCGGCGGGCTCCGGGTCGTCGAGCTGGGCGGCAGGCTCCGGTTCGTCGAGCTGGGCGGCAGGCTCTGGGTCGTCGAGCTGGGCGGCTGGCACAGGAACAACAGGCTGGTCGGCTGGCACAGGAACAACAGGCTGGAAGGCAGGTACTGGGACTTCAGGCTGGAAGGCAGGTACTGGGACTTCAGGCTGGAAGGCAGGTACTGGGACTTCAGGCTGGAAGGCAGGTACTGGGACTTCAGGCTGGAAGGCAGGTACTGGGACTTCAGGCTGGAAGGCAGGTACTGGGACTTCAGGCTGGAAGGCAGGTACTGGGACTTCAGGCTGGAAGGCAGGTACTGGGACTTCAGGCTGGAAGGCAGGTACTGGGACTTCAGGCTGGAAGGCAGGTACTGGGACTTCAGGCTGGAAGGCAGGTACTGGGACTTCAGGCTGGAAGGCAGGCTCTGAATCTTCAGACTGGAAGGCAGGCTCTGAATCTTCAGACTGGAAGGCAGGCTCTGAGACTTCAGACTGGAAGGCAGGCTCTGAGACTTCAGACTGGAAGGCAGGCTCTGAGACTTCAGACTGGAAGGCAGGCTCTGAGACTTCAGACTGGAAGGCAGGCTCTGAGACTTCAGACTGGAAGGCAGGCTCTGAGACTTCAGACTGGAAGGCAGGCTCTGAGACTTCAGACTGGAAGGCAGGCTCTGAGACTTCAGACTGGAAGGCAGGCTCTGAGACTTCAGACTGGAAGGCAGGCTCTAAATCTTCAGACTGGAAGGCATGCACCGAGACATCAAGCTGGAAGGCAGGCACAGGGACGTCAAGCTGGAAGGCAGGCACCGGGACGTCAAGCTGGAAGGCGGACAGGTTATTTGGTGTGGAGACAGGCTGGGTTACTGGCAGGATCGTTTTGGTTGGGAAAAACTTTTGTTTTTTCTTGGGCTTAGCCACGGAAGTTCTGTAAGTAAGGGGTGCAGCAGACTGGAAAGGAGGACTGGGATATGGCAGAGAAGAGGGAACAGTAGCTGGAGGAAGTTTTTGTCGGTTTGTAGGCAGCTGAGAAGAGACAGGTGGGATGAATGCAGGATAGGTACAGGGAGGAGAGACTGGGTATTGGTATCTGGTGGAAAGCAGTGTATACTGAGCTGCGACTGGGGTTGCCATGGGTGATGGGAGAACAGACTTTTGAACAGGTAGGTGTCTGATGGTAGAAGTGGTTTGTTGTGGGTTGGCTGGGATTGATTGTAGCATATGAGACCATGCAGAGAGTATTGGTCGGACAAAGAATGAATCACAAGCTGCCTGTCTGACAAGGGTCTGCACTGAGTGAATACATTTCAAAAGTTTTTGCCAGGAACAAACTGAATAGTGCTCACAAAAGCATGAGGGATCATCCTCTAGCAGCCACACCAGAGATTCCACCTGGTCTGCACTGAAAGGGGGAGAAAAATCATCACAGCCTCCTGGAACACAGGACAGGGCTAGCTCAGCACATATTTGGATCAAAGGCTGCACCTCTCCAAACAAAACACAGCCTTGGTCAACCTGGGAGTGGGCCAGACGGGTGATCTCAAGCAGCTGGTCATGGGTCCACTCCTTTAGTGTCTGGCATAGATAATCACCACTCTTAGACGCCAGCAAGGCATAATAGGGAATCACGTTAGGGTTCATTTCAACAAGCCAACAGAACCAATATGGTTCCTTTGTGCAGCCACTTCTGATCAGGGAGGCCCTTGATATACTGTCATGAATCAGATGTGATCAGAACTGTGTGGACTGCAACAGAGGGAACCCAGACGTGTTTTAAGTGAAAATATGGTTTATTAAGGATAGTGAAATAATATATTAAAATAACAACCTCCAAAAACACTCCAACCAACACCAACAGGAACCACAAATAATAACAGTAATATACCAATATGTACAAGTAATAGGGACAAACCGGAATCACAACAGGGCCAGGCCAGGATGGTCAATGGGAGGTCAGTATCTGGGAAAAGGGAGGACAAACAGGACAAGGAGAGGATGGATGGATGGATAACAGGGGGAACAGGTAAAGGTACAAGCACCGGATTCAGGGTTCCGGGTTCCAGGTTCCAGGTTCAGGTTCAGGTTACAAGAGAGATATCAAGGGAAGCCAGATTGTCAGAGCCAGGTATTTATACACATCCCTGCAATCAGGCTCAGGTGACACCTGATCGCAGGAGATGTCGGCCCCACACTGCCAGGAACCCCCCGCTGGTGGATGCCAATACTGCGGCCCAAAGATCATATAATACCACCAGGGGAGAGCTCCCCTGGCAGTTCCAGACTGCCAGGAGACACCTGGTGGTGGACCACAGTACTGCACAGCACAAATCAGGCAGAACCACCAGCGGTAGGAACCTTTCCTGACAGGAGGCTTTGAGCTAGTTAATAGGGGTGAGACAGACAAAAAGAAGTAGAACACGAACAACAACCAGCGGCTCCTTCGGGGGTAGTGCTACATTAGTAAAACCTTGTCTAGAATATGCAGTTCAGTTTTGGGCACCAGTTCACAATAAAGGATATTGGGAAAACTGGAGAAAGTGCAGAGAAAGGCAACCAAACCGATAAGAGGCATGGAGGTGTTCTGCTATGAGGAAAGATTAGTTGAACTGAATTTATTCTCCTTTAAGAAGAGGAGAATAAGGGGGGATATGAGCAACATATATAAATACATTAGTGGTCCATATGAACTTAGTAAGAGCTCTATCAAGAGCTGGTTCTGGCCAGCTTAGTAGATTGTTTTTAACCACTTTGCAACCGCCCTATAGAGAAAGTACGGCTACAGGGCGGTTGCTAAGCGGCTACAGGGCGGTTGCTCGGCTTCCTAGAGAATCGTTCCTGCGCGCGCTCCTGGCGTGCGCACACGGGGACTTCTGTGCGCGCCGGGTCCACGGGACCCGTAGCAACATGGATCTCGGTAAACGGCCAATGACAGCGGCCGTTTGCCACGTGATCGCTTCGTCCAATGACGGAGCGATCACAAATGTAAACAAGCAGGGTCATTTACAGTTCATCATTCTCCTCTCCTCACACCGATCCAGTGTGAGAGGAGAGGAGAGTGATTTGTGACCTAAAAAGTGAGTTTTACTAACTGTGCAGTGCCCAGCAGTGCCACATCTGTGCCCCAAAGTCCCCCAAAGTGCCACATCTTTGCCCCAAAGTGCCCAAAGTGCCACATCTGTTCCCTAAAGTGCCACATCTGTGCCCCAAAGTGCCACATCTGTACCTCAAAGTGCCACATCTGTGCCCCAAAGTGCCATCTGTGCCACATGTACCACCTCTGTGCCAGCTGTACCACCTCAGTGCCATCTCAGTGCCACTACAGTCCACACCAGTGCCACTAGAGTCCACACATGTGCTCATCAGTGCCACACCTGTGCTCATCAGTGCCACACCTGTGCCCATCAGTGCCACCTGCCCCCATCAGTGCCACCTGCGCCCACCAGTGCTTATCTGCTCCACATCAGTGCCCACGAGTGCCGCCTGTGACCACGAGTGCTGCCTGTGCCCACCAGTGATGCCTGGGCCCACCAGTGACGCCTGTGCCCACCAGTGACGCCTGTGTGCTAATCAGTGCCGCCTGTGTGCTAATCAGTGTTACCAGAGCCACACCAGTGCCACCTGTGCCCATCAGTGCCACATCAGTGCCGACTGTGCCCGCCAGTGCCACCTGTGTGATAATCAGTGCCACCAGAGCCACATCAGTGCCACCTGTGCATCATCAGTGCCACCTGTGCCCATCAGTGCTGCCTGTGCCCATCAGTGCTGCCTGTGCCCACCAGTGCCGCCTGTGCCCATCAGTGCCACACCTGTACAAGCAGAGCCACACCAGTACAAGCAGAACCACACCAGTGCCACTACAGTGCCCACCAGTGCCACCTGTGCCCACCAGTGCCACCTGAGCCCATCAGTGCCACCTGCCACCAGTATGGCAAAAAGTTTTTTTTCTACCCAGGAGGCCTACCAACACCTATGCATGACTGATGAGAGCAGCGGGGAGCTCTCTGAGTCCGATTCAGAATATGAACCCGTTATAAGCAGTGGTTCTGATACAGAATCGGAAGAGGAATGTGTGCCCGTTAAAAAAAGGCAGCAGCCTACTACCAGCAGAGCACCGTCCACCTCAAGCACAGTGCCGCCCACCTCAAGAGCAGTGCCGTCCACCTCAAGAGCAGTGCCGTCCACCTCAAGAGCAGTGCCACTGCAACAAAGGCCAGGCACCAGTAGGATGTCATCTCAGCCCCAAAGGGATCGGGGCCATGCCAGCCTTCCCTATGGCCTTCAAAACCCCCTGTGGCTTCCCCCTAATTCTGGGGCAGCAAATATCCCCCCTTTCACAGCCCAGCCAGGTGTCCAGGTGAACACCGAAAATGTTTCCACTCTCGATTTTTTTCATTTATTTGTCACCGAAGAATTATTATCATCTATTGTGGTCCAGTGCAACCTCTACGCACAGCAGTACATTGAAAGCAACCCTGGTTCCAGCTATGCCCGCCCCTTTATGTGGAGAGAACTCACCGTAGAGGAGTTCCAAATTTTCTTGGGCCTAACTCTGAATATGAGTCTCTCAAAAAAAAACACAATCATACTCCTATTGATCTACCAAACCCATCCATCACATGCCAGTCTTCTCATCCCGTATGCCCAGATCCCGATACTTCATGATTTTACAGTTCCTCCACTTTAATGACAACACCCAGTGCCCTCCTCGTAATGACCCAGCTTTCGACAAACTATTTAAAATTCGGCCACTCCTAAATTATTTCTCTGAAAAATTCCCCCAATTATATATCCCCGAACAGAATATCTCAATAGATGAGTCCCTGGTCAAATTCTCCGGCAGGCTGGGCATCAAACAGTTCATCCCCAGCAAAAGGGCCCGATATGGGTTGAAAATGTATAAATTATGTGACCGAGTCACGGGGTACCTCTACTCCTTCGCTGATTCCGTGAGCAGACTCCACGAGCGCCACTTTCCTGAGAAAACCCCCTCCCCTGAAAGAGGCTACAGACGCCAGAAAAAATGCTGTGTGTGCGCCAGAAGAGGAGTCAGAAAATACACTGTGTATTATTGTCCCGATTGTCCCTCCCAACCAGGCCTCTGTATAGGTGTATGTTTCCGCCGTTACCATACCCTCCAAAATTATTAGGTAGTTCTCATTTCTTGTCATTTTCCTCCACACCCCTTATGCCACTGCACTGTACTGTACATATCTCTGCCTTCTCCGGAACCGACCCTGGCTTGTTATACGACCACGCTTTTGCCTAACGCTTAACTGTACCTACCTCTGCCTGCTCTGGAACTGACCCTGGCCTGTTATACGACCACGCTTTTGCCTAACGCTTAACTGTACCTACCTCTGCCTGCTCTGGAACTGACCCTGGACTGTTTGACCACGTTTTTTGCCTGCCCCTTGGATTGATATTGCTATGCTAGTGGGAACACAGGGGTCTCACATATGTGAGGGACTCCAGAATTGTTTTTCTGGATGAAGAAAATTTTTTTTTTTAGTTTTCTCATTTCCGGATTAGGGTCTAGTTGCCCAGAGGCTTCAAAGAGATTTGGGTGGGAGAAGCCTCTACCTATTCTTTCCTGGCCTGCTACTTGGACCATGTACCTGCTTACTACCAGGACCAATATTTTGGCACTGCTGGCAATGTTTCTACTTGCACTGGCCCTGGACTATATACAGTATGGACAGTATCCCTGCCTGCACTGAATTTGGACAATATTCCTGCCTGCTGCCTGGACAATTCCATTCACTGTCGCTGACCACGTCCCTGCCTGCTGCCTGGATCAGGGCCCTCCTCCTGTGGAAAATTGCACTACTAAAACCACAGGTAATCTTTTTATTTTTTTTACCCATTACTCAGCAGAATGTATTTTAGGGTGTAATTCTTGGTATGTACATGCTATGTGCTAGAAATATGAAGGGCCTTCAAAAATTGTAAGGAAATTGTATGTGTAATTTATGTCCCTAGAACACCTGATGGTGCTTCTTGGATGTTGGGCCTCTATGTGGCCAGGCTGTTAAAAAAGCTCACACAATTGGTATTGCCATACTAAGAAGGAACAGCAGAATATATGTTGGGGTGTATTGTTTGCCATGTACATGCTATGTGTTGGAAATATCCTATAAATGGACAACTTTGTGTAAAAAAAATGCGTTTTCATTTTTTTTCCACATATTCCAAAAACATCTGGAAAAAAATTAACCGTTCAAAAATGCCTCATAGATTATACGTTGGGGTGTTAGCTTTCCAAAATGGGGTCACTTTGTGGGCGTTTCCATTGTCCTGGTGCTCCAGGGCCTTCAAAAATGTAATAGGTGGTTGGGAGATTAGTTGTGTAATTTATGCTCCTAGAACGCCTGAAGTTGCTACTTCAGTGTTGGGCCTCTGTATGTGGCGACGTTATGTAAAAGTCTCACATATGTGGTGTCGCCATACTCAGGAGGAGCAGCAGAATATATTTTGGGGTGTCATTTGTGGAATGTGCATGCCATGTGAGAGAAATAACCTGTTATAATGACAATTTGGTGTGAAAAAAAAATCAAAATAAAAAAAAACTTAATTTTGCAAAGAATTGTGGGAAAAAATGACAACTTCAAAAAACTAACTATGCCTCTCACTAACTACCTTGGAATGTCTACTTTCCAAAAAGGGGTGATTTGGGGGGTATTTGTACTTTACTGGCTTGTTAGGGTCTCAAGAAATGAGATAGGCTGTCAGTACATCAGATGTGATCAAATTGATACATTTTCAGTAATTGGCACCATAGCTTGAGGACCCTATAACTTTCACCCAGACTAAATTTTATCCACAATTTTTTTTTTTTTACCAAAGATATGTAGCAGTATACATACTTTTTTTTACAAAATTTACGTTATTTTTTTTATTCATAGCGAGAAAGATAAAAATCGCAGAGGTGATCAAATACCACCAAAAGAAAGCTCTATTTGTGGGGGAAAAAAAGACAAAAAAATCATATGGATACAGTGTTGTATGACTGAGTTATTGTCATTCAAAATGTGAGAGCACCAAAAGCTGAAAATTGGTCTGGTTATTAAGGGTGTTTAAGTGCCCAGTGGTCAAGTGGTTAAAAAAGGCCTGAATTCGTTCTCAAATATAACTGGATGTAATTTTAATGCTTCTATGATACTGCAAGGCATAAATGATGACACAGTACAGAGAAATTAGGAAATAAAATAAAATGTGAGTCCTATACATTTTCAACTGTTGTCTTTCTCACCTTAAATTGTGACAGTACAATACAACAAAAGCATATCTAAACTCAATAATGCATATGTGATTTTTTTTTACATGTTATTGTATTTTCAATAGTAACTTACAATCTTTTTTTAAACCCGCAGAATTTATTAAAATATTATCAGGCAATCCTGCCATAAAGGTTCTTACTAAGCACATGATCTGCCTCTGTCTCCCATTTGTGCTCCCCCATTATCACCCTATAACATGGATGTTTAATGGGGGTCCAGTGGAAACTACAAATTACTTTTTACTGTTTCTACATTAACCACTTGGCTGGCCAAAGACCAGGCCACTTTTTGCGATTCGGCACTGCGTTGTTTTAACAATTGCGCGGTCATGCGATGTAGCTCCCATGCAAAATTGACGTCCTTTTTTTTCCCCACAAATAGAGCTTTCTTTTGGTGGTATTTGATTACCTTTGCGTTTTTTTTTTTGCGCTATAAACAAAAATAGAGCTATAATAAATATTCCCCAAAAATATATAAAAAACAAATTTCCTGACAGACTCCATGGCAGCCTACGTGTGGAGCTTGTGGCAACTATGTGTCCTTGGATGGGGAAGTTGCTGCTGTGTGCCAAAGAATAGGAAGCATCCGTCTGCAACCATCTCCGTTTTTCCATGGCAGTCGCCTCTGTATTTGTATGTTTATTTATGGTCTTGTTTTCCCTGTTTTCCCCTTGTGTCCTCTGTTACTCCCTAATGGCGGCTGGAACGCTTCTGCATCTTAGCACGGCGTGGTGGTCCGGGTTGCGAATGCGCCGCCGTCTGCGCATTCGACAGCACATCTCCCAGATCGAGGCTTGGTTCACGCATGCACGGCCGGTGGTCACGCAGGTGCCATTCGGCATCTTCCCCACAGCGCAGGCGCGTGGTGGGGGAGGCGGTGACGTCACAGGCGGGAGATTTTAAAGCTGCTGCTCGCCTGTGTCATTTGAGATTTCCCCTGACAGCTGCAGCGTTTTCTGTTTTCCTCCAGTCTGCAAGGTATGGTTCTCTGGTCTTCTGGTCTCATGGCTCCCCAAATAAAATTAAAAAAAAATGGGGAAAAAGGGGAAATGCTTAATTTGTTATAAGTATTCCAATCTCTGTTTTGTTACGCAAAGTTTACTCATTTATTTTGATGGCATATTTAGGGTTTTTCTTTGGCAGACCATCCCTTGTCATGACGTTCTCGTCCAGGGGTCATGGAATAGTCACCGCCTTATGTGGCCAGGCCTCATGCACAAGGTATGTGCAGAAGAGGGGAGAGCTTGCGGTGCAGGCGCAAGCATTGCGTGTTTGATGTCTTATCTCGCTCCTCTCCACCTATTCCTTTTTCTCTTCCAGCCCTTCCAGTTCGGATCCTCAGATCATAGTCCAGAATGACACAGACCTTGCCAGGCCGCAACAGCATACATCTAAATCCAGGCGGGATTCGCCGATTGCATCTCACCACCGGAGGAGATGCTCCCATTCCTCCTCCAGACACCGCTCCCACCGCCATGACAGTCACATTGCTTGCAGAGCCTACTGGGGATGTGGCACACAAGTCCCAGAGGGCAAATAATTGTGTGACCGTTGTTATGCCTGGGCGGTTGGGGAAAAAGCGACAGAGGATCAGCGTATCAAGTCTCTAGTAAAACGATGGTGGTGCAATGTTCTTTGAAGGAAATGGATACTTCCCATGCACAAAGCCAGTCCAAACCATTCTGTCTAGTTTCCCCGGCTGATGAGACCCGTGAAATTCCAGGCCCTTCCCAGCCCTAGGCTTCCTCACCTGTTTCCTCGGAAGGAGAGTTGGGAAGTAATGAAGAGAGCGGGGAATTCAACTTCTCCCTTGTGACTCCACTTATTAAAGCAGTCAAGGAGGCCCTTATGTGGGAAGACCCATCTACTCCCCTATCTAAGCTCTTGGCTGAACTAAAGGTCATCTTTGATAAGTAATGGAGTAAAGTGGACAGGAAGTCCCCCATGACAAATAAAGCTTCCAGGCTGTATCTCTTCAAAGCGGATGAAGTAAAGTACCTGCAGAACATTCTTCTGGTAGACGCGGCTGTAATGCATCTGGCCAAATACGTTACACTCCCCTTGGATGATGCAGTTTTCTTCAAGGATGGCCTCAATAGAAGGATAGATAAGGACCTCAAGAGGATCTACGGGCTTGCTGGGAGGGCTTGTAAACCCACCCTGGCCCTGACAGCCATGTCCAAGGCTATGGAAGCATGGACGGAGAATGAAGATTTCTTCATTAAGGGCATCTCGGAAGAGCTGGCCAGGAATGCGGCAGTAGCAGAGCTAAAACTAGTGGTGGCCTTTCTGGGGGAGGCATCTGTCTATTTGATCTGCCTGCTGGCTAGAATTATGCTGTCCTCAGTTACGGCCAAACGAGCCCTATGGCTGCGCCCTTGGCTCGCCGACCCGTCATCTAAACAAACCTGGTGCAAGATTCCTTTTGAGGGGTTGTCACTGTTTGGCAACAAATTAGACAAGCCATAGCTAAGGCCACAGGTGGAAAATTAGCCTCCCTTCCCCAGGACAGGCATCTGCTTGGACGAAAGAAGCCCCAGTACAGAAGAGAAGCATGCCTCTATAAACCTGGCCGGGATTTCAGAAGAAACTGGAGTAGAGGTAAGGCGTCCTTTAGCAAGCCAGCAAAGAGCCAGGCGTCCAGTGGCTGTGAACTGGCTAAATCTTTTTTAGATCAGGCCTGCCCTTGTGGGTTGGGTAGGAACTTGGTTCCTCCACTTCCAGCATGTCTGGGTGGCCTTGATCTCAGACTTCTGGGTCGTCAGGAAGGTGTCGTCAGGTCACGCATCTTCCTTCTCCAGCGTGCCTCCCCCACATTTGTCTCCACTCTACTCCCGCATGTGGAAGAAGAAATGCAGGCTCTACTGTCCTACGTGGACTTGTTGAAATTCCAGGGAGCAGTGGTTTGTGTCCCAAAGGACAAACAGTCCCAAGGAGTATACTCCCCCCTTTTCTTAGTTCAAAAGAAAAGAGGTGCCTGGCACCCGGTAATAGACTTGACTTATCTAAACAAATTTATAAAGCATGGAAAGTTCAAAATGGAGACTATCAACCATTCAACAAGCCCTACAACCAGGTGACTGGATGATTTCGATAGACTTAAAGGACGCTTATTTCCACATGCCAGTGGCAGAGGAGTTTCTCAAGTACCTCGGGTTACACATCAGGCAGGAACATCTGCAATTCATCTGCCTGCTCTTCGGATTGACGAATTCTCCTCGAGTTTTCTCAAAATGCCTCTTGGCTGTAGTGGCCCTCATAAGGCTGAAAGGGGTACATCTTTACCATTTTTTAGACAATCTCCTACAGTTCTGTCTCAGGACAGGGAACAATTGCTGATGCACAGAGAACAGGTGATCTCGAACCTATCCAGTTTCGGATGGCTTATAAACTTGGAAAAGAAGAGTTCCCCAGGTGGGGCTTTTAGGCAGCGAGGTCAAAAAGTAAGTTAAGTAGTTTCAGTAAAAAATGACATTTATTTGCCGATGAAATCGAATATCACAGTGAATAATGGTGGAAAATATACAAATATAGTACAAAAGTAAATATCACAATCCTGGTTGCAGTAGACATGAATGCATATACATCTCAAAGTACTATGGGTTATTGTACAATGTAGATCCCCAATGTAGGATCCCGACGACCGTTTCGACCATTTGTTCGGTCTCTTCGGGGGGACAAGGGTTCTAAAACGTTAATTAGAAAATGTAAAATTAAAAAAAGGAGAGAACATGTCAACATACATCACATAGAGTATACCATGGTGATATATTTACAGCTAAAACAAGGAATCCGGGATAATGGGAGCCGCTGGACAGTCCAGGAGGGGTTATGGCTGCCCCCATCCTCCCCCAAATACAAAAGGCGCAAAGGGCCGTCCAGAAGGGCTTGCAAGGAGCAAAAGCGTGGACGCCCTCTCCGCGGTGGAGGAGCAGGCATCTGCAAAGAACACCCACAATGTTGTAGTTGGGTAGGGAGAATTGAATAAATAATTCAACGCAAAGTTGCCAAAATGACGGTTAGAGTCTGGGTATAGAGGTATGGGGGCTGAAGGCAGGTATTAATTGCCAATAAGTAATGAATGGCAGGGCAACTTTAGTGGTCCATTAGGGTTAGTAAGTAAGTAGGGGATGTAAATAAATAATTAAAGTAAGGTAATGATGATAGTAAATTGGTGGGTGGTGTGGGTGATTGAAAAAAAAAATAGGTGACTGCCAGATAGGTAGTCCAGTGATGGAAGTTTGAGAATGTCATAGTAATTGAATCAGGAGAAAAAAGTGAGGAGAAAAATCAGGGAGTACCTAGTGTGTCCCACTTAATGTGGAGGTGGTGAAATGGGTGGAAGGGTAATAATGAGTAAAATGGTAAAATAGTGCGTGGGTGGTGAAGTGGTTACCTGGTGCAATAATCGTTGAGAAGTTCTTTGTTGTGTATGGTAGAAACCTGGTTGCAGTTGTGCATAGCAGGTAAGGACAAGAAGCCGAGAGACCATGTGTGCTGTAACATCCAGCCTGGCCTTTGTGGAATCAGATAATGACTCCACATAGACCCATCATTAATTATAGCCCTGTGGGTGTGGCGATTAGGATGATCGTACGCAGGTGTCTGGGTAATCCCCATTCCACCAGGGGATGGGCGTCCCAGCCGCCATAGAGACGGCTGACACGTGGCTCCCTCGGCGTCCCAGAGGGCTGTGCAGCCCCGACAATAGTCGCCCTCTTCCGCCGCAAATCGCGCGACGCTATGACCCCTGTGCGCAAGCACACTGTGTCAGGACAGTCACGAGAGGATTGAAGGGACGCTGCCGGCAGGGTGGAGCTCGCAGGGGTGTCCAAGGAGGTCCCCCCCGGGCACCATGCGACCAAATTAAGGGGAACATGAAGAAAAAACACATCCCCCACCCTGCCGGGAAGCACTAGAGGACAGGTCCCGCTCCCCAGGGGAAGGGACAGGCCCAGCCAAACTCCACCGGAATCCCCAAACAGCCACAAAGCATGACAGGCATGCAGGGCAGATACCATCCTAAACATATAAATCAATGTGAAACATAAATATCATCACAGAAACTGGTTGTATTAAAAATTGTATTTACACGTGAGCCGTGTGTAAATTCCATGGTTTAAAACTCATAGCATAGATAATATATGGTTGAATTAGAACAGATATTTGGTAGAATATCTGAGCACATGCACAACAGGGATCTATAGTAAGTTAAACCTGATCCCCCCAGGGGAGGAGGTGTGTATACCTCCTCAAAAAACCCAAAGCCTAGGAATCCTATTAGGCACCCCAGGTATGGGTCATAAAGTAGGGGTGCAAGAGTTGGTTTGGCCATGTAAAGGCACACGGCTGGTAGCTTATCTCTATGTGTCCATAGGGGAAGGGGTGTTTAATCCCCAAAAAAAATGCGCGATAGGGACAGGACACGTGGGGGGTAGAGATGAAAGGGCTGCTTGCCCCAAAGTTACATGGAAGAGAAGAGTTCCCCAGGTGGGGCTTTACCTATTTCTTTTTTCAATCACCCACAAATTCACTATCATCATTACCTTACTTGAATTATTTATTTACATCCCCTACTTACTTACTAACCCTAATGGACCACTAAAGTTGCCCTGCCATTCATTACTTATTAGCAATTAGTACCTGCCTTTAGCCCCCATACCCCTATACCCAGACTCTAACCGTCATTTTGGCAACTTTGCGTTGAATTATTTATTCAATTCTCCCTAAGCAACTACAACATTGTGGGTGTTCTTTGCAGGTGCCTGCTCCTCCACCGCAGAGAGGGCGTCCACGCTTTGGCTCCTTGCAAGCCTTTCTGGACGGCCCTTTGCTCCTTTTGTATTTGGGGGGGGGGGGTGGGGGCAGCCATAACCCCTCCCGGACTGTCCAGCGGCTCCCATTATCCCGGATTCCTTGTTTTAGCAGTAACTATATCACCATGGTATACTCTATGTGATGTATGTTGACATGTTCTCTCCTTTTTTTAATTTTACATTTTCTAATTAACATTTTAGAACCCCTGTCCCCCAGAAGAGACCGAACAAATGGTCGAAACGGTCATCGGGGACCTAAATTGGGGATCTACATTGTACAATAACCCATAGTACTTTGAGATGTATATGCATTCATGTCTACTGTAACCAGGATTGTGATATTTACTTTTGTACTATATTTGTATATTTTCCACCATTATTCACTGTGATATCTGATTTCATCGGCAAATAAATGTCATTTTTTACTGAAACTACTTAACTTACTTTTTGACCCCCGCTGCCTAAAAGCCCCACCTGGGGAACTCTTTTCTTCCATGTAACTTTGGGGCGAGCAGCCCTTTCATCTCTACCCCCCATGTGTCCTGTCCCTATCGCATAAACTTGGAAAAGAGGCACCTGGATCCAGCCCAATGTTTAATATACCTAGGGGTTCAGTTCAATACAGTGGAGAACACCATCTCCCTTCCGGTAGAGAAAATTCCGGTGATTCGGGAGAGGATTCCTCAGGATGCCCCACGTCTAAAAGCATCACAATGCCTAAGGATTATTGGCACGATGGTCTCCACAACCCCCATGGTCAAATGGGCTCTGTGGAGATTCCTCCGGCAGTGGAAGTCAGGGGGCAAGAGTCAACTTAGCCACATATCGGTGAGGATGGGGAACAGCCTCTTCTGGTGGCTCCAGCACAAGAACCTGCAAAACTGCCACTCCATTGCCCTCATCTCTTGGGTCACAGACACGTCTGACACCAGTGGTTTCCGGCTGGTAGGGCAAGTTGGACTCTCACCTCCTCAACCCAGGCTCAAATGTCCTGGAGCTTTAGGTGGCTTGGTGTGCCCTCCAATCCTTCTCTCCGCTCCTGAAAGGAGAATCAGTGTTGTAGGGTAGACAACACTACAGCAGTCTCCAACGTGAAGAGGCAGGGGGGAACACGGAGTTCCACACTTCTTCGAGAAGTCAAATCTATCATGATGTGGGCTCAGAAAAACCTGGCCAGTTAATCAGCATTCTTCATTTTCCGGAGTCAAGAACTCCCAAGCAGATTACTGTTGTGACCATCAAGAAACCTGCTCCAAGAAATGGCATTCAACCATTAGTAGAGAACATACTTGTATGTACTGTATATAACTTTAAATGTTTTATAGATTTTTTTAAACAAAATAATAATATAAATAACCCCCTTCCTGGCAAGCGTATACACATATGCGACCTTGGCTTTCGGGGGGTTATACCGGGATGATGCCCGCAGATGCAAGCATCATCCTGGTACTGTTGTTTAGAGCGGAAGTATATTTTTCTACATGAATGACAGCTTAAATTGAAGCCAATCATTTTGTTTATTACAGTTTTTCTCTATTGTTTTGGCTCATTTCTTGAAACCGAAATGACATTCTCAAAACTCTAAGATCATTTGGCAAAACAGTCTTACAGTTCAGCACAACACTATTACTCACGTGCAAAAGCTCATATCTTTCCCAAAACTGTTCACTCTTGCTTCAAAACCATATTCCTTTCCCATATAAAGAGTCAGTGCCTCCAAAATGGCAAAGATTCTTCTCAATTGCTTTGGCTCATTTCTTAAAAAAACAGACCAGACATTCTCAGCTCTTTTGGTGCTTTTGCCAAAATAACCTGGATGGTTCGGCACAACACCATGGTTCACCTTCAAAACTTCATATCTTTCCCAAAACAGTTCACTCATGTGTCAAAACTAAATTTCTTCTTCATTCAAATAGTTAGTGCCCCCAAAATGCATCATCCCTTTTGCATTGTGTAAGCACTGCAAGTCAAAATGTTTAGATTTTTTATCTCTATGGCAGGGGACCATTGAAATATCCCTCATGTCCACCTTTCAGTCTTAGTCCAGTCCTTCATTGACAACAGTTACTGTACAGTTTTTGTCTAGCTAACTGAATACAATTGTGTATGAAACTGAAAAAAAAAAGAAAAGATTTTAGGGTAAGAGTCGCCTCCAAGGTTTGACACACATTGCACTCATACTGCCAAGGAAAAATTACTTTACAGTATTGTAACCATCATCATTCACACACAAAGTAACTTCCATACATCAGACTAAAAAGAAAACGTACACAGCATAATATATGGAAATATAAACACACAAACAAAAAACAAGGACAATTACTGTAAATTTAGCCTACAATGCTGTAAATAAAGCTTGAGTTTCACAACTACTGTAAGGCCCCTTTCACACGGGGCGGATCTGTAATGATCCGCCCCGTGAACCTCCACTTGCTCAGCGGGGATCGCTCCATTGATCCCCGCTAAGCCGGCGGATGACAGGAAGGTCCTCGCACACTGTACAGGGACTGCCCTGCCAGCTATCCGCTCTCTCCTATGGGGGGATCGGATGAACACGGACCGTCTGTCCGTGTTCACCCAATCCAATCCGCCAGACGGATGGAAAAGTAGTTTTTTCCTCCGTCACACTTTGGCGGACCGGAGCGGGTCGGATGTCAGTGGGCATGTCACCCCTGACATCCGCAGCTCCATAGAGGAGCACAGAGTGCCCATTCAGGTCCGCCTAAAAAACTGGCAGGCGGACCTGAACAGGCCACCCGTGTGAAAGAGCCCTAACATCTCTTCACTGGTCGCTGTCCTCACCCTCCCTCTCCTGGGTACTGTCCTCACCCTCCTGCCCATCCACACGCTGCTGACTGTCTGGCCACAGATTCCCATCAACATTGCAGCGTATATCCTCCCTTGCGATGCATTGAGGGAAGAAACAAGGGAGATGTCGCAACCATCGCCTACACTGATCTCCTGTAATATTCACACAGGCAGCGTCTATTGCATGGAACGGGGACCTCTGATCTTGAGCCTGATGCTTATACACTCTCCACCTCTAAGCGCAGAAAAACTCCTCAATAGGATTGAGGAAAGAAGAGTAAGGTGGTAGGAACACAATATCCATCCTTGGATGAGCAGTGAACCAGGCCCTGATAAGCGGGCCACGGTGGAAATTCACATTGTCCCATACAATTATATATTGTGGTAGGTGAGGCCCTATGAGACCTCTCTCATTTTCTGGGATCAAATCCAAATGAAAGTGGTCCAAGAAGATGAGGAGCTTCTGTGTTTTGTATGGGCCAAGACTGGGCATGTGAGTGGCCACACCATTCTCAGAAATGGCAGCACACATAGTTATATTGCCCCCTCGCTGGCCTGGGACATCCACCATGGCCCAGTGGCCAATAAAATTACGGCCACGTCTTTGGCCCTTGGCCAGGTTGAAGCCAGCCTCATCCCCATACAATACAGTTACAGACAGCTACATAGGAATGTTCTATGTTCTGCACAAGTTCAATATACTACTGGCCAGTATTCCAGTGGATCCAAATCTTGGGTACATGTACCCTATGCAGAGGTACTACAGGGGGTATTTGACTGAAAGGGGAGGGTAAAAATTATGAAATTACTGAAATGTTACAGTAACATTATTAGATAGATTTCCATGGGAGGCACTACTGTAATTGCAGCTCTTTGACCCTTTTACTTACTGTATTGTACAGTGCCTGCCGCCGAGAATGTGTTTTTAGCACGACAGCATCGCGCTGAATCTCGGCGACAGGCTGCCGATATCTCGCACTCGCTGGAATAGTAAAAGCACATTCCAGCGAGTGCGTCATAGAAGTGACGGGGATCCGACGCGGATTCCCGCCAATTCTACACGTGGGCGGAGTTTGTTATGAATCCTGAAGGAGAAATCCCCGCCGGATTTTAAAAAAAAATCCGGCATGGGTTCCCCCCTCAGGAGCATAACGGGCCCTTAGGTCTGTTATGGGTTGTAAGGAGACCCCCTACGCCGAAAAAACGGCGTGGAGGTCCCCCCACAATCCATAACAGACCCGTATCCAAAGCACGCCGGCCGGTCAGGAAGGGAGTGGGGGCGAGCGAGCGCCCCCCCCTCCTGAGCCGTACCGGGCAGCATGCCCTCAACATGGAGGGGTTAGGTGCTCTGGGGCAGGGGGCGCACTGCGGCCCCCCACCCCAGAGCACCCTGTCCCCATGTTGATGAGGACAGGGCCCCTTCCCGACAACCCTGGCCGTTGGTTGTCGGGGTATGCGGGCGGGAGGCTTATCGGAATCTGGAAGCCCCCTTTAATAAGGGGGCCCCCAGATACCGGCCCCCCGCCCTAAGTGAATGAGTATGGGGTACATTGTACCCCTACCCATTCACCTGCAAATAAAAAGTGTAAACACAAATAAACCACACAGGGTATTGAAATATTTTATTAGTTGGCCGCCGGGGGGGGGGGTGTGTATGATCGCTTTTATAAAAGTGCCCCCCTCCGGCGGGCTTCTGTGGGGGGTGGGTGCCGCCGTCTGGTTCTCTTCCGCCGCCGGGGGGGGCGCTTTGATAAAAGCGCCCACCACCCGGCGGGCTTCTTTCGACGTCTTCGTCGGCTGGGGGGTCTTCTCCCACTCTTCGGGGTCTTCTCCTGCTCTCCGGGGGTCTTCTCCGCTCTCCGGGGGTCTTCTCCGCTCTCCGGGGGTCTTCTTCTTCTTCAGGACTCGCCGCCGCTAACTTTGTGTGTTAGCTCAATTACTAGCGCCCTCTTCTGTGACGTTGTCTTCTTCTTCTTCCTCTTCTGTTCTCCAGATGTTGACGCGACGCTTCCTTCCGCTGTTATGCCGGGCGCGCGGCTCGCAGCGAATTATATAGGCCTGTCTTGTGACGTCGCAGTCCCATCATGCTCCGGTAGGTACCACGTGCTACCTACCACGTGGTACCTACCGGAGCATGATGGGACTGCGACGTCACAAGACAGGCCTATATAATTCGCTGCGAGCCGCGCGCCCGGCATAACAGTGGAAGGAAGCGTCGCGTCAACATCTGGAGAACATATATGGTATTCATGGTATTGTGTTCCTGAATAATTTTGACAATTGAACAGACTATTGTGCATGTGATGACTTAAACAATGAAATGACGCTGACACGTTTTGGAGAGAACGACCATTTAGACTGAGAAATGACAATCAGTTTGGATCAACAAGATCTATTCAATTGGAAATTGTGCTAAATGTAGGT
The DNA here is from genome assembly GCA_029574335.1 of Rana kukunoris. Classification (NCBI taxonomy): domain Eukaryota; kingdom Metazoa; phylum Chordata; class Amphibia; order Anura; family Ranidae; genus Rana; species Rana kukunoris. The sequence goes on along the minus strand of CM056055.1, from coordinate 85,687,210 downwards.
TACTTGTACTAAATCATTTGAGAAATGTACTGAGACATTGAGACATGTCCTAAGACATTTGCAATTTGATGAAATGAATGAGAAATGCCATTCAGTTGTGAACAATTGCAAAGTGGTTTGTTTTGAGAATGTCATTTCTGTTTCAAGAAATGAGCCAAACCAATAGAGAAAAACTGTAAGTAAAAAAGTATTTTTACTCTTACTCCTAATTGTGCATTTTGCTTAACGCAGAGGTCCAAACAAAAAGTGAACCTTTGCTTTTGGGAACCCTCCCCCCCTCCGGTGTCACATTTGGCACCTTTCAGGGGGGAGAGGGCGCAGATACCTGTATAATACAGGTATTTGCACCCACTTCCAGGCATAGACTCTATACCCACAGTTGATCCAGAGGAAGGAAAAATAAATCAAATTTTGCCTATGTGATTTGATAGTTGGGATAGTTCGGATCTGTTTTTAGACAATTATATAGATTATGGTAAAATTCTCCAAATACTTTGGTAAAAGGGCAGTAAGTAGGGGAACAATTAGCTTGCATGAGAAAATCTGGGGACGAGTGGAAGGGGCGAGGTTTCAATTTATTTACCAGCATTCTGTGCTCGTTAAATTCAGTACTCGTAGAATTTATGTTTGGACCACAGGAGAGATTTATCAATGTTCTTCATATCTAAGGATCTGAGCTGGTTTGCCCCTCCTGAGGCGTGAAAGTAGTATTTGTGTTGCTTCTGTCGAACTGGGGTCCAGATATGACTTTGAGCCAGCTTTGGTTTAGGAGTAGCAAGGTGCAGTATAAGATCCTCTACAGGGAGTGGTGGAAGGCCCAGATTGTTCAGAAAGGCATTACTTTGCTGAAGGTCTCGCATGGAGTGTTGTTCGCCATCACAAGAGGCAGAGAGGTGAAAGGGAAAACCCCCCAATGATATATGACTTTGTGGGCCTGGAGATGGAGTGTCATAGGACGTAATGTCCCTTGGGTTTGCCCCAGCTGGGGGTTTAGGAGCTAGTGATCTGTGAGCTCTGTCTAATCGCCAGTCAATATCAGGGATATTTGGAGCAACAATGTTGAATAGACTCAGAAGATAGGGATGGAGGTCATGGTCTCCCACTGTTTCTGGAATCCCTCTGATCCGCAGGTTTTGTCTGCTCTCCCACTTCTCCAGGGTTGTACTTGAAGCTGGGTAACTGTATGTTTTATAGCAGCATTGTCCTCCTCTAGGACATGGACCTCATCAAACTTTGTTTCCAGGGTGTCAGTGCACTCTCCTAATTGAACATTCTCCCCTCTCAATTCCTTGGCAAGTTTTCCCACCTCTTGTGTGATATAGTGTGTGAAGTTCTGGAGCAGAAAGTGTAGTTTAGCATCTAGAACCTCTTCTGTCAGGGGGGTGAGAGATCCCTGAGCATGGGTGTGGAAAGTTGGAAAGAGGGAACTTGCCTCAGGCGCCTGATGCGCTGGGGGGTCCAGCGGGTCATCCTGTGTACTTGAGGCCAGGGATGTGGACCAGAGTAGGACGCGATCCATGGTATAGGAGGGCCACGGCTCGGAAAACACAGAGTAGTTGTGCCTCTGGTCTTCAATCATGCCCATGGGATGCAAGGCAGTTGCGGAAGTATGGAGAGGTGACTCCCATGGCTGTCGTAGCTGTATATTAGGCAGCGGGAGTCCCAGAAGATCGGGGGGAACGGAGCTGGAGTCTCACACGTCCGCCATGGTCAAAAGCCGTGTGTGCCCCACATTTTTTTTATTCAGATCCTCAGAGAGGTGCCATGTTGCACTTCCAATGACCAGTATGAAAGAGTGAGAGTGATTAACACCAAATTTAACACACCTATTCCCCATTACCACTAACGAGGCACATGACACTTGGGAGGGAAAATTGCTGATTGGGCCCAATTAGGACATTTTCACTTAGGGGTGTACTCACTTTTGGTGCCAACGGTTTAGACATTAACCTCCCTGGCGGTATTCCCGCGTGCGGCTCGGAGTGAATTTTGAGTACCAAAAGTGGTAACCCCAAGCCACACTCGGGATCACATCGCAGGCTCCAGGCAAAGTTACTTACCTTGTCCCCGGGATCCTGTGATGTCTCCCGTATGTGCGTGCAAGCTATGTGTCCTCCGCTCAATTCATCACAGTACCAAGCTCCATTCCCTGCAAGCGTTGTGACACACAGGGATGGAGCATGGCGCCAAATTCAAACAGTTAAAAACACACACTACATATTGTACACTGTAATTTTACAGATTACATTACTGTATCAAATTATTTTTATTTCACACCCTTTTTGTCCCTAGTGGTTTGTCCAGTCCCCTGCATGCAGTTTTAGACCAGCAAGAAAATAACGATAATAAATTAGAATTAATTGCAGAATAGAGCGATAGTAATTTGTGGGGAAATTCAACATCAAACACTGAAAGTAACGACAGCGACAATTCTGCAACTGAGCAAATTTCAGTGTTTTTGATTTGATTACATTATTTATAGTAATTTATTATATTATAATTTATTTTTTTGTGTTTCAAACTTTATCATACTCGGGATTTCTACAATACTTTTGTTTTGACAGATAAGTGTGTTATTCCTAAGAATTACAAGTCTAAAATATAAAATGCCAAATTCCCATGCAAAACAATGTACCACTTTGAGCATCAAAAATCTGACATAATCATACTGCCTTTTTATTTTCTCTCTCCCCTCTTGGGAAAGGTTTTTTTTTGGTTAAAGTTAAGTTATTTTTTTTTTTTATATATTTTTTTATTTTTAAATAGAAAAGGGCAAGTAGGTTGTCTTCGTATAGTCGAGAAGTAGGACCAATGAAAGATAGAATGTGGACTACTTCAAATATAATTAGTTTTGGATAGGATATGAATTTAAGATAGGAGTAATGTTGTATATTGGATTTTGAAGGGATCCGTTGGGAGTTTATATGTTTGATCTAATGGATTTTTGAATTGTTTAATTATCTGTATGTAAGACAACTTAAATAAAGAAATGAATAGAAAAAAAAAAAGAAATCCCCTGGCCACCATGTTTAATACATTTAATTGAGTTTTTCATAAAACTTTTTTTTGGTAAATCATTATAAAAAGAATGGGTTTTCCTCAATCCTCCTCGATTGCTTGGGTGTGGGAGTTTGGTGACACATATACATGGGCAATATATACACACATACTGGGGTCAGTGTAGACAAGAGCCAGTTAGCCTGCCAGAATGTCTATAGAGTGTGGAAGGAGATCCGAGTACATATTGGAACACACATGAATTAGTTTGAAGTTAAACCTACAGTTTGAGACAGTTCAATTTAGATACAGAGTAGTACAGAGTTCAGATGGGAGATGAGTAATGTAATTGTAATAAAACTTCACCTTTAACATAAAAAGCTGATTTTGTTCTTTAGTGTTATGCCGCGTACATGCGATCATTTTTCGGCATGAAAAAAACGTTGTTTTTTAAAAAGGTCATTTAAAATGATCGTGTGTAGGCTCCACATGATTTTTCAGGTTCTGAAAAACATTTATTTTTTTCGAACATGCTGCATTTTTTAACAACGTTTTCAACTATGTCGTTTTTCGGGTTGTAAAAAATTATCGTGTGTGGGCTAAAACGACGTTAAAAACCCGTGCATGCTCAGAAGCAAGTTATGAGACGGGAGCACTCGTTCTAGTAAAACTACCATTCGTAATGGAGTAAGCACATTCATCATGCTGTAACAGACAGAAAAGCGCGAATCGTCTTTTACTAACACGGAATCAGCTAAAGCAGCCCCAAGGGTTCCGCATGGAACTTCCCCTTTATAGTGCTGTCGTATGTGTTGTACGTCACCACGCTTTGCTAGAGCAATTTTTAAAAAGGATGGTGTGTGAGCAACGTCGTTTTAATAATGAAGTTGGAAAAACTTTGTTTTTTCTACATGCCAAAAAACTTTGTTTTTAATGCCGAAAAATGATCGTGTGTACGCGGCATTAGGCCAGATCATTAGGGATCATTGATTTGCCTGTTCAGAAATCTATAATGGGCTATATGGGCATTGACTGACCTGCCTTGACGTCAATCAGAAGCATTATAGAGAAGGAGACAAACGCTTTTGACAGCAGTAACTGTCTAGTTGCCATTTATCAGCAGATGAACTGTTTGTGCAGGTTCCAAGTTCCACCTGCTATGATGGTTAAGTGCCTGAACTGTTCTATCTGCTCTAAAGTTCAAGTACCTGAACTGTCTGTACAAATAAATGAAATTTCTATCATCAAGTACTATGACCTGTGAACTCCAATAGTCTGGAGGATAAAATCAGCATTGTATTCTACAGTTCTTTGAGTTCTGCAGCTGCGATCTGATCATAGGATGTCTTATCTGCTGTCTATCACCAGATATGGAGGACTTTTACAAATTTTCATGCTTCCAAACTCTTGAAAAGGAAAGTTTGACCTAATAATATTCTCCTGCGCTTTTTATTTCCATGAAAGGGAACGTTTGGTGTTATTTTGTTAGTCCAGCATGTATTTTTGTTTTTTATATTGTTACATTTTTTATCCCTAACATTGCTTTCCTGGACAGGTAAATCCGTCAGAGAAAGTGGGTAAAGAGACAGAACCTTAGATAGATACGATCAGGGGTGGAAGGATGTAAAACTTTCTATACATTAATTTAAATGTGGAAAAAATATCCAAGGGGTGGCATATGGGAGATGGACCATATTTAATAGACATGTGCAGACTGGAATATTTTGTTTCGTTTTCGTTTGGAAAATAAATGTATTTAGTTACTCCCGAAAATTGTTTTGATTTATTTCATTTTTCGTTGGGGAATAGCTTTTGTCCGAAAATCCAATAATACTTGGTTTCTGTCGAATGGTCAAAAGAATATTCGACGAAACGTCTAATCTTTACGTCGAATCGTACATTTTCGTTCGAATATTCCGCCTACAAGAATTCTAATGTTGTATGACTAGTAATAATGTCGAATCTATTCTCTATAATGTCAAATCTATTTTCTCATAAATCAAAATCTATTCTCTGTAATGTCAAATCTATTATTTATATAGTGTCGAATCTTTTCTCTATAATGTTGAATCTTTTCTCTATGATGTCGAATCTTTTCCCTATAATGTCGAATCTCTCTATATCGAATTTTTACGGCAACAAAAATGAAAATAAAGCATTTTTTATGTCGGATCTTTCGGTTTTTGTTTCTTGCACTTTCGTTATCGTTTGTTAAAACGATAACGAAAAAACCTGATTTTCGGACCAAAATGCATTCTAACGAAAACAAATGCACATGTCTAATATTTAATAAGTGATGAGTGTTCTGTATACATACAATGGATACCTACCTATAAAAAATGTGAAGGATTAAATGAATAAGGCCCAGAAATGTTTATTTTAGAGTACAATCGAAAAGACTACCTTGAGTATAACATCTTGATAATAGGATTTTTATAACAACTTACCTGTAAAATCCTTTTCTTGGAGTACATCACAGGACACATGTAATCAATTAGACTAACTAACTAGATTAACTCATCCCCTTCCTGGGAGCACCTCAGTTTTTGTAGCAAAGCAATAAGTATCCCACAAGGTACATATATATCCCAGTAAGAGGGGCGGGAGCTCTGTGTCCCGTGATGTACTCCAAGAACAGGATTTTACAGGTAAGCTGTTATAAAAATCCTATTTTCTTTATTGTACATCACGGGACACAGAGCCTCAAAGTAATTACTAAGTGGGATGTCCCAGAGCAATGCCTATAGAGGGGAGGGAGAAACAAATAACGCAGACCACCATCAGACCTGAGGACCTATGCTGCTGCCTGCAGCACACTGCACCAAAAGTGGCACCCTCTTGCCATCTTACATTCATCTGATAGAAATTAGTGAACGTATGCACCAACAATCAAGTTGTGGCCTTGCAAATCTGAGTCATAAAGGCTTGGTGATGCACCGCCCATGAAGCGCTTACTGTCCTGGTAGAGTGTACTTTAAAAGAAAACATGGGAAACCCTCTCTTCAAACCACAAGCCTCTAAACAGTTGATTTAGATGCCGCCTGCCCTCTCCTGGGGCCTCCAGGTAGCACAACAAACATTTGTTTTCCATATCTGAGCACCCACTCCAGATAGGCCTTGACTGCTCTCATTACAACTAGAGAGTGTAACCATTTTGATAGCTGATTTGAACACTGCCTGACCATTTCTAGGATCTTCTGGCAGCACAACAAAAAGTTTCCTGTATCAGATAGATTTCTAACTGCTCTCATTTATATTGAGAGAAACGTAATACATTTCCTTGCGTAGAACAAGGTTCTGGAAAAAAAAGGGCAAGATATGTTTTGATTCAAAACTAGATCCTTTTAGGAAAAAAGGCTGGGTGAGGTTCAACTTCACCCTATCCTTAAGAATAATTAAGTATGGCTCTATACAAATAACGCTGCCTACACTGAAACTCTCTTGCGGAGGCTACTGCAACCAAAAAAACACCAATTCCCTTGTTAGAAGTGTAGTGCCCTGCTACTTTTATAGCTGGTGCTGCCTTAAATTTAGAGGGTGGTCAGAGATTTAGTTGCTTCTGACCGTGTTATTTTGACAAATTTGGGCCTCTGTTCCAGCCATTGCTGTACTGTGAGTGACCACTATCGTTGCCTTGGGTGCCTGTACCACCCCAGTCCGAGGGTGGCAGCAGTCAAGTAAAGGTGCATTGGTTGTTTTTCCTCAGCAGCCAATCAGTGGGGGTTGGTCGGCTCGCTGTGCATGCTGGGGGAGAGTACTTAAAGGGCAGATGTCATTGGTTCGTAGTCGTCGATTGCTGGTCTGTCATCCCACCACCCCCAATGTGTGGCCCTCATGGCCGGGGGTGCGTGTTCAAGTGTTCCTGGCTCCGGGACCACCTTGGTCCGGGGTACTAATCTACCATGTAGACCTGGTAGTCAGACTGGGTCTACAGTTGCAGAGTGGTCCTGTGCTGTCTGTCCTGAGGGAAGAATCAGCCTGATGAAGGCGGTATCTCAGGAGAGGCCTTGAACTTTATCCAAGGACGCGCCATTACTGAAGGGCTGAATGATGGACACCTGTCAGTTTTGAATTACCAAAGTTTATTCAAGAAAGCGATCTGGGTGCTTAATCCTGTGTTGAGAAGGATTCTGGTCCGAATACATCTTTGGGAAGGTCTGTGGCAGAGATTTTGCTAAAGTTCTGTGTGAGACTCTGGCTGCTAGGCTGTTGACAGAGGCCTATCCAGTTGCGCAATACCCACTTTGGCTAGAGTGGCGATGAAAGTTTATTGCTGGAAGCAGGATTGTTTTCAAATAAAGTTATACACCTGAACCTTGTTACTATCCCTTCTACCTCTTCAACTCTACTATGTTACCCCGTTAGGTAATAAAGCACAGAAAAAGACATCTAAAGTGTGGACATTGCAGTTCTTCTCAGCTCTCATCGCGTGCCCTAGACGGCGGAGGAATGAGGTAACATGCCACCCAAAACAAAACCAGCAGCTCCTTCGAGGGTAGTGCTACAGAAGGATGAAGGGAAATATGGTGCATCTGTGGAAGGTGCTGTCCTTGTAAGCCGACAAAACTAGACTCAATTCTCTGGGCACAAGGGCGACCTAACTGGCGGACTTATACACGTTACCCCTCGTATAAAGGCCTGGATTAAACAATGCAAAACAAGCGTCTTTGAGAACACTGACAAGGCTGAGATCCAACCCTTGACAGGAATTAAAGGCTCGCTCCATCTTCTTTCCTATTGTAGGAAGGTAACAAGTCTACCTATGACATACTTCTGAGGATGCCATTCCTTGGTTTCACACCAGGAACATGGTTCTTCCAGATCCTATAATACATGGTCCTGAAGGCCAGCTCTCCTGTATGAAACAGGGTATTTGCCACTGATCCTGAAAGCCCTGATCCTCAAGAGCGGGCTAAAACAACCAAACAATTAATTTCTATGTTTGCAAGACAGGATAGAATACCGGCTCTTGCGAAGTAGGTCCGGACAAGATGTAAGGGACCCTGAGTCCTATACTACGACCCTTACGATCCCTGAACAGTAAGGACATCTGGGTTTTGCTGGAGCTATTAGGCCGGCTTCAGTTCCCCTTTGATGTTACATAGATGCCGCGGTAGTCACGTCACTGGAGGGAAAGAACGTATAAACCAGTGACAACTGGTCCCACAGGGTCACTAACAAATGTGTCCCGTATGCGAGTGGATCCTTTGTCCTTGACACAGAGTTGTCCAACTTCTTGTTGAACATTGATGCCAATAAATTTTATGTCCGGGGTACCCTTTCTCTATCATCTGGTCAGAAAAAAGTCGGGGTGTAGAGGCCATTCTCCCGTTAATAATTGTTGATGGTTCCAGAGAACCGCCTGCCAATTCTCCATATCCTGAAATGAAGACTGATCATAGGCAAGGGACAAGCTCCTCTGCTCAACCAGAACATGGCTCACTTCCCTCTGGCTGTGTGACTTCTAGTGCCTCCTTGGTAAATGAAGTAAACCACTGGTGTGACATTGTCGGATTGTACTCTGATAGAACAATCCCGCAACCTAAACACATGCTATCTGAAGCTCTAGAATGTTGACGGACAAGGCTCTCTTGGAGCTTGACTACTTCCCCTGGGCTCCATCCCTTGAGGCCAGCCTTCATATTCACAACCTCCCAGGTAACCGGCATTAAGTATCTTCCTTTCTGCTGATCTTTTTTTTTACTCACTTCTATCTGTCTGTTACTAGGCAAATTTAGTAATCTGCCTAGTTCCTGGTCCTAGGTGGTTCAACTTCCTGTCCTAAGACCCCATTGCCTCCTAGGAAATGATGACACAAATGTCTCTGGGCATTACTGTGCCTAAAAATCGCCCAGCATGCACCTCTCCCTGAAAACCAGGATGAAAAAGGAACTGGGCTTCACATACCAACACATATGATTAATACGGCCACAACATGAGCTGGAGGATATAAGGCAAGTGTTTGCAATGATTTCTAGAACGATTGAGGAGCTATTAATACATTTTAGGGACTATTTAATGTGATCAATTATGCCCGGAACCAAAAAAGGTGAATAGAAGGAACTCTTACTTACCTTGACGATCATGCATCCTTATGTGATTCAGATTTTTTTTTATTATGCGATCAAGCATTTTATGCACCACTATGCAAACAAGTACTTGTGTGTGCCCAAGGACTCTTGTGTGATCAGGCACCCTTGTGCGATCCAGCATCTTTATGCAATCAAACATTTTTATGTTTAGCCATTTCTGTGAAAACAAGCCTGTGTGATTAAGTTTCCTTGAGTAATCAAGGACTCTTGTGCGACCAAACATGTTTTATGTGGTCAAGCATCTTCATGCGACTAAGCACTATTGTGACCAAGCATCGTCGGAACCAGCCTCGTCCCCAGGGGGAGAGGGATGCATGCCGTGGGCAGGTTGGACGCTGTCCCCCTTGTTACGGGGCGACGGGCCGACAATATAAAAGTATGTATATGCATACAAACAAAAAACATGTATCTTTATGTGATCAATAATAAACATGTTCTGTCACTTGTTTTTACCCCACATGCATTTTGTACATTCCATATTCATGTATTTTATGTAACCTGTGGACTGGTAAAGAGGAAGTTATACTCCGCAATGTGCGTTTCCGCAATCATGTGATTTAGTTGTTTAGCAATAATGTGCACCAGCAACTGTGCCTCTCAGCAGTTGTGCGTTTGGCAAGTTTGTAAGCAAGCACTTGCATGAGGATCCTGTGGAGGTTTTCTAGCAACCTATACCCCTAAAGTATAAAAAGAACAAAGAAAGCGGCGCCCTCTAAGCATAGTATTACATTTATTAGGAATGAATAAACAAATAAATTCATATGAGATGGGTACTCACAAACATGCATGATTTTGGGGCATATCAATACAACGTCATCCGTGTATGGGATCCCAGATAGATGAGGTCCGCTGGAAGTGGTGGTTATAATTCTCTCAGCAAGAAGTAGCATTCGGCAGGTGATTCCTCTGGCGCATACAGGTCACAACCTATGTGAGGGTCCCTGGATGGTCATCCGACGCTGCTGGACCAGGGAACGACAGGGAAGCCGTGTAACAGAAGTGTAGTAGCAGAGGAACGCAGCCGTGGAACGCAAGACGGCGGAACGTCACTTCCGGGATGGGTCACGGGGCGGTGCACGCGTTCGAGGCATGCGTGCCTCTTCGTCAGGCTCTATAGAGTCTATAGAGCCTGACGAAGAGGCACGCATGCCTCGAACGCGCGCACCGCCCCGTGACCCATCCCGGAAGTGACGTTCCGCCGTCTTGTGTTCCACGGCTGCGTTCCTCTGCTACTACACGGCTGTTACACGGCTTCCCTGTCGTTCCCTGGTCCAGCAGCGTCGGATGACCATCCAGGGACCCTCACATAGGTTGTGACCTGTATGCGCCGGAGGAATCACCTGCCGAATGCTTCTTCTTGCTGAGAGAATTATCACCACCACTTCCAGCGGACCTCATCTATCCGGGATCCCATACACGGATGACGTTGTATTGATATGCCCCAAAATCATGCATGTTTGTGAGTACCCATCTCATATGAATTTATTTGTTTATTCATTCCTAATTAATGTAATACTATGCTTAGAGGGCCCGCTTTCTTTGTTCTTTTTATGCTTTCAGATTGGCTTCTTCTCGACAAGCTGGCAGCCCCCTCAGCATCAGTTTTATTTTTCTTTATGACAATATAAACGTGATCCATTTGGACCGAACTTTTTTATATGAACAATCTGTTCTAATCCTGGAACTTGTTATCCCTCCACACGCCCACACCCGTTCTTTTATATGCAGGCATTTTGTTTGTGAGTGTATATAGAAGACTTCCCAATCTAGCATCGTAGTATTCTCACTCCTTCCAAAGAGCGCTTGATTTCTATGTTTGTGTTTGTTATACCCCTAAAGTAATAGAACTCTTAGGCGGAGGAAAAAAACATCTTATGCGGGTGCCCAATCAGCATAACAACTGTTCCAGTAATGGATGAACTGGGAAGGAAGGAAGGAAGGAAGAAGCCTATGGGAATTTTAAAGACCCCAAAGAGGAGACAGGGGGCTTTGGCCGTCTTGGCTGAGGGCAATGAATCTCTGTAAAAGACTGCAGCTTTGACTTTAGAGCTTGTGAGGCTTCTGATACCTCCGCCTCATCAGATTGCACCTGTTCCCTGTCCCCTGATGGTGATTTTTCATCATCAGACTGTTGATCCTCTGTTTAAGCATTTAGAGCATAGGAAGGGGACCTACTCAGCTTTCTGCTCTTTTGTGAGGATGCTGCGATTATAGTAGCTAACCTCACCTATAAACCAACCAATGCAAATGCAAAAGTGTCCTCAATGACAGATGGCGGCACTTTAGTGACCCTCTTTCCTGCTCCTGAATCCCTTCTGCGGGGGGGAGAAATAGTCCTAAGCCCAAGGTAGAGGTACCAAACATAGAGAACAGCGTGTTCCCTGCGGGCACGCATAGGGGCGGAGGCGAGCGGGCAGATGGGGGAAAGAGGACCTCATCTGGGGAGACAGCCATGGGACCCTACACTATATGCGACCCCCCATATAATTCTCGTGGCAGAGCCTGAAATGGAAGGGGTGAGCAGATTCACAGACCTGCTGCACTGAGATTTCATCCTGGAGATCATGTAAGTAAAACACCAGGTATGTCTCTTTACTCCCTCTGGTAGCGGAAAACACAAAAGACATACAACTACTTACTGAAGAGAACCCCAGGAACTTCTTAGAGTTGTCTTCACTTACCTTATCCCAGCCGCAGGATACTGCTGAGGACCAGACAGATCCACCCAGCATGACAGGTTATGTTGTGCCAAACTTCAGGGTTCTGGGTTCCTAGTTAAAGGAGGCCTCTTCCCTGGACCTGTAAGGCACTCTGCTAGAAACCTTTGGGCATTTTTTAATACATGCCACAAAGTGCTGGATCCCAGAGTCCAGTCCTACAAGTGAGATATTACAGGCAAAACCTCGCTCTTCCATGAGGTCCGGGTAACATCCATCTTGGCATTATGTCTGGCCCTATTGGATGGATTTGGTTGTGTAGCTCCCTAACCCCTCAGGGGCTCTCAGCAGATCTTCTTCTTAGCACATTCTTTAACTGGTTGCCGACCACTCGCCACAGTTCTACGGCAGCAGGTCAGCTCCCCTGCACGAGAGCCTGTAGCCGTACGTCAGCTCTTTAAGCGGCCACTAGGGGCGCACCTCCGCCGCTCGCCCCCGAGTCCCGTTCACGTGCCTGGCAGGCGCGATCGCCGCCGGGCACTCGCGATTGCTCGGTACAGAGCAAGGACCGGCAGCTTTGTGTGTAAACACACTGCTCCCGGTCCTGTCGGAGGGAAATGCTGATCTTCTGTTCATACAATGTATGAACGAAAGATCAGTGATTTCCCCTAGTGAGTCCACCCCCCCCATACAGTTAGAACACACCCAGAAACATACTTAACCCCTTCCCCACCCCCTAGTGTTAACACCTTCACTGCCAGTGGCATTTTTATAGTAATCCAATGGTCCCAAAAATGTGTCAAAAGTGTCCGAAGTGTCCGCCATAATGTCGCAGTAATGAAAAAAAAATCGCTGATCGCCGCCATTTCTAGTAAAATAAAAAAAATTAATAAAAATGCCATAAAACTACCCCCTATTTTGTAAACTCTATAACTATTTGTGCAAACCAATCAATAAACGCTTATTGCGATTTTTTTTTTACGAAAAATATGTAGAAGAATACATATCAGCCTAAACTGAGGAAAAAAAATGTTTTTTTTATATATTTTTGGGTGATATTTATTATAGCAAAAAGTAAAAAATATTGATTTTTTTTCAAAATAGTGGCTCTATTTTTGTTTAAAAAAAAAACAAAAAAACGCAGAGGTGATAAAATACCACCAAAAGAAAGCTCTATTTGTGGGAAAAAAAGGACGCCAATTTTGTTTGGGAGCCACGTCGCATGACTGCGCAATTGTCAGTTAAAGCGACGCAGTGCTGAATTGCAAAAAGTGCTCTGGTCATTGGGCAGCAATATGGTCCGGGGGTTAAGTGTAGGGTTGCCACCCGTCCGGTTTTGACCCGGACAGTCAGGGTTTTGAGACATGTGCCCGGGTTTCCACCCGCCGAAAACCCAGGCACACATTCCACCGTCATGTGGCCAGTGGAAGCAGATCTCCGACCCTCGCCACAACATAAGAAGAGAGGCACCGCGGCCGCGCATCCCGTGCCCGCTATCACTGTGACTAGATGTCATTTGGCGGCTTTTCAGCGTCGGCGCGCTCTCTGAGCCCAGCGGGTGTCGGGTGCCCTGATTGACAGAACGGGTCATGACCTGTGGGGTCTGTGATTGGCCGGGCGGAGGCTGCTGGTCACATGTGGAGGCGGGGCTGGACTAGTCTGTGGAGAATCAAGCCTGCAGCCTGCTTGTTACCGAGTCCCGCCTCACGCTGTGAGTTTCCTAAGGTTGCTCTCATCTGCTCTGTCAGCCCCCTTCCTGTAAATCACTCCTCTCTGCCACCCCCTCCTCCTCTGTCACCCCCCCACCTCCTCTGTCACCCACCCTCCTCCTCTGTCACCCCCCTCCTCCTCTGCCACCCCCACCTCCTCTCTGCCACCCCCTCCTCCTCTGTCACCCCCCCCCTCCTCCTCTGCCACTTCCCCTCCTCTCTGTCACCCCCACCTCCTCTCTGCCACAGTGCCACCCCCTCCTCCTCTATCACCCCACCCACCTCCTCCTCTGTCACCCCCCCTCCTCCTCTGTCACCCCCACCTCCTCTCTGCCACAGTGCCACCCCCTCCTCCTCTGTCACCCCCCCACCTCCTCCTCTGTCACCCCCCCTCCTCCTCTGTCACCCCCACCTCCTCTCTGCCACAGTGCCACCCCCTCCTCCTCTGTCACCCCCCCACCTCCTCCTCTGTCACCCCCCCTCCTCCTCTGCCACTTCCCCTCCTCTCTGCCACCCCCTCCTCCTCTGTCACCCCCCACCTCCTCTGTCACCCCCCCACCTCCTCCTCTGTCACCCCCCCACCTCCTCCTCTGTCACCCCCCCCTCCTCCTCTGCCACTTCCCCTCCTCTCTGTCACCCCCACCTCCTCTCTGTCAACCCCACCTCCTCTCTGTCACCCCCTCCTCCTCTCTGTCACCCCCTCCTCCTCTCTGTCACCCCCTCCTCCTCTCTGTCACCCCCACCTCCTCTCTGTCACCCCCTCCTCCTCTCTGTCACCCCCTCCTCCTCTCTGTCACCCCCACCTCCTCTCTGTCACCCCCACCTCCTCTCTGTCAACCCCTTCTCTCTGTCAGTCTGTCACCCCCTTCTCTGTCAGTCTGTCACCCCCACCTCCTCTCTGTTACCCCCACCTCCTCTCTGTCACCCCCACCTCCTCTCTGTCACCCCCCTCCTCCTCCTCTTCTCTGTCACCCCACTCCTTTTACTCTCTGTCAGCTACCCCCAAACAACGCGCACCCCCTTTCTTCCCCTGCTCCAGTGGGGCTAATGTCCTGCAGCTGGGTCATACAGCACTGTCTGTGCGCTCTCTCTCCCACCCAGCCACCGGCGCCACCAGAGACAGTGAATGGAGGGCCACTGGACTGAGACGTTTTTTGCGGGAGAAAGCATGATATTAAAGACTGCGCCCCCTAACAGGTTCACACACATATTTGCAGCGGCTCCTAGAAGGTAATTTTTTTTGTCTTACTGTAATGGAGGTTTCTATTGGGGGCACGGGCACTGTCTGATTAATGTTATTTTCTTCTCCATTTGTGGGGTGCCTGTGGACTGCTTTGAATTTTTTGGGGCTTTTTTTGTAATTAAATGGAGCTTGAAAGGGTTGTATTATGCATAGTGCCACTTTGTAAACAGTTTGTATGGTGTTGGGTTCAGTAGAGCTGATTCAGGTCTTTGGATGGAGGTACACTGCCCTACGTACTGACAGCGTCCACTGCCCTACTGACAGCATCCACTGCCCTACTGACAGCGTCCACTGCCCTACTGGCATCTTCCACTGCCCTACTGACAGCGTCCACTGCCCTACTGGCATCTTCCACTGCCCTACTGGCATCGTCCACTGCCCTACTGACACATCCACTGCCCTACTGACACCGTTCATTCTGATTACTACTCTCTTTGAGTAACCCACAAGGTGTCCCAGGTATTTTACAATCCTATAGTGCGTACTACAAAAAAATTGGCGTGCGCCGTAAAAGTGTTCGGGTTTGGCTTGCAAAAAAGGTGGCAACCCTAGTTAAGTGGTTAACCGTGACCAACATCTTAGACACTGGTGAAAAAACTGAGGTGCTCCCGGTATGGGAGGGGTTATATAGGGAGGAAACTTTCTGTCTAATTGATTACACCAGTGTCCAGCACCTGAAGGTGAGATACAACCCACTTAGTAATTACTATGAGGCGCTGTGTCCTGTGAAGTATGATAAAGAAATTAAAGTTTTATCAATTTGTAATCTTGAATATTATAAACTAAGGGCGAGATCCACAAACATGTCCCGCTGGCGTAGCCTATCAAAGTTACACTACGCCGCTGTAAGGAACAAATTTGTCTGCTCATGTGTACGCGGCCTAATTGTTGCGGCGTAAGGCCGTGCAATGGAAATGACAAAGCAGTGGACGTGATTTAATTTAAATCAGCTTGACTCCACGTAAATTACGTATTTTTTGAACGGTGCATGCGCCCTCCGTGGAGATATCCCAGTTTGCATATGCGAAATCACTTCTAAAGTATATAGTATATAGTCAATGAAAACGACGTGAACGTAACTTACGCAATTCCCTATTCGCGAATGGTTTACGCAAACGACGTGAACAACGGAAAAATCGGCGCTGGCCCGACATCCATACTTAACATTGCGTACGCCTCTATACAGCAGGGGTAACTTTATGCCAGACCTACGCTTCCGCAAACGACGTAAAAACACTGCACCTGCCGTACGTACATTCGTGGATCGGCGTATCTAGCACATTTGCATATTCGACCCTAGCGTCCAGCATAAATAGGAAACTTTAAGACGGCGTATCTACGCAAAAATACAAAACAATAATAGGACGGCGCAGATTTTAAATTACGGTGGCGGATCTGGAGATACGCCGCCGTAATTGTTTGTGGATCTGGCCCTAAGTATCTTGTAAATTAAATTTTGTAATAGTTTTATATCATCAATTATGTTAGTGTATAAGTAATCACTTATATTTTTATACAATGGGCCAGATTCTCAAAGACTTACTCCAGCGTATCTGCACGTACGCCATCGTAAGTCCGAATCTGCGCCGTCGTATATGCGTGCCTGATTCTCAGAATCAGTTACGCGTACATTTGGCCAATATACGAGCTGCTTAAGTCTCCTACGCCGTCGTATCTTGGGTGCATATTTACGCTGGTCGCTAGGTGGCGCTTCCGTTGATTTTCGTGTCGAATATGCAAATGAGCTAGATACGCCAATTCTCGAACGTACGTGTGCCTGTCGCAATTAGTTACGCCGCTTATGTAAGACATACGCCGGCATAAAGATAAAGCTGCTCTCTAGGTGGCGCAGCCCATGAAAGGTATGGACGTCGGAACAAGCGTATCTTTTTACGTCGTTTGCGTAAGTCGTACGCGAATAGGGCTGTGTAAGTTATGTTCACATCTTAGGCAGTGTTCGACATATCTTTCTATCCGATGCATGCGCACTGGGATACGTCCACAGACGGCGCATTTCGCCGTTCGTTAAAAGCGTCAATTACGTGGGGTCATGATTATTTTGCATAAAACACACCCACCTCTTCCCCATTTGAATTAGGTGCGCTTACGCCGGCACATTTACGCTACACCGCCGTAACTTAGGACGCAAGTGCTTTGAGAATACTGCACTTGCCTCACTAAGTTGCGGCGGCGTAGCGTAAATACGATACGCTAGGCCCGCTGAAAGTTACGCCGCCCTACGTTAATCTAGGCCAACATGTCTAATGTGTAATGAGACATCTGGTCCCATTATTCTGTGGAAAGTTGATAACATCTGACCTTTTTTATTCTATAGTGTGGCTCAAACCAGTTTTGATCATTTTTTGGGCTGCTATATGACAAAGCAATTTGAGTTGGATTCAGAACTGAAGAATAGTCTGAATCAAGCGCACTGTCACATTCAGGTATTTAATTTCTAATGAAATTGTGACCCCCCTGGATTGAATGCTGTATTTAACTATTTTTCATAATTTGAAATACATATTTTAACCAAGCAAAGTAAATGCCTTTTATTATTATACTTTTGAGTAGTCTGAAAATATTGTATGATACTCAAGTTAAACATAGGAACTTTTAAGTAATACAGTCTAACGCTTTATTACACCTTGCATGGCCTAAAATATTGCAAAATGTAAGACATAAGAAATTGCATTTGAACCACATTCCTATTTGCTGGATTATTGTTTGCCAGTGGTTTGGGGGACCAACTTGATGTATTTGCACTGATAGATAGATAGATAGATAGATAGATAGATAGATAGATAGATAGATAGATAGATAGATAGATAGATAGATAGATAGATAGATAGATAGATAGATAGATAGATAGATGATTTATCTTTTTACATTTATTTTACATATAAAACCTTTTTTTTATATATATATATATATATATATATATAAATATATACTCTGTTCTCTGCCTCGCTATACATTGATTGTCCTCTACTGACCCGTCTCATAATCCAAGTGAATGAATCCACTGACCCATTGAGAATGAAGTACTACATATGTTGCTAATGTCTTATCTCAACACTTGTTAAGCAGAAGGGCTGTAGTATCGCAATGGAATATAAAACCCCTTCTTGTATTTACTTATCTTTATGTCTAATGCAATAAAAAAAAAACTGGAAGAGCAAGCATGTAAGCTGTGAAAATTAAATCAATAGGTTCTTTGAGCTAAAAACTACAATAATGACCAAAATATGTGCCTACTGAAAAAACATCAAAATCTCCTATAAACAAAAGACAGGTAAAGACTGAGGCCCAGATTCACAGAGCGATTACGCCTGCGCAACTGGTGTTGCGCGTGCGTAAGTCTAAATGTGCGCGTGCGTTTAGATGCGCGCGATTCAGAAAACAAATTACGCCAGAAATCTACTTTTTTTTGTCCGGCGTAATTTCGTTAGACAGACGCATCCGTCCGCGCAAAAATGCGCTAGACACACCATTGATTTGCTAGTCAAATATGCTAATGAGGGAGTTGCAGGGATCCACAAAAAAACGCAGTTGCTGCGCAGGCTACGCGATGTGCGCAACAGCAAAATGTCCTGTCTAAAGTTAGAGCACCTAAAAGCTGGTCTAAATTTTGAAAAAACGTCTACATCTCACAGAAAGCAACACCGTTACTGAGGAGCAGACCACACACACGTGTTGCACTACAATTTGACTGCCAACATGCCAGGGGCATCGTCGCTCATAGCTGCACTAGTGAATTTAGATGACCAAAGAAGGAGGAGGGCACAGAGGATGGCACGGATGGCTCTTTTCAGCGTACAAGTGGAGTGGTGGCTGGGATGTCACAATCCTCCGTGAGCAGATGTGTGCACCAGGTTGTCCCTGCAATCCTCACACGCTTGGCCAACCAAATCATCAAACCCACCACTGAGGACCTGCGGCTGAAGGCAATGACAGATTTCTACAGAATTGCCAGATTCCCACGCACCATCGGGGCCATTGATTGCACACATGTGGCACTCCAGCCCCCCCATGAGACAGAGCACATGTACCGCAATCGGAAGAATTGGCACTCCATCAACGTACAGGTGATAGTTGATGCCCAAGGCCTCATATGGCACGTCCATGCCAAACACCCCGGATCCACCCATGACAGCTACATCTACAATCAATGCCACATCCGAATGGAATTCGATCAGAACGTGTATGGGAACACCTGGCTGGTTGGTGAGTGACATGGGAGTCAGGCATGACTATCCCCTCCCGTGATGCACACCTCACAAGTGGCACATGCATGACTAACATTCTCCTGTCTTTTCCCTTCCAGGTGACTCTGCATATGCACTGGGACCCCATCTCATGACTCCTATCCGGAACCCCCAAACCCCAGGGGAGGAAAGATACAATCAAGCACACATCAAAACCCGTGCAGTGGTGGAGCGCACCTTTGGCCTCCTGAAGTCACGTTTCCGATGCCTGGATAAGTCTGGGGGTACACTGTTGTATTCCCCAAACTTCGTGTGCCATATCATCGTTGCATGTTGCATGCTGCACAATCTCGCAGTGAGGAAGGGAAGGGTTTTACTCGTGTGACCTAGAAGCCATCACAGCCATGCCTACTAATGTCATGGCTGTGATTGGCCAGTGCAGCATGTGACCCAGCATGTGACCCAGCCTCCATATAAGCTAGAGCCACATAGCACAGCTTGTCACTCTGCTTCAGGTAGGGTAGGGAAAGGCTGCCGCTGCTGTTCTCAGGGAGAGATTTAGATAGGAGTCAGACTGTCCTGCTTCAGAAACACCAGCACTGCATATGTTACTGTGAGATACTCTGCAAGATACTTTAGGGGAAGATTCCTGTTTGTGCTTGTAGGGAGAGAAATAGATAGGCCTCTGTCCTGCTTCTAAAATCTAATTACACCAGCACTGCATATATTACTGTGAGATACTCTGCAAGATACTTTAGGGCAGGGGTCACCAAACTTTTTAAACAAAGGGCCAGTTTACTGTCCTTCAGATTTTAGGGGGGCCGGACTGGGGTCAGTGGGAATAAAAAATAAATGAAAGTTATAGTGCCGGTAGTCAGTAGGTGGAATAGTGCCCCATAAAAGGTATTAGTTATAGGAATAGTGCTCCATTGTTGGTGTCATAGGGAGGAAAAATACACCATCCTTGGTGTCAGTGGGAGAAATAGTGTGCCATCATTGATGTAAGTGGGAGAGATATTACCCCATCATTGGAATCATTGGGAGGAATAGTGTCCCATCATTGGTATCAGTGGGAGGAATAGTACACCATCATTGGTATCAGTGGGAGAAATAGTGCCCATTCATTGGTGTCAGTGGGAGGAATAGTGTCCCATCATTGGTGTACGTGGGAGGAATAGTGTCCTATCATTGGTGTCAGTGGGAGAAATAGTGTCCCATCATCGGTGTCAGTGGGAGAAATAGTGCCCCATCATTGGTGTCAGTGTGAGGAATAGTGTCCCGTCATTGGTGTCATTGGGAGGAATAGTGTCCTATCATTGGTGTCAGTGGGAGAAATAGTGCCCCATCATTGGTATCAGTGGGAGGAATAGTGTCCCATCATTGGTATCAGCGGGAGGAATAGTGTCCCATCATTGGTGTCAGTGGGAGGAATAGTGTCCCATCATTGGTGTCAGTGGGAGGAATAGTGTCCCATCATTGGTGTCAGTGGGAGGAATAGTGTCCCATCATCGGTGTCAGTGGGAGGAATAGTGCCCCATCATCGGTGTCAGTGGGAGGAATAGTGTCCCATCATTGGTATCAGTGGGAGGAATAGTGTCCCATCATTGGTATCAGTGGGAGGAAAAGTGCCGCATCGCCCGTATCATTGGGAGGAATAGCGCTTCATATCTGTAGGAGGAATTCCCAAGGGACGGATAAAGGCATGCAAAGGGTCGCAGTTTGGAGACCACTGCTTTAGGAGAAGGTTCCTGCTTGTCAAGATTTTTTTTAATGTATTTTATGTTGTTTTAAGTTATTTCCCTATGCACATTTGCAGAGTACTTGCCATGCTCTCACCAACATGTTGCTGCATTTTGCAGCCCTCTAGCCCTTTCCATTACGTTTTTAGAAACAATTTAGTAACTTAAATGGGGTTCGGGTTCGGGGTGAATTTCGGGTCCCGAACCCAGACTTTTTTCCGAAGTTCGGCCGAACCCAAACATCCAGGTGTCCGCTCAACTCTAGTTACTAGTTGTTTGAACGTTGAGATTTACATAAAGAACAGACATGTGCAGCTTGTTTCATACCAAAATGAAATTTGGCCACATTTTTTATTATTCGGAAAATCTGATTTATTCGAATTACTGAATTACAATAGTAACAAATTTAAACTAATCCGAATGAACAAACCTAAATTTAGACAAAATTTGATTTGAATTTGAAAACAAATTTGAATCGAAATGGAATTTGAAAAAAATGTAAATAGACTTTCAAAAAAATAATACAATAAAATATAATATAAAGAGGTTTTCTCTGTGTGTTTGTTGGGTATATATCAACTAGAAAAATACCCCTCCAGTACGCAAGTACACGTATGTAAGAAAAAATATGTACAAAATCTTTATTTTAGGAATAAAATATTAAAAACTTGTCAAATTGTAATGGCTTGCTCTTCATACTACCACACCATGTGGAAACCATGGCCCAGATTCAGGTACATCTGCGCATTATTGGACCAGCGTAGCGCACCGCCTTTACGTTAGACTTGCGCAATGTAGCCGCGTAATCACCCTATTCTCGTAGCTTTTGCACAGAAAATTGCGCATGCGTAACGTTATTTCAGAGGCGTAAGGCGGAGTAATACAAATTGGGAAGGACGTGGGCGGGTTACATTGAAACGAGCCGTGACCCCATGCAAATGAAGGACCGGCCGGCTCGCGCATGCGCGCTTGAAGGAGACCATGGTCAGCTCCGCTGTGCGCATGCTTACAACTCGGGAGCGGCGCAATCTGTGAAATTGGAAATGGACTAAGGACTATGCAGACAGCATAAATAGACAGACACAAATGCACTTGCATTGCAAAAGTACATCCCTTTGTCCCTTCCCATTTAACCAAGTGCTTTTGTCCTGTTGTTTGTTGCATTGTGTTTTGTATTTGTCAGATTAGTGTTCTGTGTGATCAAGTGTTTGTTAGTAGATCTTTGAAAGTGTTTTTTGATAAGTGTTTGAGAGACTGTTTGTTTGATGTATTTCTGTTCGTTTGTTTTCTTGCTGATTTTTTGCTGTTTGTTTTTGTGACTGTTTTTTGCTGAGTGCTTGTGTGATTTTTTGGGTGTTAGTTTTCTCTTTGTGTGTGTTCTTGCTTGATTGGTTGTGCTTGTTTTTGTGACTGATTTTTGTTGACTGGGAGTGAGTTTTTTTGGAAGTATGACAGAGAGAATGCGAAAACTCAATTTTACTTTGGGGGAAAAAAGAATTCTTGCCCGGGCCATTAGCGATTATGGGCGTTTCCTCCACGGCCCAGACAGTGCCAACACCACCCCGGCCAGGAGGAGGGAGATTTTGGACCTCATCACTGAGCAGGTCAATTCAGCGGGGGAGGGGGAGACACGGACCCGGTCTGGGATTGACAAAAAGATTAATGACCTCCGGCGTCTGGTCAAACAGAAGCTGTCCAAAATGCTTGCCCATGCCAGGGGCACAGGAGGGGGCCCACCATGCCGTATTAGGCTGACAGCGGAGGAGCGTGCGGTGGCCCTGACCTTTAATCGGCATGAAGTTGAGGGCCTGCCCGGCTTTGACTCAAGTCCGGAGCCCGTGGTGCCAGGTAAGTATTTTTTTTATATCAGGTGTGTAGCATGTGTGGGGGAGGGGGGGAAGGGAATATGTGGCAAGTGTGTGGATACTCCAACCTGTGAATGTTTTGTATCATCCACAGATGTGCAGGAGGGTGCAGGGCCATCTGGCCTGACCGCACCATCCCCAGGACAGCAGCCTAATGAGGCCCCCCCGACAAGGCCGGAGTCCGCAGAGGAGGTTGAACAGGAGGAGGAGGAGGTTGAGGAGGAGGAGATTCATGAGGAGGAGGAGTCCATGTCAGGCACTGGACTTTTGGTTTTTGAGGACTCTTCCCCTCTGGCTGGCAGCAGGCAGCCCTCCCTAAGGGGGAGCCCCCCCCCTCCTCCCTCAACATGGCTCCCCTCCCAAGGGCCTCCCCTTCTCCCCGGCCACAAGCATCAGCTGGAGGCAGGAAGTCATCCCAGAAGACCAGGGGGTGGCCGATCTCCTGCCCGCCACTCTGAGAAGGGACCAGTTCCTCCAGACCCACCATCTGGGACAGGTCAGCCAGACATTGGTGCGGATGGAGGAGAGCATCCTCCATCAAGGATATGCTGGGGAACCTGGACTCCCAGGCTTTCACAACCTGCCTAAACGAACTGCAGACAACATCAGCAGGCGTTGGGCAGGATGTGAGGGCCCTCACCCAGGCTATCCAGGCCAACACGGCAACACTTGGTGCTGCCCTGGACAGAATAGCCGTGGCCTTGGAGGGCAGGCCGCCAGGTGGGCAGAGATCAGGGGCTGCTCCTCCTTCCCCGGTTTTCCCCCTCCCCCATGAGTCTCCCCTGAGGAGCCGGGGCCATGGCCGGGGGCGCCCCAGGCGTGGCTCACGTCAAGGGCAATAATTTTTTTTTTCCCCTTTATTTATTTTTTTGGCTGGAAATTTTTTGATTTTGCTGGTCATTTTTTTTTTTTGGGTTGTGAATGCTGTTTGAATGTGGGGGTGACTTTCCTGCCGGAAAAGGGGTGTCACCCTCAATTTTGGTGGAGAAGGGTTCCCCAGGACCAGGGAGAAGTGATCCCCAGGTCCGTGTGAATGGTGTATGAATGTACAGTGACATAATTGGAGCCTTGGCGTGGCGTTGCTGCTCACAAGTCCAGCATGGTGGACTGGTGCCAATCCAATTTGATGTGGATGTGGGGTGTGTGTGCTAGGGACCACAGTGGTGTGCATGCATGCATTCTCATTGTGTCATGATTAATGTGTGTGTTTAACGTGCAAAGATGCCCAATGTGAGCTGTCTCCTGGCTGCTCTTCCCTCAGAAGACGGGGTATCCTCGGTTAGGGGTGGATTGTCTGGTTCAGGGTCAGGTCATCACGTAGGTCAATCTGCAGGCCCTTTCTTACTGCGAAGTTGTGCAGCATGCAACAGGCACCGATAATATGGCACACAAAGTTTGGGGAATACAAGAGGGTACCCCCAGACTTATCCAGGCATCGGAAACGTGACTTCAGGAGGCCAAAGGTGCGCTCCACCACTGCACGTGTTTGGACATGTGCTTGATTGTATTTTTCCTCTCCTGGGGTTTGGGGGTACCGGAAAGGAGTCATGAGATGGGGTCCCAGTGGATATGCAGAGTCACCTGTAAGGGAAAAGACAGGAGGATGTTAGTCATGCATGTGCCCCTTGTGATGTGTGCATCATGGGGGGGGTACAGTCATGCCTGCCACTAGGGCTGCGCATCTTCACCGGTCTCACGATTCGATGCGATTACGATTATCAAGTCCACGATTCGATTCGATTCCGCGATGCATCACGATGCATCAAGATTACTGCGCACGGTTTTCATCTGTTCTTAAAAAAAACTCTCTGCATGTAGCAAACTGTAAATACAGCAGACATCTTAAAGAGGAGCTCCAGACTGACCCCAAAATACTACAAGAGATGGACAGAGACTGCGGACAATGAGACAAGAGAGGATCAGAGACTGCGGACAATGAGACTAGAGAGGATCAGAGACTGCGGACAATGAGACTAGAGAGGATCAGAGACTGCGGACAATGATACTAGAGAGGATCAGAGACTGCGGACAATGATACTAGAGAGGATCAGAGACTGCGGACAATGATACTAGAGAGGATCAGAGACTGCGGACAATGATACTAGAGAGGATCAGAGACTGCGGACAATGATACTAGAGAGGATCAGAGACTGCGGACAATGATACTAGAGAGGATCAGAGACTGCGGACAATGATACTAGAGAGGATCAGAGACTGCAGACAATGATACTAGAGAGGATCAGAGACTGCGGACAATGATACTAGAGAGGATCAGAGACTGCGGACATGATACTAGAGAGGATCAGAGACTGCGGACATTGTCTCCATAAAGTCCTGCCAAACAACAATGTATGCCATGTCATAAATTATGGTTTATGTATGTCTTATTGTTTTAGTGATTGATTCACATCACAACTTCATCAATACCTTTTTTTTTTTGTATGATTTTTGCTTTTGCTCATTACTGCCCCACACATGCAATGCATGGCTGCATGTGTGTGGCAGTGATGAGCAAAAGCAAAAAATCATACAAAAAAAAGGTATCGATAAAGTTGTGATGTGAATCAATCACTAAAACAATAAGACATACATAAACCAGTGTGGCATCAGTGTGCCAATGCCATCAATTGCTGCCAGTATGCCATCAATTGCCGCCAGTGTGCCACCAATTGCTGCCAGTGTGCCCAAATTATTGCCCATCAGTGTGCCACCAATTGCTGTCAGCGTGCCATCAATTGCCGCCACTGTGCCCATAAATTGGCATCAGTGTGCCATAAATTGCCATCAGTGTGACATAAATTGCCATCAGTGTGACATAAATTGCCATAAGTGTGACATAAATTGCCGTCAGTGTGCCATAAATTGCCATCAGTGTGCCATAAATTGCCATCAGTGTGACATAAATTGCCATCAGTGTAACATAAATTGCCATAAGTGTGCCATAAATTGCTGTCAGTGTGCCATAAATTGCTGTCAGTGTGCCATAAATTGCTGTCAGTGTGCCATAAATTGCTGTCAGTGTGCCATAAATTGCCGTCAGTGTGCCATCAGTTCCCGCCACTGTGCCCATAAATTGCCATCAGTGTGCCGCCAATTGCTGCCAGTGCGCCACCAATTGCTGCCAGTGTGCCCATTAGTTGCTGCTACTGTGCATCCCCCAAGTACCTGATGATGATGATGATCTGCTGCCTGCAGTACTACAGTACTCGGTCGTCTCGGGTCTCCCACAGCCGCAGCCTGTGCAGTGTGCACAGCGTGAGGTGAGGTGAGGAGGAAGGCTCTGGGGGGGTCGGGACCGGGACCGAGGACACTTGCTCCATGCTTCCACATGGCGACAGGCGGCTGGGAATGGCGTCAGCGTGGGGCGGGAAAGGAGGCGCGGCGTCTTAAGCTGCATCAGCAGGTGGGGAGGGTAAAGAGGCGCGCTGAAGCCCACAGCTACTTCAGCTGCATTAGCGGGGCGGGAAAAGAGGCGCGGCTAATGCCCGTAGCTGACGCCCACGGCTTCCTGGCTTTCAGACAGTGCATATAGCGGCGCGCAGGTGACGTCATCAAAAATCGATTAATGCAAGTCGTAGCATCGGAATCGCATCGTGAGTGGTCGAATCGCGATTCACCGATGCTACGATTAATTTCAACACCCCTACCTGCCACCCATGTCACTCACCAACCAGCCAGGTGGCCCCATACACGTTCTGATCGAATTCCATTCGGATGTGGCATTGATTGTATATGTAGCTGTCATGGCTGGACCCTGGGTGTTTGGCACGGACGTGCCATATGAGGCCTTGGGCATCGACTATCACCTGTACGTTGATGGAATGCCAATGCTTCCGATTGCGGTACATGTGCTCTGTCTCCTGGGGGGGCTGGAGTGCCACATGTGTGCAATCAATGGCCCCCACGGTGCGTGGGAATCTGGCAATTCTGTAGAAATCTGTCATCGCCTTCAGCCGCAGGTCCTCAGTGGTGGGTTTGATGATTTGGTTGGCCATGCGTCTGAGGATTGCAGGGACAACCTGGTGCACACATCTGCTCATGGAGGATTGTGACATCCCAGCCACCACTCCACTTGTACGCTGAAAAGAGCCACTGGCAAGGACATGGAGTGTTGCCATGACCTTCACCAGTGGCTGCACTGCATGTGAGCGTTGTGTTGGGCTGGTGATGTCCTCCTGCAGGGTTGTGGTTAATTCCAGGATGGCATGAGGGGTGAATCTGAAGATGCGATACACCTCAGAATCACTCATGCCAAACAGGTCTATGCAGGTGCGGTATATCCTCTCCCGTGCCATCCTCCGTGCCCTCCTCCTTCTTTGCTCATCTAAAGTCAGTAGTATAGCTATGCGCGACGATGCCCCTGGCATGTTGGCGTACAGATTGTTGTGCAACACGTGTGACTGCTGAGCTCCTCACTAACAATGTTGCTTTATCTAACAAGTAGACTTTTTTTCTCTTTTTAGACCAGCTTTTATATGGTCTAATTTTAGACAGGACATTTTGCTGTTGCGCACACTGCGTAGCCTGCGCTGCCCCAACGTTCTTTTGTGGATCCCCGTAAGTCCCTCATTAGCATATTTGACTAGCAAATCAATGATCTGTCTAGCGCAGTTTTGCGCGGACGGATGCGCCAGTCTAACGAAATTACGCTGGACAAAAAAAAGTAGATTTTTTGCGTATCTTGTTTTGGGGATGCCGTGCATCGAAACGCACGCGCACATTTAGACTTACGCCGTGCATCTCCTGTTGCGCAGGCGTAATCGCTCTGTAAATTGGATATTTCACCAGGACTGTCGAGCTCTGATAAATAGGCCCTAGACGCCTCGAAACGCGTCAGCCGGCAGCAAAATACTCCTCGTATCCCCCCATTGTGGAGTGTGGTCCGAAGGGAATTCACCTACATTTTTGTTGACATCTGCTGTTTGTGACTAGTTTTTAATACTATTTCCATCGAATAAAGTGTCAAGTGGTAATGCACTAGGCTGGTGCGCCTTTCTTCTCTTGTTTTGTTTGTGCCAGGACTCCCCCATCCACGAAGGGCAGCAAGGTCACTGCTAGCACCACTCTTTTCAATTCTCTGTCTTTAGACGAAGATCCGTCAATCAACTATTGGACAACCCACCTGTGCGCAGGAGTTTGCGTGTTTTCTGTTGTACTTCCACCAGTACGTCTCTGTATACTGTGGTCTAGTTACAAGATGCATGAAAAGTATTTAAATAAAAATTTCTGAAAAACAATCCACTTGGGTGATTATGTACATTTAAGAGGTCCTGAAGAAGTGTTAATTTCCGCAAAATGTGTTGACCCTAGTTCCTCATCTTGACAATCAGCTTTACATGCTAGTGGGTAATGTTTTGCAGGTATCAGTATGCAAACCATCACAATTTGACCCATTTTTTTATATGTTATTGTTAAAATAAAGATTGTGTAAATAGTTTGTTTTTTCTTAAGTGTACTTGTATATAACGGTATAACATCTGTTACAGGGTACCACCAGTGCCCCATGCACATCTGTCACAGTACAAGATCAACATCTGTTGCATTGCATCAGTGCCCCATCTGTCACAGTGTACCATTGTCCCATCAACACCTGTCACAGTGTACCAGTACCTCGTCAACATATGTCACAGGGTATCACAGTGCCCATGCTCTGTCACAATGCACCAGTGCCCCATCAACATCTGTCACAGTGTACCATTGTCCCATCAACATCTGTCACAGGCTACCAGTGCCCCATCAACATCTGCCACAGTGTACCATTGTCCTATCAACATATTTCATAGGCTACCACCAGTGCCCCATTCAGATCTGTCACAGTGCAGAATAGCATTCAAACAACAGAATCCAAAATAAGCGAATAAAAAAGAATAGAATAGAAAATAAGAACACAGAATAGAAAAGCAATAGAATAGAATAAAATAGAAAGAATATGACTGTCTTCTGAAATTCTAATTTTAAATAGAACACATTCTAATTTGAATAGAATAGATTAGAATATAATCCAAAACAATGAAATTCAAAATAATAGAATATAAAATAAGAGAATAGAATAGAAATACAAATTGAACAGAATAAAATATTAAGAACATAACCATATTCAGAAATTTGAATAGAATGAATTTGAATAGAAAAGATAGAATAGAATAAAAAAATAAGATCATTTAATATAATAGAATAGAATAGAAGAACAGGATAGCATAAAATAAAAAGAATATAACCGTTATATTCTATTTTATATTATTCTATTGATTTTTCTATTCTATTCTTTTCTACTCTATTCTATTATTATCTATTATTTTCTTTTCTAATTGTTTTCTATTCAAATTCATTCTATTTGAAATTCAAATTTTGGAAAATGATTATATATATGGTTATATATTCTATTTGATTCTATTCTGTTGTTTTCTATTCTATTATTTTATATTCTATTCTTTTCTATTATTTTATATTCAATTCTAATCTTTTGTATTCAAATTCATTCTATTTTAAATTAGAATTTTGGAAGATGGTTTTATATTATATTCTTTCTATGTTATGCTATTATATTCTATTATTTTCTATTCAATTTTTTTCTATTACTTTCTATTCTATTCTTTTATATTCTAATTCAAATCCACTTTATATTCTATTCTTTTATATTCTAATTCAAATCCAAATTCATTCTATTATAAATTCAAAAATTTCGGAAGATGGTTATTTATTTTTTCTATTTTATTGTATTCTGTTCTAATTTTCAAATCGTTATACAGTCATTATCAATGGTCTAATGCAGGAGTCTCCAAACTATGGCCCTCCAGGTGTTCAGGAACTACAATTCCCATCATGCCTAGTCATGTCTACGAATGTCAGAGTTTTACAATGCCTCATGGGAAGTGTAGTTCCACAGCAGCTGGAGGGCCGTAGTTTGGAGATCCCTGGTCTAATGCAACAGCTGAATTTAAATGTAAAAAATAATCATTTTCTTTTTCTAATGCGGTCAAATTTTTTGAATTTGGTAAAAAATTTCGAGTACAAAACTAAACCGAATTCCGAAAGTGAATAAAACAAAGTTTAACAAATTTAACTAACCTAATTTATCTAAATAACGAATCTAATAAAAGAGTAACTTGACATTTGTTTAAACTTTATATAATATATACTTGCTATACAAGTATTTTTTTGGAATTAAGCATTATTATAAATTTACTTTCTGCTTTGGTCTGCAGCCATCTATAATTTTCTAAAAAGGGCAAAAAAATTCAACAGGCCTTCCTTTCCTACATTGGCACTGATGATGTGGTTGTAGCAGGAAAACCCTTCCATTCAGCATTTAGGAAGTAGGAACTGATTGCAGAAAGTGAATGAAATCAAATGTTGTTACAATGTACAGCAGGTAGAACTCTGCAACTGTGTTTCCTATAATCCTTGTATACATTTTACTGACTAGGGGAAGAGTGCTTTTTCCTCAGCAAAAATTAGGTTACTTTTTAACCTTTTTGATTTTTTTGTAAACAGCATGTCTCCTCAGCTAGTGAGTGTCAATTCAACAGTGTTTTATGGTTTATATTTATGTCTGTTCTTTCTTAATATAATTGGTTCAAGAAACAAATAACACCAAACTAAAAGCATTTACCATTTCCCCAATTAATAATAGTATATGTTATTTTATTTAAAAATAATTCGGATTACTTAATCATAAATAGAATTGTCCATGAAACATTTCTGAACATATCAGGTATGTTTCCATTGTTTGATACTTAGGTAATGTAAAGTTTGTGAACTTGACCTAAACTGAGATATATTTTAACAGGCAAACTTAAAATGTATAAAATTAAAAGTTACTCAGTGAAGTAGCACAAAACAGTTTCCTCAGATAATTGTATACCCATAAGTCGCAAAGTCTCTGGCAAAATTCCATTGAGTCCTTTTATTTTATTATTTTTATTATACCAGTTAAGAGGCGTTGAAAAATTGCCTTCAAAATTTGTTTGTTCGATTTTACACACATATAAACAACATGAAAGTCAGAGATAATTTTGAACTCCTTTTTTTTTTTCTTTAAACATTTGACTTAAAAAAAACACCCTGTTTCATAATGTAAAACGCCTGTGAATTAACTTCAATATATATATGTACATATATATATATATATTTATATATACGTTATTTTCATTTAAAGTTTCTGTCCCTTTAAAACTTTTATTTGTAAACAGCAGAGGAGGAATTATAGTAAACAATTTTTTAATTTTTTTTTCTTGTTCATGAACACATTAAAAAAAAAAACCCTAAAAAATTAACACAACAGAAAAAAAAATCACAGTTCTGGCTTTCTGTACACCAAATATAGCTGCTCTCATTTCTCTCATGGGCTGTGATGAAACTGTCAGTTTAAATGATTACGGCTTCTGGAGGTCCAAACACCTGCATGGAAAGGTAATGCACTCTCATCTGCTATTTATTACCAACGACTGACTCTATTCATTTAAAATAGCTTAAATTTATAGAAAAGTAAATTTACACAGAGATGTTACCAGTTTCTACGTTTTATTGCCATAATTTTCTCCTAGATTATGTAACCAACATGGGGAAAACTGGCATCATTTTGAAGATTAAAAATATTTTAATCTTCCTCAAAATCTGCTTTGATGTATGAAAGGACCTGTAAGTCTAAGGAAGAGTTGTTTAATTTATTAAACAATGTAGTCAGTGTTAACTTTCATTAACCTCAACTGTACTGTTTCTTAAACGTACTTATGATGCTACAATTGTTGTGGTTGGGATATAATGTCATGTACCTCAGAAATGATATACAGTTAATGTAATGATATTACTTAGTGTAATTCAAGAAGTCAGATTCTTCTCTAAACACTTAATTTCTTAAAAAAAAAAAAACAGAAGAAAGCCTTGTCTCAAAACATTGGGAGATGTTTCCTGGAGTACTGCCACCTTGATAATATGGTCCTTCTTTGTTCCATTTTTCTTTAATCGCATCATAACCTCCCATGTGGGGTAAGTGACTAAAGGTTTAGCGGGGAGCATTTTCACAAATTTCTTGCATTGCCATCTTATCATTTGTTCCTGTGACCATAAAGGGAGTTCACCAATAGAAATATTCTACATCTGAATTGTCCTTTGTGTCAATGCACTTTTCCATGGGACCACTAACTTTAATAGGTGAATCTCCCCAATACATTTTGTAACATTTTTGAAAATGCATTTGGCAATATTTTGTGATCACTTGCTACTATCAAGTTAGGTGACATTAAAATACAGTAGGCATTAAACAATGACTTGATTGCACTGTCTGTTGGTAGTACAGATTTCACATTTTACATTTTCTTTCTTTTTTTTTTAAGCACTAAACCACGTAATAGAAATTTGGCACTGAAAATCTTCCTGGCAACAGTTTTTTTTTCCTATAAACCATGATTTCCAATCACAGCTTCATCTCGTGGTAAGCTCAGAATACTACATGATTTTTCATACATGGTAGCAGCATCTAGAGATAATGCATTTCAGCCAGAAAAGCAGCTGATTGTGAAGAAGAAAGA
Organism: Rana kukunoris; assembly: GCA_029574335.1. Lineage (NCBI taxonomy): Eukaryota > Metazoa > Chordata > Amphibia > Anura > Ranidae > Rana > Rana kukunoris. The sequence goes on along the minus strand of CM056055.1, from coordinate 85,655,173 downwards.
TAAATAAATGAGTAGATAGAACCAACCACACAAGAAAAAGCTACTCGAGAAATTAAATATTTCCTATACATTAACGGCAAACATTTCTACAGCCAAAAGTGGAAAACCACAAAGAAGAAAAATTACACACTTGAAATTACATAGGAGAATGACTGTATCATTACCTGTATCCCTGAAGTATCTTATTCTCTCCATCCTGTGTCTGGCATACAGAACCCCAGAGAATTGTGGGCACAACAGTAACATATCCAATTGCTATTTTTTTTAACCTTTTCATTCTATTAAAAGCATGTGTATCAAGGAAAGAGAAGTCAAATGCAAGATCTATAGAGCTTCATCCTCTTAGCTTGACATATATTCAATTACACAGGATATGTTTTATTAAAATCACAGGAGCCCTTAAATATAGCCCAGCAGAATTTGAAAAAATACATTTTTTGGATATTTAGGTTAGTAGTACCTTGCAGCAGTGTGGTTTAAACCAGCAACGCTGCTACCTTGTCTGATGCCTTTTGGAAGTAATACTGATGAACTCTACAGGACCTTACAATGTGTTATGGCTGCTGTGTTATATTGCTGTTAGGAACATATATATCTTTATGTACCTATATTCAGTGTAATAACCCTACAGCTGAAAACAATGGTCACTTCCTACTATAGAAACAACTATGCATGCCAATGTAAGGTACTATGCAATTCAGCAACTTCTATTATGAACTGCAATGAGATGTCAGTTGTAAGTCTTCATGCTTTCTTAGCACTTGTTTCACTGCCTCAAGTTGCTAAGATATGACCACCATATTCCTCTGTTACAATTCCAATAAAATTACTTAAGAAATGTATCAAAGAATAGCAATATGATGTAAATCATATCAAGCAATTATATAACTGTGCCCAGTAGTTAAAGCTAATCAAAGCTGTCTTGTGTCTGGTTTGTGTGATCTACATGCTAATAAGTAAGAAGCAAATTGCAGAAGACAGAACAGAAGTGATACATGGAAGTCTACAGAAACTATAATAAAACTAGGCATATCCATTTGCTAATGATTAATTCTTAGTTTACATGGCATAGCCAATGACATAACAAAAACCACTGTACAAATGCAGCCATTGTGAATGACAAAGCCACAGGCTTCTTGCACTTTAAATTTGAGCCTGCAAAACAGGCTCGACCTTATCAGGTGTTGTCCTTCCCCAGCAAGACATCTTTTTAATTAAAAAAAAAAAACAGCAAACACCAATACTAGTGGGAATAAGCATATCAAATTGAAAAATAATGCTGCCAGGCAACACATTGATTAGTATGAGTTCACTGCTGGGATCATGTTACTACTATTATTTTACTCCGTCATTTCATCTTTGCATTTCTATTTAGACATATGTAAATGTATGTCTTGTATTTGCACTTTAAAATAGCTATTGTAGTTTAGGATGTCAGCCCGCTGACTGAAAACAGCAAGGATTAGAAGCAAATGATAGAAAAGGGAAGGTTTCAATTCCCCCTTTTCTCATGGGAGAACGGCAGGGCAGGTAGTTTCAAGGCTCCCCTTTTAGAGGCCAGCTTTGGCTCTGCAGGGGGCTGCCTGTCACAGGACTTAGGAGAGAGAAAACTTGACTTTCCCGGGCTTTCCTTGAACACCTGGTGGTCAGGTGGCTTGGGAAAGGGTTCACGTGAGTTTCCCGGGCTTTTTAGGGTTGTGGGGACCCAGTACCAGTTTTAGCCAGTTAATTCCAGTGCTAGTTAGGGGTATAAAAGAAAGGGTCCTGCTCAGCTGATCAGTCGCCTCAGAGAACAGGATTGTGTTTTTTGTCGTGGCTGCAATTATGTGGTAATGTCACCTTGAAAAAGTATGTTTCAGGGTGGACAAAATCTGTTTTGACTCTATTTATTTGATATGGGTTATTTTGAAATCTGAAGTATTATACAGCCTGAGCCGTGGTGGCTGGCTTTGTTAAAGTTTTAATATATGAATTTTTGAATTATATATGTATGTAAACCAATAATAAAGCAGCTGCGGCCATATTATTCCATGCAAGTGTAATTTTGTTATTCTTTTAAGGTATTTGTTTATTTGGTAAGGGGTCCTGCCTGCTGTCCCATATATGTCACAAGGTAAACATGATTGAGGGCAGTAGGTTTGTTTTTAAAAATTACATTCGGATCAATAATGTACCGACATACTCTAGATTGTATCTGTATAATGTTAACATCTTAGATGCAAATGTATAAAAATGTAACTGTGCATTAAAACAGATATGGCATAACAGGATTATAAACACTAGAATGTAATTCAAAATTGTTTACATATTGATCAAACTGATAAGGATTTTGTATGATCACAATCTCGCTTTAAAATAATCATACACATGGTATAAGCTTATAAGCTTTTAAAGGCATGTATTTCTAATACCTGCATGTTGTAAGACATCTTGTGGTATGTGTGGTGTGTATATGATTAAAACATTAAAATTACAATCATATATGTGATCACTTATTTTTGTTTCTAAAATTATGCTAGCTAAACATGATCCATTGTGACACACTTGGGAAAGTCATTGACTGCAAGTCAATAAACAATGTACCTAGGTCTTCCCATCATGTTTTGTCATGGCTGTTTTCTTTAAACAAAGAACAGTTAATGAACCTGCTATATGGATGTGTTATAAGCTAATATATAACATTATTGCAACAACTTAATTTGACAGCACAATTACAGTGCAGCTATTGCAATTATCTCTTGAATACATGTGAACATATAGATACATGCAATGAATGTGTAATTACTGCTAGATTGCAAGCAGAAACCATTAACCTCTGCAACAGTAAATTCTACTTTAACAAACAGAATTTTCTAACAGAAGTCTCTGATCTCTTATTACTCTAAAAAGTATTTTGTGGCTAGGAAGGGGTCATCTTCTTTAGTACTTACTCCT
>CM056055.1:84831914-85052139 GCA_029574335.1 Rana kukunoris | reverse complement strand
CCACTAATCTGCATGCCTGTCCTCCTAAACATAAAATATCCCTCCCTCACAGTACAATCAAGGCCCCCTGCTGACATTCCCCCTCCTAGCTTAAATCTTTATCCCCCCCATCCAACTCCCCCAGCTGAAATCAGCTTACCCTATATGCCCCCAGCACAACCCCCCCCCCCCCCCAAAAAAAAAAAAAACAAATGATATTTCTTAAAAAATCCTCTAAAGTTCAATATTTTTTACAGCACAAAACTTCCCCCCCCCCCCCACAACTATTTCCAGAGCAAAAACCCCAAAACAACCTACCTCTAAAAATTCTGTTAGTACAAAATCCTCTAACCAATCTCCCCAAACATAATTCCCCCCCAAAAACTACTAAAGCACATAAAACCAGATTTCCCTAGAACAATTTTTGCCCCCCCCCACAAAATTCCCCCTCAGCAGAGAAATCCTAATCTCCTTGTGGTGCCCCCACCACCTCAAATTATACCACAGTCCCCAGGGCAGCCGGCCCTTCTGCCCACCCCTTGTCCCGGCCCTGCTCCACGTACACATTTGCCCATCTTTATTACATTTGGTTAATAAGCCCCCCAATTATCTCTGGGGAGGCCAACAAGGAGAGGCAGGTGTTCCCATGGCACTGTAAAAGGCCAGCAGTGTCTGTGTCCACAGGCTAAGGTAGACATGGTCTGTCCTCAGGCAGGGCATGTTGTCCATGCAATTCAGCTACAGCATGAAAAGGGAGTGGTGGACTGGCGTCCTAAAACTATTCTCATCCTGCATCACCCAAGCAGAGACTAGTGGGCAGTCCACCAGAGCGGCTCATTCTGCCTCCTTGTCCACAGCTACCTCTGGCAATACTCCAGCATCAGGCATGGGGGAGTCATGGGAGAGATATTTGAACACAACGTCAGCCAATTGCACCTTGATGACGCACATATTACTTGATTCAGAACTTGGCTCTGAGGTTGAGGAAGGTAGGAACAGGAGCCTACAGATAGGGGAGAACACTGGTAAACAACAAATAGGCAGTCATTTTCCCCCAGCAGCAGTTTATTGCCAAGTTGGCTCCAGTGATGAGGATGGAGGGGATGATGATGGTATCACTGACGAGACTTGTATGCCGGATAGAGCAGAGAAGCAAAATGAGGCTGAGGCACAACCCCAACGAGGCAGTCGATCGCACTGTTGCAATTTGAAAACTTTGCCTCAAGCAGATCAAGTGTGGTAAAAACACCAGCCAGTTCGGTACCACATGCTTGACAAGGCATTTAACCTCCCACTACTTTAGGGGTGAAAACAGACATGGAGAGCTTTCCAGTTGAAGATCCACTGAGCTACTGGGTCATCAGAATAGTCCACTGACCAGAATTTTCCCACTGTGCAATTGAAATGCTTCCCTGCATCCAGCGTGGTTTCCAAATGGGCATTTAGTGCCGTCTGAGGTTTTGTGACAGATAAGAGCACGTTTGTCCATAAACTCCGTGGAATGGCTGACAGTTATTAAAATGAATCAGACCTGGATTAGCAGCAGCTATCAAACCCCTGATGCCATGTCGCTGATTAAGTGCTTTCTGGATATGGAACCTCTGAAAGCCTAGCTTTGTGGGTGTTGATTTCATCTGGAAGAAAACAATTCGTGTAGGTTTCATTGGCACAATTAACACCCAATGGCTATTTTTTCCGCACCTGTTTGACAGGTGCATAACATTTACATTTTTGACAGCAAGGACAATTCTTGCTATCATCAAGAGTACCTCTATGGGGTTACAGTGTAAAGACACCACCAACACCCAAAGACCAATTTTTCCACCATTGTTTGGCCAGGGCGTATCATTAACCACTTGCTTACTGGGCACTTAAACACGCCTCCTGCCCAGAGCAATTTTCAGCTTTCAGCGCTCTCACACTTTGAATGACAATTACTCAGTCATGCAACACTGTACCCAAATGATTTTTTTGTCCTTATTTTCATACAAATAGAGCTTTCTTTTAGTGGTATTTGATCACCTCTGGGTTTTTTATTTTTTTCGCTATTAATGAAAAAAGACCGAAAATTTAGAAAAAAAATGTTTTTTTCTTAGTTTCTGTGATAAAATTTTGCAAATTATTAATTTTTCTTCATACATTTTGGCCACAATTTATACTGCTACATGTCTGATAAAAATAACCCAACATTTATGGAAATTATTTGGTCTGTGTGAAAGTTTTAGAGTCTACAAACTATAGTGCAAATTATAAAAAATTATCACATCTGATCACATCTGATGTACTGAAGGTCCATCTTATTTCTTGAGACCCTAACAAGCCAGGAAAGTACAAATGCACCCAATGCACTGATGAGGCAACACAGGTGGTCACTGATTGGCGGCACAGGTGGGCACTGATGAGGCGGCACACGTGGGCACTGATGAGGCGGCACACGTGGGCACTGATGAGGCGGCACACGTGGGCACCGATGAGGCGGCACACGTGGGCACTGATGAGGCGGCACACGTGGGCACTGATGAGGCAGTATCTGGACCCCAATAACCATCGTATGCCCAATTACTTGCATATAAGCCTTCAAAATGGGCATTTTTTTTATTTTTCCAGTCCTATAGCCTTTACTAGGGTTCTTTATTCGGTTTCAAACTTTTGCAAAGTTCGACAGTTCTGCCGCAAACCGGACTGGGGTTGTTCGGCCCATGTCTACAGGCAAATACAAGTGCCAACATGTACATACAATGTATATTTGCAAAATATACGAAGAAATTTGATTTTCTGTAACACAAAACATTTATATGAGCTGATCCTTTTTACATGTATATACAAAAGACTAAAAGGGAATGTGTACTAAACTGCACACCTCCACTGCTGACCGTGTGGGAATGTGGGGCTTTGGTGCTTAAATTACTAGCCTGGAATACATTCTGACTACTGCTGTATATTTTTTCTGGGACAATGACTCAAAATACAGAAATCAGAGACAGGTAACTAACACTTTCAGGAAGCATATCAATAGTAGCGTCCATAGTTCTGTAAGCATAGGTTTATAATGGCCTATAATATTTAAATTTTTAAATGACTAAGAGGGAAAAAAAAAACCCATTGTGAATTATGTTTGTATAGGAGAAAATACGAAACCATTGCATAATGTCTTGTGCCAGTCAGAATGTGGCTATTGGCGGTCTCTAGTGTTGCTTGTGCAGTATGAACATGTTCTGCGTGACAACTACTTTTTTTTAATAAGGCATTAGAACATTTTATTTCAATTAAACCGAACAATAAGCAACATGAGAATGAGGATACAAGTGCTGCATAAAGGTGGAGGGAGTGGTCAAAAGCCCCTCTATGATGTGATTTTTGGGTAAAATGCATTCAATAAGAACGTATTTGTTTTTAATTATTTTCAGCACGGCCCAATATTAATTATTTTATTTAAATGTGTTTCAATTTATTAGGAAATCTTATGTGTGATTCAGCAAGCTGCACCATTAATATGCACTACAAAATGTTCTATAAACATTGCGTGTGGAAGAATGATAACATGGAACATGAGAATGATAAGCTCTTGTTCTTTTGCTTAGCTAAGCATACCATTTTTCTGGATGATAAGGCTAGCTTGCAGCACCACAGACTAAAAATCCCAGAGTACTGAAGTCCTAAATATTTGATGCAAAGCCTTCACACATTTTAACCTCCCTGGCGGTCTTCCCGTGTGTGGCACGGGGTGAGATTTTTAAGCTAAGATCGGTAACCCCGTGCCACACACGGACTTGTCTCGCTGGATGCAGAAAAAAAGTTTTCTTACCTTTTCTCTGCGATCCAGCGATGAATCCCCGCAGTACACGGGGGCCGGATGTCCGCCTGATGCTGTGTGTACCGCCGATACCCTTCCCTGCGAGCGTCGCGACGTAGGGGGGGGAACGGCGCCAAATTCAAAAATGTAAACAAACACTATACATACAGTACACTGTAATCTTATAGATTACAGTACTGTATGTAAAAAATACACCCCCCCATGTCCCTAGTGGTCTGCCCTGTACACTACATGTCCTTTTATATAATAAAAACTGTTCTTTCTCCCTGCAAACTGTAGATTGTCCATAGCAACCAAAAGTGTCCCTTTATGGCAAAAATTGTTTTAGAGCAGCTAAAAAACAGCGATAATAAATCAGAATCACTTGCAGAATTTAGCGATAGCGATTTATTCGGAAATTCGTCATAAAAAAAAAATAATAATGACAGCAACAATTCTGCAACTGAGCAAATTTCAGTGATTTTGATTTGATTACATTATTGAATAATTTTTACTATAATTATATTATTTGTTATAATTTTTTATAATTATTTATTATATTATAATTTTTAATAAAAAAAAAAAAAAAAAAAAAAAAAAAAAATCATACCCGGGATGCCTATTAGACTCTTGTTTGGATAGATTTCAGTGAGTTATTCCTAAGAATTACAAGCCTATAGTATAAAACGCCAAATTCCCTTGCAAATAATGGTACCGCTTTAAGCACCTAAAATCTGAAAGAATCATACCGCTAGGGAGGTTAAGGATATATATATATATATATAAATATATATTGTGACGGTATGCGAGGTGAGATACTTGACCATAGGTATATTTCACCGCGCATACGTTCTATTTTGAGAGGCTGAACCGAATCCAGGCCGGGTTTTACGGCCTCTGGTGTTCCGGTCCGGATGTTTGGGTCCACTGGAGTTCAATGTCAGCTGGGCCTTAAAAACAACCAGGAAGAGAGCACAAGGAAGCTTTCTGGTTTTGGGACACTCAGGAGGGAACCTGAATGTGAGGAGCTCTAAAGACATTGCGAGGAAAAGGTTTGCGTTGTTTATTTTGTGGGTGGTGGGGACCAGCCCCACACTGTATAGATAGGAGACCCTTATGTTTAGTTTAGTGCCGGACGGCAAGGATTTGATTTCACTGTTTTGTTTATTTTTTCTTGCAAACCTTTTTGTAAATAAAAACCTGGCATCTGCCAGAGAAAAAAAAAAAAAAAAAAAAGAAGGTGCCTGCTTACGGACTGTGTTTGAGAAAAGTGATCCCCACAAGCTAATCTCCCACACGTGGTGGATTCAGCGGGCAACTTTTCTGAAGATGGAGGAAATGTTAAAAGCCCTGCTACAGGCCAATGCAGCCCAGCGGGAAACCAACCGCCAAGTCGTAGAAGCTGCTGCAGCGCAGCAGGCTGCCCTGCTACAGGCCAATGTAGCCCAGCAGGAAACCAACTGCCAAGTCGCAGAGGCCGTTGCAGCACAGCAGGCTGCGCAACAGGAGATGAACCGACAGTTTGCCGAAGCTCTGGTGGAACTGAAAAAGGGGTCCGCACCTCCTGTGGCAGCAGGACCAAAGATACTACGGGCCTCCTACCACCTGCAAAAGATGACACCAGCGGATGATGTTGAGGCATACATGGCGACTTTCGAGAGAGTCGCTGTCTGCGAATGATGGCCAAAAGAGCAGTGGGCGGGACTATTGGCCCCATTCCTAACTGGAGAACCCCAAAAGGCCTATTTTGACCTAGAATCAGATAAGGCAAAGGACTATGAGACTCTCAAATCAGAGATACTCGCACGCTTGGGTGTCACCATGGAAGTTCGGGCCCAGAGCGTGCATCAGTGGTCCTACTCCAGCAACAAGCCACCCCGATCACAAATTTTTGACCTGGTCCACCTCACCAGGAAGTGGTTGCAGCCAGAGACCCCGACCAGCCCGCAGATTGTGGAGCGTGTGGTAATGGACCGGTACCTACGTGCGCTTCCTGCTGCCCTGAGGAGGTGGGTCGGACAGGGGGAACCCAACACCGCAGCCCAAATGGTGGACCTAGTGGAGAAGTACAGTGCTACCGAGGACTTGGTAAACCCACCTACGCCCCACTTCGGTGTGTCTAGAGGTGCAAGATCTCCCAGCGGTTCGGGTAAGACTGTTCCGGGGTTCAAGAGCTTGGGGAAAGTGGATAAGACTGTTACAGCAGATGAGACTGTGGGTCCTAGACCTGGAGACTGGCCACAGAAGCCAGGAAGGTTAAGAGGACTGGGGGTGGGGCAAATACGGTGTTTTCATTGCCATGCATTGGGCCATATTGCTGCAAACTGCCCTCTAAATGATGAACCTATGCAATGTGATTATGCTGATAGGAAAAGACACATTTCTCTGTTTGCACAGGTCGCATGTGTTGCGCTAGATCAGTCGCCTTGAAAAACAGATGTGCGTTATTTCAGTGGATGGCAAGCCTCTCACAGCACTACTAGACTCTGGTAGCATGGTGACCCTAGTTAGGAGTGCTTGTGTAGACCCCGAAAAACTACACCCCAGTAGTATTGGGGTAATTTGCATCCATGGGGACACTCGGGACTACCAGACATCAGTGGTTGAGGTTGATACCCCCTGGGGCAGGGTAACACATTCAGTGGGGGTGGTACCCTCACTGCTCCATGAAGCTTTAGTGGGAAGAGACTTTCCCCATTTTTGGAAGTTATGGGAGAATAAAGGGAGGCTCGTAGATAGAGTTTCCCCTGCTGGGGAAACAGGGGAACTTTCACCAGACCCGTTTTTCCAAAGGGAAAGGCAGGCTGTTGGTGGGATCGAGGAAGCCGGAGATCCTCTTCCTTTCCCTGCCATGGTTGGGGAACCGGAGGACTTGGAAGCTAGCACCCAGCTTGAGGGTATCGAACAGGAAATCCCGCCTGACGACATCGAGAGTAGCCAAAATGTGGTACCCGACTTGGAGGTCAGGAGGGAGGATTTCTGTACCGAGCAGCTGCGAGAGCCCACGCTCATGAGTGCCAGGGAAAATGTTAAGGTGTTGGATAGGGAACCGGTGGATCCTAATTGGGTGGTGTCCTTCCCCTACATGGCGATTAAAAACTATTATATTGAGTGTTAAAACACGGAGAGGAAGAGGTAGAACAGCTGCTGGTTCCCAAACCCTTTCGCAGGGTGGTGCTAGACCTGGCTCATGGTCATGTAATGGGGGGACATCTCGGGGTCGAAAAAACCAAGGAGAGAATCACCCAAAGATTTTTCTGGCCCGGGTTGCATGCAGAGGTCAAGGAGTATTGCGAATCGTGCCCCGAGTGCCAAATGTCAGCACCGTCGCCCCATTTTCGCAGCCCCCTTGTCCCTCTACCAATAATTGAGGTTGAATGAATGAAAAAAACATATAGCGCGGCACATGCGAACTGAATCGCCTCTGGGCGCTTGTTGTTCCTGTCTCCTTTGATATCAAAAGAGATGAGTCTTGATCTTTCTCCTGAAGGCTAAGTGATTCTCCTCCAACCGAATGCTGGTTGGTAGAGCGTTCCATAGTCTGGGACCTTGGACAGCGAATCTTCTTTCTCCTTTGGACTTGTAGTTGGCTTTCGGGATCTGTAGTAGGTTTTGATTGGTGGATCGCAGAACGCGATTGGGGTTGCCAAGGTCCGTACTTTCAGCCTGGGGAACAGAGTGCTGGTACTGGTTCCCACAGTAGAAAGTAAGTTTTTAGCTAAGTGGCAGGGTCCCTTTGAGGTTGTCGAAAGGGTGGGGGAGGTAAACTACAAAGTCTACCAGCCAGGCAAAAGGAAACCCCACCAAATTTACCATGTAAATCTCTTAAAGCCCTGGAAGGACCGAGAGACTTTACTGGCCACGTCCCCACCTCCAACAGACCGGATACCCGTGATACCCGACGTTCCCATCACGGATTCCCTGTCCGTAGCACATCAAAATGACGTTAGTGCATTTGTGCAGAAAAATAGAGACTTTTTCTCCCCCTTACCCGGACTGACCAACACGATCCAACATGACATAGTGACGGAACCAGGGGTTCGGGTAAATGTAAAACCATATAGAATTCCAGAGGCCCGGCGAGAGGCGGTTGCGGAGGAAATAAAAAAAATGTTAAGAGTTGGATGTGATCGAAGAGTCCCACAGTGAGTAGTCAAGTCCCATAGTGCTGGTCCCAAAACCTGATGGCAGTATCAGGTTTTGTAATGACTTTAGAAAACGTAACAGTGTGTCCAAGTTTGACGCCTACCTGATGCCCCGGGTCGACGAACTTGTGGACAGGCTCGCTACATAACGACCCTGGACCTAACGAAAGGTTATTGGCAAATACCGCTTACTGAATCAGCCAAGGAGAAGACTGCCTTTTCCACTCCTGAGGGCTCGTTTCAGTATAAGCGGATGCAGTTTGGTTTGCACGGAGCCCCTGCATCATTCCAGCGAACGATGGACAAAACTTTGAGACCACATCGCTCGTATGCAGCGGCGTACTTGGATGATGTGGTCATCCACAGCCCAGATTGGGAATCGCACCTGCCCCGCGTACAAGCGGTGGTAGATTCCCTTAGGGAAGCACGTCTCTCGGCCAATCCCAAAAAATGTGCCATAGGCCTGGAGGAGGCCAGATACCTTGGGTACATGGCCGGGGAGTGGTCAAGCTGCAGACCAATAAGATTGAGGCAATTCAAAAATGGCCCCAACCAGTCAATAAAAAACAAGTGAGGGCCTTCCTGGGCATTATGGGGTATTACAGACGTTTCATACCCAATTTTGCCACCGTTGCTGCCCCCTTGACCGATTTGACGAAGGGTAGGGGGTCGGTCATGGTCAAGTGAAACCCCGAAGCCAAGGAGGCATTTCAGAAGTTGAAACAGGCTCTTTGTATGGTACCCGTACTAGTAACCCCGGACTTTAGCCAGGAGTTTGTTGTACAGACGGACGCCTCTGAGGTGGGCCTAGGGGCCGTACTGTCACAGAACAGGGATGGTGAGGAGCACCCAGTGGTATACCTGAGCCGGAAGCTGAACAAGCATGAGAAAAATTATGCCATCGTAGAAAAGGAGTGTCTCGCCATTAAGTGGGCTTTAGACTCCCTGAAGTATTACCTACTGGGGAGGTCATTTAAGCTGGTCACAGACCATGGATCCCTGAAGGGAGAAAAATGCTCAGGCGACAAGGTGGTTCCTGGCTTTACAGCCTTTTAAATTTACGGTGGAGCACAGGCCAGGAAAACTCCAAAATAATGCAGATGCTCTCTCCCGGGTGCACTGTATGGTTGGGGCAAGTGCTCAGCCACAGGGGCTTGAGCAGAGGGGGAGGATATGTGACGGTATGCGAGGTGAGATACTTGACCATAGTATAAAACGCCAAATTCCCTTGCATATTTTTAAGCACCTAAAATCTGAAAGAATCATACCGCAGGGAGGTAAGGATATATATATATATATAAATATATATTGTGACGTTCGAGGTATTTGACCATGGTATATTTCACCGCGCATACGTTCTATTTTGAGAGGCTGAACCGGAATCCGGGCTGGGTTTTACGGCCTCTGGTGTTCCGGTCCTGGATGTTTGGGTCCACTGGAGTTCAATGTCAGCTGGGCCTTAAAACAACCAGGAAGAGAGCACAAGGAAGCTCTCTGGTTTTGGGACACTCAGGAGGGAACCTGAGTGTGAGGAGCTCTCTAAAGACATTGCGAGGAAAAGGTTTGCTTTGTTGTTTATTTTGTGGGTGGTGGGGACCAGCCCCACACTGTATAGATAGGAGACCCTTATATTTAGTTTAGCGCCGGACGGCAAGGATTGGATTTCACTGTTTTGTTTATTTTTTCTTGCAAACCTTTTTGTAAATAAAAACCTGGCATCTGCCAGAGAAAAAAGAAGGTGCCTGCTTACGGACTGTGTTTGAGAAAAGTGATCCCCACAAGCTAATCTCCCACAATATATATATTGTGTATATATTTATGGTCAAAGCCCTATGTCCGATACGGTAATTAACAAGATAGATAGACTCAACATAAGACTTACCACATGAAAGAGACCTGAAGTGTGCCCTGATCTGATGGACGGTATGCCAAGATAAGGGGGCATACCCAAGATTAGAGATGAATATTTTGTGGAGAGAAATGAATTTGAGAAATGCCCTAAAAAGGGGATGGGAGGGTGGGTATCGCTCACAGGAAACCAACAATGACCACAGGTGAGTGGGCTGGTTAAATAACCCCGGGCTCCTCCCATATATTCAGGCCAGCATACTGGCCTTGTTACTTATGGTCAAAGCCCTATGTCCGATACGGTAATGAACAAAATAGATAGACTTAACATAAGACTTACCACATGAAAGAGACCTGAAGCGTGCCCTGATGGATGGTATGCCAAGATAAGGGGGCAAAAACATTCAGGTAGGGGGTGTAGTTTTATTGGTTTTAGCTTTATTCATTGAGCAAGTTTGGTGAACGCCTGTGCCATTTCCACCTGAGGATTGGGGGATGTGCTGGGCGAAGCAGGCAAACTTCCACCCGTCAAGTCTCTTAATTGTCATGATCTGGGATCCCACACTGGGATGTGGCCGAGGCCGCTTCAATACGATAGGAGCGGCTGGAGCACTGACTGGGGTTGAGGTGTAGGTAGCGTGGAAGAGTGAGTGAGCAAGTGTGAAGGTGACAGGACCCAAATTTAACCGCCCCCCCGTTGATCCAGAGGAAGGTGAAAACCCCAGCCAAGCCTAGGCCAATTGCTACAGCAGGGGAGAAAATTCCTTCCTGACCCACTGAGAGGCGATCGGATGAACCCTGGATCAACTTCTTATGGTTGGTTGTGCCCCAATGAATTCTGACGTGTTTGACGAACTGGCAGGCACTCAAGGGTTTGATCGGGAAAGGTATTAGGGCATAAGAGTTTGACTGTTCAGGTAGGAGTGACAGAAGGTGATCAAGTATGGTTACTGCCCATCGGACATTGTTTGCTTTAGAGTTGGATGTCTACCCCAGTGCCAGGTGGAGAATGAAGTGGAGAATGAAGTGGTCGTGGTAGTGACCCAAGTGAGGTCTATGTAGAACTTGGCTGGCGGGGTAGCTGCGGGTGAACTTGCTAGGCCGCAAGAACTTGTGGTAGGCCAAGTAGATGGTTGCTTGAATGACCAGGCTGGGGAGAAAGCCAAATAGGGAACTAGCCAAGATAGTGGACATTAACTGGTGCTGTGGGGATAGTTGTATGGGCCTGCATAGAAGGACATAACGTAGACTTGCCTTTACTAATAATGTCGGTCGTGGCCTGGTTGTCGGTGGTGAAGGCCACGGTTCGTCCTGTCCAGATATGACCCCAGAGCTAAGCGGCTGCCACAATCGGGAATTGTTCGAACACGGAGGAAGTCCGGGTAAACCCTGGGATTAAGAGTGTCTCTGGAGGCCATGGTCCTGCAAACCAATAGTGGCCAAAAATTGCAGCGAAGCCTGTGGAAGCTGCGGCATCTGTCACTACCTGCGGTGATGGGGGCGATATTGATGGTATAACGTTGATACTGTTTCACGTAGTAAGGAACTCCTCCCATATAGACAGGTCTGCTAATGCCGCGGTGTCTAAGTTAAGGATCGGAGTCCTGTGTCTGGGAGAGGAAGACCAGGAGGCATGATACAAGAGATCGACCCTGGGGAATGATCCTAACTGCAAATTGAGCATCCCCGGGAGAGATTAAAGCTGCTTCTTAGTACAGCCCTTGTGCGGGTGAAGTCTTGGAGCACTGACCTGATGCAGGTCAGCTTGAAGGAACAATAGGCGTAGTGAAAGGTAGTTTGCGCGTGAGCATGACAGAAAATAGGTGAGCAGTCGAGTCGCTACTGGAGATGAGTGATCGATTTGAGCCACAATTGCAATTAAGCAGCTTTATTAGAAAGGTGAAAACAAAGTTTAGCGGAAATTTAGAGTATGTAGGAATGACCGTGCGCAACACTGTAAATACAGATGGAGTGAGATGCAAATGTTTATCCTTGACAACAAACGTAAGGCCCGGGAACTGAATCTTAAGTACCACTGTATTCGTATCGCCGATGCAAATAGTTTGAGGTGTGAGCATCGGTGGGGTTGTTTTGTGAAGGATCTGAAACGTCGGGCCGGTGCTGCGACTGTACTCGGGTCGGTTGGTGAAGTTTGTATTGCCGAGGAGCCGAATCGTTGCGCCGATGATGCGATTGGATTCGGATCGGCTGTGGATGTAAGGTGACGAGGGGCTTGTGTGCCGGATCCGAGTCATTGCACCGATAATATGACTAGACTTGGATCAGCTGATGGTATAAGTGGTTGAAGGGGTTTTTGGTTACTGAGGATCCGAATCATAGGGCCGACGTTGCGACTAGATTCAGCTCGGCTGTGGGCGAGTGCTTGGTTTTTTTTTTTCTTTTTTCCTTGTGGGATATGCTGAGACGAATCGGTGCATGAGGATGCAACCGGATTAGAATTGGAACATGATACATGACAGTGAAATGTTTTTCCATGACAGAGGCATGAATCGGTGTGCCGCATGTGCGACTGACAACGACCGGACTCTGGAGCATGTACTGAATTGAGGCCAAACAACTGGGACACACCGGGATGAATCGGTGCATCACGGATGCGACTAGATTCAAATCAGAGTGCGGTATGTGACAGTTTAATTAAATTATTGCTATGACAGAGGTGCAGTTTGGTCAGGCCGTGGTTGCGACTGAGAATGAACCGTACTCTGGCGCATGTACTGAAATGAGGCCGTAAAGCAACTGGGGCACGCCAAGACAAATTGGTGCATGAGGATGCAATTGGTGCACGTGAGAATGTGCGTGGTTTCAATTTGGATGCTTTTCGGTGAAATTGGGTGACAGAAATTCCCATGACAGAGGCACGAATCGCTGCGCAGCGGAATGCGACTGACAGCGAGCAACTCTGGAGCATGCACTGAAATGAGGCCAACGACAACTAGGGCAAGCTTGAGATAAACCTGCACATGAAAATGCGTGTGGATTCAAATCAGATGCGTGACAGTAAAATGAGTGACAGAAATTCCCATGACAGAGGCACGAATCGCTGCACCGCGGATGCAACAACGAGCAACTCTGGAGCATGTACTGAAATGAGGCTGAAAAACTGGGGCACGCTGGGACGAATTGGAGCATGAGGAGGTGACTGGAGTATGTGAGAACACGCGTGGTCCCAAATCAGATACGTTTCGGTAAAACGAGTGACAGAAATTCCCATGACAGACACAAATCGGTGTGCTGAGTCTGCGACTGAAAACGAGCAACTCTGGAGCATGTACTGAAATAAGGCCAACAACAACTAGGGCATGCTTGAGATAAACCTGCACATGAGAATGCGTGTGGATTCAAATCAGATGCGTGACAGTGAAATGAGTGACAGATTTCCCATGACAGAGGTGCGAGTCGGTGCACTGCGGGTGCAACTAACAATGAGCGAACTCTGGAGCATGTACTGGAATGAGGCCAACAAACAACTGGGGCAAGCCGGGACGAATCGGTGCATCGCATGCGACTTGGATTCGAATCAGATTGAAGGGTAAGTGAATCGAATGACTGAAATGTTTGCCATAACAGTGGCGCTAACAGGCGTGCTGAAATTTGCGACTGATGACGGACCTGACTGTGGAGCATGAGATGCATGAATTGACAGGAATCAGTGTATCGCAGACGCGACTGGGTTCAAATTGAAGTGAAGGGAAAACAAAATGTGACAAATTAAATTACTGTCAGCCTAGGTTCACATTGGAGCGATCTGTAATGCAATTTAAGAGATCAAATCACTCGCATGACAAGTCGCAGCCTATTGGAGGCAATGGCACTGTTCCAATCGGTGCGACACAGATTTTGCGGCACCGCACAGATTTGCAAAATTATTTCCTGCATTACTTACGCTGTTATCCGGTGCGACTTCAATAGTCATCTGAGCATGAAGCCACACAGATGTCTCTCTTGTAGCACCTGAAATCGCACTGACCTTGCTACTTGCTAATTCAAGTGAAGTAGTGCGATTTCAAAGTACCAGGGCTCGGTGAATGAGATGGAGAAAAAAAAAAAAAATAGCAGGGATGAACCGGCAAGTCGCTGATGTGACTAAAGTTGACTGGAGGGTAATGCAAGTAAAATAACCGGAATAATAGACAGTGCATTTCTAAGTGACATGGGCCTAGTACGTGGCATGTGCTCATGAATTGCACGATAAGACCGTGGTCTTGCACAAGGCTCAAATAAGGATGCATATGGAGACTTGAAGAATGACTCGCAAGTTCCACAGTGGGGTTTTGATGGCACGGGTTATCTGGCAAAACGATGCATGAAACAAAGAATTTGTATAAATCCTACCTGCAACAGTTTGAAAAAGACTCGATCTACGAAAAGCACGGTGGGTGTGCAAGACATCTGAAGAGCATGGTGTTGCGCCTTGGAAGACGCACAAAAATGGGGGAAAACAACGAATGGCAACGGTAGAAAGTATGCAATGTGTGTGACCCGAATCAGTTCATAAATATATGAAATTAATCCCATACGAATCAGAATGATTAAATTGAACTGATATGAATTGGTTGAAACTGAACAGCAACCAACCACCCCTCCCCCCAGGCTAAGCCAGTGCAGAGAAGGCATCAGGTGGGCCTAATTATCACCTCAATCAGCCACAGAAACCTGTACAAACATACATGCTTGTCTCTAAATGGAAGAGACGGCAAACCCATGGACAGTGAATCTTTATATACAGTGAAATCTACAGCGAGTGATATCGGACCGCGACTCAGAGGTTTGAATTATAACTTAAACGTATGTTTGGCAGGCCACAACTCAGAAGCAGGTTTTGTTTTTTTATTTTTCTTTACGAAAGGATGCAGGACAGGTAGCATAACAAATTGCAAGATCGCCACACATGATGCAAAAGATTCGGAAAGTACCTGCGACAGTGAGCGGGAACCGCCGTCGAAGAGCACGAACGAAGAAGCCAAAATGCACCTGCGATCAAAATGCCAGGACTCACAAAGGTTAGCTGGGAAGAGTCAGCCCAGTGATGTGTGGTATCGCTCACAGGAAACCACCAATGACCACAGGTGAGTGGGCTGGTTAAATAACCCCGGGCTCCTCCCATAAATTCAGGCCAGCATACTGGCCTTGTTATATTATATATATATATATATATATATATATATATATATATATATTTTTTTTTTAGGTGGCCCCCGGCCTTAAGCATTATTAAAATCCCTGATCCCGAAAAAAACGCCATTTAAAAAAATAAATAAATTGCATTGATACATGTCCCCTGGGGCAGGACCCCGTTCCCCAAACACTTTTTAGGAAAATAACTTGCATATTAGCTTTCAAAATTCACACTTTTTTTTGGACGTTCGAGTCCCATAGACTTTAACGGTGTTTGAAAGTTCACGCAAACTTTCGGTCCATTCGCATTTTCTGCCGCAAACCGAACCAGGGAGCGTTTGGCTCATCCCTACTTGCCACACAGGCAAATTCTGACACTTCTCTTCTACATGTAAAAAATCGTAATTTTTTTGCAAGACAATTATTTTGAGCCCCAAACATTATATCTCTTTTTTAGCAGACTCCCTGGGGAATAAAATGGTGGTTGTTGCAACCTTTTATGTCACACAGTATTTCCACAGCAATTTTTCAAATGTGTTTTTTTTATAATACGAAAGATGATGTTACGTTGAGTAAAGATACCTTACATGTCATGCTTTAAAATTGCGCACACTTGTGGATTGACGCCAAAATTCAGTACTTAAAAATCTCCATGAGCGCTGCTTACATTTTCTTTACAGGTTACAGGTTTAGAGTTACAGAAGAGGTCTAGTGCTAGAATTATTGTTCTTGCTCTAACCTTTGCGGCAATACCTCACAAGTGGGGTTTGAAGGCCGTTTACATATGTTAAAACAAGTCCTTATGCTGGTTAAATTAATACGCAACTTGTAAATATGTAACATTGTATACTGCATGTGCTATTTTAAACAGAATGTATAGTGATTTATATTTATATAAGTACAGAGAACTGTTCAGACATGATATCAACCACACATGAATTGCATTGTTTTTAGGAGCACAAGCATCATTCAGACATCACCGTATTCAGTCGCCGATTCTCTGCACAATAAAAACGATCAAAGCGGCAGTCCCGCCGCTTGATCGTTCTTATAGACAGCGGGAGGGGACAGTCCCCCCTCCCCCCGCCATCCAGTGCATCTCCGGGCTCTCCCGTGCCATCGGGAGCCCGGAGAGTGAATCGGCCAGCGCTGGCTGGGAAGCATTGAGATGATGACTGTTGACCAGATGTTCACCAGTCATCTCTATTACCGTCGGAGGTCCGGGCGCGACGTTATGACGTCACGCCCGGTTCCCGGAAGTAAACAAAGCTGCAATCGCGGCTGTCGGCATTAGATCTGTGAATTTTTGACCCAGTGCCCCAGTTGAAGAGCCACTAGCTCGAAACATGTAGGGTACATAGCCTGCAACCGCATATCTATCCACCACGCTTTGCTTTATGTGATCAATTGTACTTGCTTTTTCATTCTGGCTTGTACCTTGATGCTCTTGTAACCTTTTTTTATGTTTTTATGGTATTTTGTATACCTTGCTCTTACAAATAAAGCCGTTTTATCCCTCATTTGGGTTTAACTGCGGAGCCTCTCTTTATTTTTTACATGTCCTTTCATATGATTCCAATCCCATGAGGAGCCTCTCTGTTACCCTGGACGTTTGGGATCAAGAAACTCGATACCATCGGTTAGTGTGTCCACCAAATCCGGTAAGAGTATCCATTCTCTTTGATTGCCCTGGATTGTATGGTGGATTTTGCATTTGAGCCTTGAAGTGATATATCTCATCTCACATGTTCACCATAGCTGTATCACTGGACTATTTATGACACTTTGTTTTCAATATCACTGAAGTGATTCCGGACTTATTTGCTGGTTTATTACTACATATACCACTATATTGTTTTCCACCTTTCATAATATATGTTTTTTTTTTACCTGGACTTAATTGCTGGTTTATTATTACATATACCACTATATGGTTTTTCACCTTTCATGATGTATGGAATTTCACCTTTCATGTTATATGTAGTTTGACTTATGAGATACATCTCCACATGAGAGCGGATTATTGTGTCTCCTTTCAGCGCCGCATTTTTATTTATTTTTTATATATATATAATGTTTGGGGGGATCTGATTAATTTTCTAGCAAAAAAATTGAGATTTTTACATGAAGGAAAGAAGTGCCACAATAGGCCCGGTTGTCAAGTGGTTAAAATATTTTTTTTTCCTTTAGAAATGTCATTTTGTGAAGCGACTTTTCTAAGCACGGGAAACATGCGCTACTTTACAGACATACTATAGACACCCCCAGATACAAAATTTAAATATTTCACATTTATTGTTTCACTTTAAGCATTATTAAAATCCAGAAAAAAAACTACAGTTTTTAAAACTTTTTTTACATTGATACATGTCCCCACTTTTTATGACAATAACTTGCATATTAACCTTTAAAATGAGCACTTTTGATTTTTCATGTTCATGTCCCATAGACTTTAACGATATTCAAACAAATTTCTGCTGCGTTTTGAACCGGGGGGTGTTCGGCTCATCCTTACTGCATTTTCCTGGACACAGTGGGGGTTATTTACTAAAGGCAAATCCACTTTGCACTACATGTGCAAGCTACAAGTGCAAAGTGCACTTGAAATTGCACTGAAAGTCGATCCGAGGGGGACATGCAAGGAAAATAAAAAACAGCATTTTAGTTTGCACATGATTGCATAATAAAATCAGCAGAACTATCCCTCATTTCAGATCTACCCCTCAGATTTACAGTGACTGCACTTCCAAGTGTACTTTTAGTGCAATTTCAAGTGCACTTTGCAAGTGGATTTGCCTTTCGGAAATAACCCTCAGTGTGTCTACATGCACACAGAAATATGTATTCAATTTAGTGGCAATATGCATTTAGTGAAATACAGTGGTTGACAGCGATATTGTGTCAATCTCGCTCCCTTTCTCGGCGAGATTGAGCACTTGCGAGCCCCATCGCGGGAGCCAGCGCCGAGCTGGCTTGCCGCGATGGAGACAAAGCCGTCATAGAAGCGACGGGGATCCGACGCGGATTCCCGCCAATTCTACACGTGGGCGGAGTTTGTTATGAATCCTGAGAAGGAAGTCCCCGCCGGATTTTAAATAAAAATCCGGCATGGGTTCCCCCCTCAGGAGCATAACGGGCCCTTAGGTCTGGTATGGGTAGTAAGGAGACCCCCCTACGCCGAAAAAACGGCGTGGGGGTCCCCCCACAATCCATACCAGACCCGTATCCAAAGCACGCCGGCCGGCCGGTCAGGAGGGGAGTGGGGGGCGAGCGTGCCCCCCCCCCCTCCTGAGCCGTACCGGGCAGCATGCCCTCAACATGGGGGGGTCAGGTGCTCTGGGGCAGGGGGCGCACTGCGGCCCCCCACCCCAGAGCACCCTGTCCCCATGTCCAGAGCACCCTGTCCCCATGTTGATGAGGACAGGGCCCCTTCCCGACAACCCTGGCCGTTGGTTGTCGGGGTATGCGGGCGGGAGGCTTATCGGAATCTGGAAGCCCCCTTTAATAAGGGGGCCCCCAGATACCGGCCCCCCACCCTAAGTGAATGAGTATGGGGTACATTGTACCCCTACCCATTCACCTGCAAGAAAAGTGTAAACACAAATAAACCACACAGTGTATTGAAATATTTTATTAGTTGGCCGCCGGGGGGGGGTGTGTATGATCGCTTTTATAAAAGCGCCCCCCTCCGGCTGGGCTTCTGCGGGGGGGTGGGTGCCGCTGTTCTTCACCGCCGTCTGGTTCTCTTCCGCCGCCGGGGGGGGCGCTTTGATAAAAGCGCCCACCACCCGGCGGGCTTCCTTCGACATCTTCGGCGGCGGGGGGGTCTTCTCCCACTCTCCGGGGTCTTCTCCCACTCTCCGGCTCTCCGGGGGTCTTCTCCGGCTCTCCGGGGGTCTTCTCCGCTCTCCGGGGGTCTTCTTCTTCTTCAGGACTCGCCGCCGCTATCTTCGTGTTAGCTCAATTACTGGCGGCGGCGAGTCCCCTCTTCTGTGATGTCTTCTTCTCTTCTCCAGATGTTGACGCGACGCTTCCTTCCGCTGTTATGGCTGGCGCGCGGCTCGTAGCGAGTTATATAGGCCTGTCTTGTGACGTCGCAGTCCCATCATGCTCCGGTAGGTACCACGTGGTACCTACCGGAGCATGATGGGACTGCGACGTCACAAGACAGGCCTATATAGCTTGCTGCGAGCCGCGCGCCAGCCATAACAGCGGAAGGAAGCATCGCGTCAACATCTGGAGAAGAGAAGAAGAAGAAGACGTCACAGAAGAGGGGACTCGCCGCCGCCAGTAATTGAGCTAACACGAAGATAGCGGCGGCGAGTCCTGAAGAAGAAGACCCCCGGAGAGCGGAGAAGACCCCCGGAGAGCCGGAGAAGACCCCCGGAGAGTGGGAGAAGACCCCCCCGCCGCCGAAGATGTCGAAGGAAGCCCGCCGGGTGGTGGGCGCTTTTATCAAAGCGCCCCCCCCCCCCCGGCGGCGGAAGAGAACCAGACGGCGGTGAAGAACAGCGGCACCCACCCCCCCGCAGAAGCCCGCCGGAGGGGGGCGCTTTTATAAAAGCGATCATACACACCCCCCCCCCCGGCGGCCAACTAATAAAATATTTCAATACACTGTGTGGTTTATTTGTGTTTACACTTTTCTTGCAGGTGAATGGGTAGGGGTACAATGTACCCCATACTCATTCACTTAGGGTGGGGGGTCGGTATCTGGGGGCCCCCTTATTAAAGGGGGCTTCCAGATTCCGATAAGCCTCCCGCCCGCATACCCCGACAACCAACAGCCAGGGTTGTCGGGAAGGGGCCCTGTCCTCATCAACATGGGGACAGGGTGCTCTGGGGCGGGGGGCCGCAGTGCGCCCCCTGCCCCAGAGCACCTGACCCCCCAATGTTGAGGGCATGCTGCCCGGTACGGCTCAGGAGGGGGGGGGGCGCTCGCTCGCCCCCCACTCCCCTCCTGACCGGCCGGCGTGCTTTGGATACGGGTCTAGAATGGCTGGTGGGGGGACCCCCACGCCGTTTTTTCGGCGTAGGGGGGTCTCCTTACAACCCATACCAGACCTAAGGGCCCGTTATGCTCCTGAGGGGGGAACCCATGCCGGATTTTTATTTAAAATCCGGCGGGGACTTCCTTCTCAGGATTCATAACAAACTCCGCCCACGTGTAGAATTGGCGGGAATCCGCGTCGGATCCCCGTCGCTTCTATGACGCACTCGCTGGAATGTGCTTTTACTATTCCAGCGAGTGCGAGATGTCGGCAGCCTGTCGCCGAGAATCAGCGCGATGCTGTCGTGCTATAAACACATTCTCGGCGGCAGGCACTGTAAGTCACATATTTTTAGGACATGCAGTATGCTCTCAACAATCCATACCCACTTGAGGTGCAACAAACTAAGTTAATAATGAAACTAAATACAAAACCAAATCCACAATTGAATTTGTTAAAACGAATCCCATGTATTTTTTTATTATTTGGGTAGGGAGGAATGGAGACAATTAGCATTTCTGTCAGGTTTATATTTTTGTCAGGGACTACACTGGGGAGATTTTTCCTCACCTCTTGTCACTGTAATCCCAAGACAAGAATTTGGAGATGTTCACTCGACTAGGAAGAGTGGCTTTAGAGCACTTTTGTTGAAAGCGTATTTATACTTTAAGCCAAACCCATACCCATCTTCTGGAATACTTGGAATGTTCAAATAAAATATTACAAATAAACAGCATTTAGGTATTAAGTCATGGAAAAGGTGACAATCCATCCCCTTTGGTGATTATTCAACCAAGAAGGATTAAAAAAAATCCCACAAAAATACCCTTTTGTAAGCGCAAGCAAAGTAGCAAAGGCAAAGTAACAAAATAACACTAAATCACTATGTTGTATTGCCCAGTGCCGCTCGCGCATGCGCAGTGGGTGGCCGGCCGTGAAGCCGAAGGCTGTCATGGCCGGGTGCCCACAGTTACGATGAGGACACCGGCCGGGGAGAGGGGGAGAGGAGCGGAGCGCTGGAGCAGGTGATTGTTTATTAAAAGCCAGCAGCTACACTTTTTGTAGCTGCTGACTTTTAACAAACATAAAACAAGGCTGGAACACCCCTTTAAGTTTTGATTAAGCCATGTCATTACAGAAATATGTTGGGTTAATTTAATATTTTATTTTTACTATGTTTGGGATTTGTTAATTTTTATTTATTTCAGGCTTTTGATCCCAGCTGAATAAAAAAATATAACTGATAATTCGAGAGATAGTAAAAGGAAATATCAGAAAGTCTTAGTCTCCATTTATTTTATTTACCTTACCTATCTCCGCTATTTGATGCAGACTACAGCAGCCCATAGGTGATGTGATTTTCTTTCTGTCCACCATGCAGGGAGCCTTTCTAGCCGGCAGAACATAATGATTACTGCTAGAAGCTACAAGTGAAATGGGTGGCCTTACTCTCTGTTAGGACATGGTGTTCTGGTGGGAGTGGTCCCACATTTTTGGAGCAGGGAAACCCTTTATAACCTATATCAAATTTGACGTGATTGTAGCCGTATTAGTGCAATTGTGATAGAGAAAACTGAGTACTGTCTGTGATACTTTTTTTATTTGCACTAACATACAATTTTTCAGGACAAGCTTTCGGGGTGTTACCCCTTCTTCAAGGTCCAAGCAGTACTGAATCAGTACTGCTTGGACCTTGAAGAAGGGGTTACACCCCGAAAGCTTGTCCTGAAAAATTGTATCACAGACAGTACACTGTTTTCTCTAACCCATATCAAGGTATACTTTCAGTATAAAGATGATCTGATCTTTGTTGTGGATGATCAAAGTAGAAATCTGTATATCTTTTTGTCCTTTTTAAATAATAATTAAATGATAATAAAGTTCATGGGACAGATGAATAAAAATCAGATCTCCTTTTTGGATGTTTCTTTAATAGGTATGGGAGATAAAGTATACAGAAAACCCTCTGGTAACAGCTTGCTGCAAGCTCAGTCTGCCCATCCAAAACACACCAATAAAAGTATTCCAGTAGGACAGTTTGTACACCTGTGTAGAATTTGCAGTGATCAACTCTAATTTGAAGAGGAATCTCTTGGGCTATACTCACGTTTTTTTTAAACCATGGTCCCAAGTGGATGCTGGTTAGAGCCTTTAATATATCTAAGATTTACAGAGGAGATCTAGTGCTAGAATTGTTGCTGGTACTCTAACACACGCGGCGATACCTCACATATGTGGTTTAAACTGCGTTTGCATATGTCGGCGGAACTTACATGTGCGTTTACTTCTGCACACGAGCTACCGGGGACAGGGGTGTTTTAATTTTTTTTTTATTGTTTTTTTTTTTACTTATTTATTAATTTTTTTACACTTTTTTTAATTTATTTTATCATTTTTATTCCTATTACAAGATTATTACTATTATTGAGAGATGCGGGATCAATAAGGCCCTGCATCTCTCCTCCAGGCTGGAAAGCATGAGATCGTTGAAAAAAATTTCACCGATCCTATGATCAGTGATGCTCACTAGCGGCAATCACGGCTTTGTTTACTTATGGGTACCCGGGCGTGATGTCATCACATGGCGCACGGGCCTCCAAAGTCATCTCTATGCTTCCTGCCTGCGCCGGACGATTCCTTCTCCGGACCCCCGATGGCACACCTTCTCCGGGCCCCCGATGAAACACCGGATGGCAGGGGGAGGGGGGATGTCCCCTCCCGCCGCCTATAAGAACGATCAAGCGGCAGTATTGAAGTGGTTAATGATGCTTAAAGTAAAACAAGAAAAATTATATATTTTTAAATATAGTGCTTGGGGTCCCCTTAGTCTGCCTGTAAAGTGGTGCATCTGTACCGTGTATAGAACCTGCTGCAGCAAAACTGACATATAAAAAAATACATTTAAATAGACATTTTTCCTTCTTTATATTTTAAACAATGGCTTGGTGAGCCAGTCTGTATGATAGGGCCACAAATTAGTGCACCCAGAACAAGATAAGAGTTTTTCTTTGATAAATTCTGGTGCCTTTTTGGATGAAAATAACACATTTTTCACCACAGTGAGCAAGCCTTATATGAAGAAGCCAAATTATAGCACACTCAGGCCAAAATGAACAATTTATTTTTAGATAAAGTCTGGTGTCTCTTTTGCAGACTTTGGATAGAAGTAACAGGTGTATTAAAATTGGTATTTTGGTGTTGGTGGTGCCTTCACACCGCAACCCTATAGAGATACTCTTGATTGTTTTTGTATATTTTCTTAAGAAAAATAATGTCCAACAATAACCTCAAAAGAAAAGTTTCAGAATAAATGTACAAAACAAATTTGAAAATTGCTTTATTCTCACATCTCGCCATCTTCTTCCTCTTTTATTCCTCGTATATACAATACATTATTACACCTTATTAGAATCACCCCAAGATGTCCAGACAATGCCCCAACAATATACTCTTCTGTATTGGTGAACTGCATGTTCATGTAGCCATCCGCAGAGATCAGATACTGGCTTACCACTAAGGCCATTAAGGAATGGTTTTGGGATTAGTGGCAAACTCATTCTGCTGCTAAATTTGTTGCTGATCTACAGACCAGTGAAAGGAAGATTTTTTTTTTCAGCGGAATGCTAAGAACACACCACTAGAGAGAGCAGGAAATGGCTAGAGGTACTCTTGGTAAAAGCAAGAATTGCCCATTCTGTAAAAAAATGTAAAGTATATGCACCTGTCAAACAGGTGCAGAAAAATTTGGCTTTGGGTGTTAGTGGTGCATTCACATCATAACCCTATAGAGGTACTCTTGATGAAAGCAAGAATTGGTCTTGCTGTAAAAAATGTAAACTATATGCATTGGTCCTTGGGTGTTAACTGTGCTCATGAAACCTATGCCAAATATTACTTCAAGATAAAATCAACACCCACAAAGCTAGGCAGCCTAGACAGTCTTGCAGAGATTTCAGATCCCAAAAACATTTAATCGGCATCAGAGGCTTGATAGCTGCTGCTTATCCAGGACTGATTAATTTTGACAAATGTCAGCCAGTCAACAGAGTCCGTGGACAGACATGCTTTTTTATCACAAAACCTCTGGCAGCACTGAATGCATGTTTGAAAATCATGCTGGATGCAGGGCAGACCAGCAGCTCAACTGCATACGGGATGAGTTTTGGCCAGTGGTCAATTCTCAAGACCCAGTAGCCCAGTGGATTGTCTACTGGAAATCTCTCCATGTCTGTTTTCGCCACTTGATTATCTTCCACAATATGATGCAGATGCTGTCGATGTGATATGGAAGCTGACAGCCCTCGGCGCAGAGGACTATTTTTTTTTTAAATGCATCACTTAGGCTGCCTGCTTCTCCGCCACTCATCCTGTGACCAACAGAAGCCTCAAAACTACCTTTTGTAGGAGACTGTACCCTACCAGAGTCTGCAAAAGGGGTAACTCCTCTTTAAGGTGTCCTCAAGATATTTCATCCTGTGATCCCACTGCGAGGGCAGAATGAGTTCCAAGTGTGGGGTTGAGACTATGAGCACTGAACCATGATTAGGCAAAGTTATCATGACTTTGTCCAATCATGGCTCTGACTGTGCTCTGTGCCCTGATTGAGCAAAGTCTTGCACCTGACCAGTGATCAGGTATTGTGTTTCATCCCTAGAATGCACTGAGCAGTGTGCAGTGCATTGTGGGGCTGCTGGGCATTTGACAGGCGAACATCTCGCCAAACAGGCGATGTTCTGGCCAAACTTTTGCTCAGTTCGAACTGTTCACCTAACTCTACTAGCCAAAGTAAATATTTAGCCTTTTCAATACATTTACCATACGGCCTTGTTCACAACAAAGATGCAAGTTTTTCCACATGTGTTCTGCAAGGGCATAAAAAAAACAATTGTTCTCTACATGCCCTGTTCACACCACAACACTAGTATAATGTGCAGATTTTTTTCTGCGCAGGAATCTGCAACGTGTATAAAACTGAAACGTGTGCAAATAAAATCTGCTTGTTTTTTCCCATCAGTTTTTCTGTGCATATTATGTGAGACCTACCTTATTTTGTGTAGGTTTGATCCAGCAATATTAGGTAAAGGTACCTATTAAAACATGTATTGGTTGTAAGCCCTAAGCACTTCCTCTACGAGAAGAGTGTGCCAACTCTCCATTAGAACTTCTGATAATCTGCCAGACAACAGGCTTGGGAAGATTACCAGACATCAGTAGCAACCCAGAGGACATCGGTAATACAGTGGAGTGGGTTTCAGTACTTGTGCATCATCTGCTGCTAACAATTTGATATTATCACAAATACTGTTGGAATTGTAAGTCCTCGGTTTTAATAATAGGTTTTGCTAAGCTTACAGAACACCTGTGGTGATATCTGATTGTGAATTAAAGTTATTTACTAAACTTTTCTGTACTTATATGGAGCTCCAGCACCACCTTTACCTCTTTGACTGCACGCACACATGTCCATACCCATTTTGCAATGCCTAATCCTGCTAATGGCCAGCTCAGACCAAGAGCACTGCATCACGTGACAAAGAGGGAATGCATTTGCACCACTGTTAGAAAGATGGAGGTCCTATACTTCCCAGCAAAAAAGGAGGTATGTTTTAACCCTCCTGGTGGTATTCCCGAGTGTGGCTCGGGGTGAGATTTTCAAGCTACGATCGGTAACCCCGAGCCACACTCGGGCTTGCCTCGCTGGATGCAGAAAGAGGTTTCTTACCTTTTCTCTGCGATCCAGCGACGAATCCCTGTCTGCAGATTACAGTACCAGTGTCTATATACTGCACAGCAATCATGGCAAAGCTCGCCTCTACTTCCAAATCGCTATGCGACCTGCTGCCAAACAGTGACAGCGATGCAGAATCACTTGTGGAGGAACTGAGTGACAGCGACGCGTGGGAAATCTCGTCATCAGACAAAGAAAGTGATGTGAGTGACGATCCTGCACCTGTGCCCAGCGATGTGCGGACTTGGTGCGCAATTGATTGCGCTACGGAGCACGTAGCGCCCCCAAGGTTTCCATTAACAGGATCACCTGGGATAAAAGTGGACATAGAGGATGACAATCCGTTGGAATACCTCCGGCTTTTTTTGACGGATGAGGTGATCGACAAAATAGTTTTGGAGACAAACAGATATCAAGATCAGCAAGCTGCTACCCATCAGCTATTTTCAAGGAGCAGAAAATGGAAGCCTGTGACCAGCGACGATATCTGGAAATTCCTTGGCCTCCTAATTTAAAGGGAGTGGTGGGGAAACCACTCCAAAAGTGGTACTGGACAACAAATAAATTATTGACCACACCTTTTTTTGGAACTGTAATGTCCAAATATCGATTTTCATTGATAATGAAATATTTGCACTTTGCAAATAACGAGGAATTCAATGAACGTTCCCATCCAGCTCCAAAGCTAAAAAAAAAATTGGGATATTTACCAAATCATATTGCAAAACTTCCATAGACAAAAGTCTGATGGCCTATAAAGGTAGGCTCAGCTGGATTCAATTTATTGCATCTAAGTGTGCTCGCTTTGGAATAAAATCCTTTATGCTGTGTGAGTCCAGCTCTGGATATATTTGGAACGCAGTAATGTACACTGGGAAAGGGACCAAATTCTCCCCGAGATTCAGCGGTTTTGGGATGGCAACCGCTTCAGTCCGTTCATTGATAGAGCCCTTGCTCAACCAGGGCTACTGTCTCACTACAGACAATTTCTATACTTCCCCAGAACTGTACGAGTTCCTTCTTATGAATAAGACAGACGCTTATGGAACCGTGAGGCCTAACCGGCGTGACATGCCGTCAGGATTTTCAAATAAAAAGCTCGGGAAAGGAGATGTAGCTGCATGGCAAAAAGGGAAAATGTTAGCACTAAAGTGGCGGGACACAAAGGACGTTTCCCTTATGAGCACAGTGCATAATACCTCGACCGCCATGGTCCATACCAGAGGTGGAAAAGATGTTCGAAAGCCACAAGTTGTGTTGGACTACAACCACACGATGGGAGGTGTGGACAGGGCTGACCAGGCCATGACTTTTTACCCAGCTATGAGAAAGCAGCAGAAAAAGTACTATAAAAAAAATTCCGACATCTTTTGGAGCAATGTCTCTGGAACTCCTTTATCCTGCTGAAAAAAAAATGGCAGGTCTATGGTCCATGCAGACTTTATGTGGAAGGTGGCAGAACAGATTTTTCTAAAACACCAAACGCCAACGGCGGTAAACCGTTCTGGACGACGGGCTTCTGGTGTTGTAAATCCTGAGCGACTGACTGGTCGTCATTTTTTGGACTACGTACCACCCACTGGAAAAAAAACAGCACCCACATGGATGTGTGTGGTTTGCCGCTCCAAGCGCGACGACAGCGGAAGAAAAATACGCAAAGAAACGTGCGTCTGTTGTCTCGACTGCGACGTTGGACTTTGCGCCATACCTTGTTTTAAAGATTTTCATACCCGAGACATTTACTGAATAATTATTTTGCACCCTTGTTTGACCCCCCCAAAAAATACTACTAGAGACTCTCTCTGGTTTGGACAGATTTAGGTGAGTTATTCCTAAAAATTGCAAGCCTGCAATCTAAAACGCCAAATTTCCATGCAAAATAATGGTACCGCTTTCAGCACCTAAAATCTGAAAGAATCATACCGCCAGGGAGGTTAATTGCTTATACTATTAGTCACCAGATGCAAGTTGTATTTTACTCCATTAGATATCACCATTGATGTTTTGTTTTATTCTATCATTGCAATGTGATTACATATCAGAGACCAATTTAACTTTTCTAAAAATATTTGTTAACCAATTCTAATTATCATTTATGATCTGATCTAGAATGATTTTATTTAACAACAATGCCATGCAAGGCACAAGGATTGAGATAAGTCAGTAGGCAATGTTTAATTCAATCTCTACCATTCTTATTTAAAATGTTCACAAAGTGTAAATATATATTCATAAAACAATATTTATATGTGCATAAATAAGAATAGAAACACATGAAATGTTTAACTGTTTAAATGGTTTTGTTTTACTGACTGCCATTCATACAATAAATGTGTGTGAAAGCTAAAGTTATAAAAAGCACAAATATTAAAATAAATCTTGTTAAATATTAAAATGTTTGTGTTTACAAGTTACAACATATCTTAGATCATTTAAATATGTTATGTGACTTACAAGTTTATAAAAGTAAACATAGAAATGGCATACTGTATGCTCAGACACATGTTTGCACATTATAACCGTCAGTGTTACTAAATAAAGCTGAGCTCCGCGCATACCTTACATGGTTAACAATTTAGAGCGTAATTTCAAAAGCATAGAGGATAACGTTGCTATGGAAACATCTACCCACAGAGGGCGAGATGCAGAGTGTAGGAAGAAGAGAAGAGTGAACAAGGTACCAAAATATTACCCATGGATGTCACAGTCCAGTGATCAAACCAAAATTTCTAAGGTTAAGAATAAAACACAGCAATATTTCATAATATAACTGCACAGTTGGCAATGTCTGGCAAAGCTTTGCTACATGGATGAATTTCTTCAATATATTTTAGTATAGGACATAGCTATGTACTATATAGTAACATCCGTTACCACGCTGAGAATTGCTTATGTGATCCAAACACCTGTTCTAGACAGATCACTGTTTCCTGGTTTAGCACTGCTGCTTCTTCGGAAATCAATGACTTTTTAGGGCATAGCAGCCCACTTTTATTGATAAAAGAAAAGTTCACTTATACACCAGTTTCTCACGCAGGGGTTTCCTCCACAAAACAAGAATGAATGAAAATACCAAGCCACCTGGCTTACGTGTTGGCAGCACTGCTGCTCCTCTTTACCAGTCCTTTGACTAAGTCATTCAACTCTTGCGCACACTTGGCTCTCTAGCCTTCAGTTGCAGCACCCTTTTTTTTCTAATATTTTGGGGACAGGAGGGGTGCTTTAGTGGTGTGCAGTGTTACCAATCTCTCACAACTTTTTTTTACTGACAAAACATGAAAAATGTACTGACAGAGCACAACCTGAAATATGATGAACATTTCTATGAAAACCTAAGCGAATCAATGTTTAATCAATATAAACAATATGTAAACATTAACAACTCCCATAACAAGTTACAAAGGAAAAACAGAGTGAAAAAATATGAGCATGGCAAGAATAATGAACTCTGGGAGCTGGCGCAAAAAAGAGAGTTTAGTGGCACGCATAACATGCCATGGTGTACAATGGGCTTGGACAGATTTTGCCTAAAGCTTAGTACACCCATACAATTTGAGTACACCCATGAGTGATTCAGAATAAAAAACAACAATTTCCAGTTAGGATAACATCATATAAAAGCATACTGTAGTTCATGAAAAAGCAGCCTGTTTTATGTTACAATGCCATTCTAGTTTGATAATTGAAAATCCAACAGGGTAAAAGAGATATAAATAATTAAACACCAGAACGAAAAAAAATTATATATTGCAGTTTACCAATGTTTGGATGTGGTGGCTGCATTAGTTTAATTTTTTTTAGACTTTTTTTTTTCCTTTACTGCAACTGATGATCCTGCCAGTAACACTCTTCTTGTGTTAGGCTAGGTTCACATTTCTGCAGGTGTGCATGCACATCATACGTGTTCCCACAGCACCAAGAACGTGGTGAGGTTTATAGAAGAAGGTGCAAGGGCCTTTTACCTTGGTCTGGTCTGTTAAAGTAAACTGAAAAATTACAGATTTACTGGCCAGATCACCAGGTGAAAATAACGAAAAAAAAGGTTAAAAAAAAGGAAAACAAATGCAGTCACCACATCTAAGAATTGGTGAGCTGCAATGTAATACATTTTTGTTTTTGGGTTTAACGCTGTTCTAAAGATTTAAAGCATTATTATACAGTACATTTATAATACATAACTATCAGTCATTCATGCTAAGCTAGGTAGTAAAATGTATTACATTAACAACTTCAATACAGGGTAATTTCACCCCTTCCTGCCGCGGTCATGCAACACTGTACCTATATGAAATTTTGATATTTTTTTCCCCACAAATAGAGCTCTCTTTTGGGGGTATTTGATCACCTTTTCGGTTTTAATTTTTTGTGCTATAAACAAAAAACGACCGACAAATTAAAAAAAAAAAACATAATATTATTTACATTTTGCAATAATAAATATCCCATATGTATTCTTCTACATATTTTAGGTAACAAAAATCACAATAAGCGTATATTAATGCATTTGTGCAAAAGTTATAGCATCTACAAAATAGGGAATAGATTTAAGGCATTTTTGTTATTATTATTATTATTTGTTTTACTAGTAATGGTGGCGATCTGCGATTTTTATCGGGACTGTGATATTGCGGAGGCCCTCGGACAGATCGGACACTTTTGACACTATTTTGGAACCATTGACAATTATACAGCAATTATTGTTATAAAAATGCACTGATTACTGTATAGATGTCACTGGCAGGGAAGGGGTTAACACTAGGGGGCGATCAAGGGGTTAAATGTGTTACCTAGGGAGTGATTCTAACTGTGGGGGGAGGGGACTGACTGGGGGGGGCAACAGATCAGTGCTCCAATAAACAAGGAACACGCAATCAGTCTCCTTTCTCCAGATAAGACGTGGATCTGTGTGTTTACACACACAGATCCACGTCCCTGCTTTGTGACAAGCTATCACGGGTGCCTGGAAGACATCACGGTCGCATGGAGGACAACATGATGACCTCATGATCAACGATAAGGGTCTAGTATGGATTTTAGGGGGGACCCTATGTCAAAATAAAAAAATGGTGTGGGATCCCCCCAAAAGCATCGGTTGTTAAGGACGTGGCAGGCACTTTCCCAGCCTGCTGCTTAACAACCAGCTATTCTTGACACAGAATTTGAATCGCATAATCAATTTTCAACTGATTTGAATATCAATTGTCTTGAAAATTTGGAATTTTAGTTAGAAAATAAAGAAACCCAACTAATTTTTCAGTTCTGAACAAGTTGTACTCATCCAAAGTTATGTCAAAATCACATCTATTTGATACAGGTGCAACTTTCATGTGACTTTTTTTTAGGTTTACATTGAGGTCTATGGCACTCAATTTGCATGAAAGTCAGACCAAAGTGGTGCAGGAACTCATCCAAATTTGCACAGATATGAATGGTACTAAAAAGAAAACCATTGGTGTGACTTGGGGTCCAAAGTTGCATGACAATGTGCACAAGTCTGAATGGGACCTTACTGACAACAGGCCAATGTTTTCCTCCCACTGACAATCAGTAGCGGTGTATTTTCTTTCCCCCCACTGAGCACCAAGTCTCTAAAGAAATCTTGCACAGAAAGTAATTTACACTAAGGTTGACCCCAATAGGGAAGTACATATTTGGAATGCCTTGCTACTATGAATATTGTTTTATAATTAAAAGTGTAAGCATTAAGCTGCATATCATTGTAAAGTCTCCGTTGGATTTATATCGTACTAGAGCCTTTCCTAAATTGCCTATAAATTGTATGGGTCATTTTGGTAGGTCCTGGCATTATACAGTAAAAATAAAGCAGATTGCACAACTTATGTGTGGCCAGTTTTACTAATGTTCTAATTATAAATGTTACTTTAATGTAATACTATGATAGGCTATGTGAGGTTAAAGTAAGGCAGCAAACACCAGAAGGCTGTGACAAATTTCATCAGCTTCTTAATATGTGGCTAAGCATGTGCTAGAAGTCTCTGAAGACAGGTCTTATGCAATATGTATTTACCATCTCTCTTTCTGGGATATGTGACAAGTAAACCCGACATCTGGAGTATAGTAGGTATGACAGCGTTTATAGGTTAGATCTCACTTTAGAGTTCCAAAATAGCTGAACATATGAATAATATTAGCAGTGCTTTTAAATATTTTTTTATTTTTTTTTCACAATTTATTACTTTCTTATGTGATCTTGATCACTTATATGATTGGGTTCCTCGTGCCCAAGGGTAATGGAACTTCATGTGTAGATACGTATGAGCAAACATTCAAATATCATTCCACTTGCAGGGCACTCAATCACCTCATAAGATCAGATTTGTGCATTTCCCTTTTTTCAAATAAATTTTCTGTCACCTTTTAACCACTTCAGCCCCGGAAGGATTTTTCCTCTTGAAGATCAGGCCATTTTTTTGCGATATGGGACTGTGTCGCTTTAACTGACAATTGTGTGGTCGTGTGAGGTGGTACCCAAATAAAATTGACTTAATTTATTTCCCACAAATAGAGCTTGCTTTTAGTGGTATTTGATCACAGTCTGCAGTTTTTATTTTTTGCGCCATACAATAAAAAAAGACAGACAATTTGAAATATATATATTTACTTTATGCATTTTTATTATAATTTTTTTTCTAGTTTTTAACGGGGGCTGCGACATTGCGGCGGACAGATTGGATACTTTTGACACTTTTTTGTGACTATTGACATTTATACAGCGATCGCAGCTAAAAATAGCCATTGCTTACTGTATAAACGTCACTGGCAGGGAAAGGGCTAACACTAGGGAGGTGATCAAGGGGTTGAATGTGTTTCCTAGGTGTGTTCTAACTGTAGGGAGGATGGACTGCCAGGAAAATGACAGAAATCGCCATCATATCACCTGTCAGAACTGAGAATCGACTTGTTAACAAAAGCAGTTCCCTGTTCTGTAACAGGCAATCACGGAACGCAGAAAAACATTGAGTCTGCCCAAACCGTGGGCCTGCTCCCACAGCGTGCAGCTGGCGCGAGCTTGCGCCACTGGCTGCGGGCGCCTGCGTGAGCCGCCGTACAGCTACAGCGATTTTCTTCCCAGGAGATCCGACCTGCCGCCATATATAAAATATAACAGTTAAACAGCATTTTTTTTCTTTGCTTACTTTAGTCTGCTAAATAACAGGAGTGGTTAATTGTTCACAGGTGCTACAGGTCAGGGCCAGTGCAAGGATTTTTGCCAACTCAGGCAAAGGTGCATTTTGCCGCCCCCCAGCATGCGGGCATGCACAGCACCGCATAGGCATAGCGGCGCTTTACTGCCAACGGGAAAACGCCCCAGTGTGCTGCTACGCTGCCTGGCTTTGGGGTTCCCCTAATTGCAAGTCTCCTCTCTGTCTTGTCCACAGAAACCTCACCTCATTTTACATTATACAGCACAGCACCTCTGGACCATTTTTGCATTACACAGCACCGCACCTCTGGACCCCTTTTGCATTACACAGCACCGCACCTCTGGACCCTTTTTGCATTACACAGCACCCTGCACTACTGGACCCCTTTACATTACACAGCACCTCTGGACTCCTTTTACATTACAAAAGCACCGCACCTATGGACCCCTTTTACATTTCAAAGCACTGCACCTCTGGACCCCTTTTACATTACACAGCACTGCACCTCTGGACCCCTATACATTACATAGCACCGCACCTCTGGACCACTTTTACATTACACAGCACCCTGCACCTCTGGACCCCTTTTACATTACACAGCACCGCACCTTTGGACCCCTTTTGCATTACACAGCACCGCACCTCTGGACCCCTATACATTACACAGCACCGCACCTCTGGACCCCTATACATTACACAGCACCGCACCTCTGGACCCTTTTTGCATTACACAGCACCGCACCTCTGGACCCTATTTACATTACACAGCACCCTGCACCTCTGGACCCCTTTTACATTACACAGCACCCTGCACATCTGGACCCCTTTTACATTACACAGCATCGCACCTCTGGACCCCTATACCTTACACAGCACCGCACCTCTGGACCCCTTTTACATTACACAGCACCGCACCTCTGGACCCCTAGACCCCTTTAGAGTTACACAGACACCCCCCAGCTCTGTTCCTTCCTACATTAATCAAGCAGATGCAGAGACAATGAGCAGCGCTGAACAGAGGGCAATCACCTGCTGGTTTACTTACGTTAGCTTCAGCAGCTGAGAGATCTCTACTCAGCACTGCTCACTGTCTCTCTCTCCCCTGCTTACCATGCTGGAGTGGATGCTTCAGATGTAGAAAACCAAATCTGGCGCCGCTGTGCTGTAAACACAGCATCCATCATTTCCCATACGGCCAATCACCACAGAGACACAGCGCCTCCCACTCCGCTGCCCGCCAATTGCACACAAACGAGCCTAGAAAAAAACTTTTCCCGCTGGGTGGGCGGGGAAACGTTTTGTTTTTCTAGTCTCGTATGTGCGCCATTGGCGGGTGGCGGAGTGGGAGGCGCTGTGCCTCTGTGGTGATTGGCCGTATGGGACGTGATGCTGTGTTTACAGGACGGCAGCGCCAAGTAGAGAGACAGACCACCAGGTGGAAAAAAAACAGAATGGAGCCCAAGTAAAGTGCCATGCCGCCTCAGCGCAGCCGGGGCTATAGTGCGGCCACATCATAAGATGGTTTTAAATTCCTCCGAGCAGGGAGCTTTTTTTTGGTACCCCCCCTGCTACAGGTAGTATATACATTTCTGTAGAACTCACTTTTAGCTTGCCCACATTTTTTTTGCTGGAATTTGGAAAAAAATTGACTAAAGCCCTGTACACACGGGCAAGAATCTCGCCAGGAAAAAAACTTTGTTTTTCCAGATGAGATTTTCGGCAAGAATCTCTTGCCGCCTGAGTGTACAGACTCTCCTTTCAAAAGAACCGTGGTTCTCTTGAAAGGCAAGAATGCGTTGACGTCATTGCGTACAACGAGCATGCGCTCGTCACATTCAATGTCATCACCACCCTCTTGCTGCACCCTACCTATGCCTAGGAAGCTACCGCGCATGCGTCAAAGTTATTTTGAGCATGCGTGGGGTTCCATGGTGACCAGGTAAGTATACACACTCTCAGGTTTCTCGGCAGGAAAACTGCTGAGAATCTCACAAGGAGAAAATAGAGAACATGTTATCTATTTTTCTCGTCTAGATTCTGGGCAGTTTTCTTGTCGAGAAACCTGAAAGCCTTGTTCACACGCTCAGTATACTCGGCAAGAAATCTCTGCCAGCAGTTTTCTTGCTGGTTCTTGCCGAGTAAAGCGAGCGTGTGTACGAGGCTTTAGGCTACTTTCACACTGAGGCAGTTTTCAGGTGTTTAGCGCTAAAAATAGCACCTGTAAAGCGTCTGAAAACTTCCTTATCATGCTTCCCAGTGTGAAAGCCTGAGTGCTTTCACACTGGGGTGGTGCTCTTGGGCAACACAGGTGCTATTAACCCCTTTTTCGGCCAATAGCGGGGGTTAAAAGCGCCCTGCTAGTAGCCGAAATTTGCAGCTAAAAGAACGGTAAAGCACCGCTAAAACTAGCAGCACTTTACTGCTAACGGACCCACTGCCCCAGTGTGAAAGTGCCCTAAGTAGATCGTTAAAAACAGGTATTTAAAAAAGGAGATGAAACCAGAGGACCAGGATGAGTCCTTTAACATTTAAGTAACATCTGAAATGTCTTGTACGTAATAATCTAACGGGGCTAATAAGTGCTAGCAAGGTTGAAGGTTTTGTGCAGGGTGCCACATGTATACAATAATGGAGCAACAGCTGCAATAAATTATGGAGACTCACATTAGAGATATGGAGGAGTAAATTGCAACACTAGGCAGAACTGACAACCTTGAAAGGGGTCTTCTGGGTTTGAACACCCAAACAGATTTGCCAAGTTGGGTAAAGACATGGGGGGGGGGGGAGCAAAGTCATAGGTGGCAGCAATAAATGAAACTGCTACCTCAGCTGGGAGAATAGCCCATCTTGTAGGGGTGGTAAGGGTAGTGCAGGACGGCCTAGACAATTGGTGCTAATCCGGGATTCTAAAGTATAATCAGAAGGACCAATAGAATAGTTTGACCCCAGGAATGCATCAACCAAATGGTTTGCTGTCCTCCTGGTGCCAAGGTTCGACATGTGATGGACTGGGTTGATAAATAATTGGGAGGGGCTGGGCATGACCCAGCTGTCTTGGTCCATGTTGGAACAAATGACAGATTACATGGAGGGTGGAAGCTCCTTAATAATCTTTTTTTTCTTTATTCCTTTATTTTTATACAGAAGCAATAGTGCGGCTATCAACCGGCACAAAATACATACAGCGTCAACAATCAGTAGCGGTCATATAAAGAGATAAAAATAGGTCATCAAATCAAGTAAGCATAGCAAAAACTCCAGTAACATACTGATAATAAGGCACAAGTGGCAAGTCAAAGAGACCGGAGCCGCATACAAGCCATATATAGGGATGAGCTTCGCGTTCGATACCAACGTATGTTCGATTCGAACATTGCCCGTTCGATCGTTTGACGAAAATCGAACAAAACGGGTCGTTTGCGCCAAATTCGAGTGACGTGTGTCAGCCCATAATTCACTGCGGCGTTACGCGCTGATGATTGGCCAAGCATGCACAATGACCCCGCATGCTTGGCCAATCACAGCGCCCAAAAAACGAAGAGCCATAATTGGCCAAAGCCTAGGTGCTTTGGCCAATTATGGCTCAGGGCTTTAGCACACGCCCCACACTATAAAAGGCCGCCTTCCGGGCGGCCTCGTGTAGTGTGTTCCGGCTTTGTTAAAGAGAGCAGTCAGAGAGACAGAGAGATTATCTTTTTAGCTAGCTAGATAGAGCAGGCTAGTCAGTTTAGCTTTATTACAGTGTGTAGAGAATATATATACATCCTTAGGAGTTGTACATATATTTATACACTGTATAGTTTAGCTAGATCTGCTATTAGTATCTGTCAGGCAGGAGATTGTGCAGGCAGGAGATTGTGCATAGCTGCAGTGCTCTAACGTGTTGTATTGCCTGTGGCTGTGTTCTGTGTTTAGTTTACACCCAAACGTACTGGGTGCTACTGCAATTGTCCTGCTTATTTGCACCTAAGCACATTTGCTTTAAGTGCACGTTTGCTGTGTAATAGCACGTAAACGCATTTACTGTAAGGGAACGTTTGCTGTGTAATCGCACGTACGCGCATTTACTGTAAGTGCAAGTTTGCTGTTTAATCGCACGTAAACGCATTTACTGTAAGTGCAAGTTTGCTCTTTAGTAGCACGTAAAGCGCATTTACTGTAAGTGCACGTTTGCTGTTTAATCGCATGTAAGCGCATTTACTGTAAGTGCACGTTTGCTGTTTAATCACACGTAAACGCATTTACTGTAAGTGCAAGTTTGCTGTGTAATCGCACGTAAGCGCATTTACTGTAAGTGCACGTTTGCTGTGTAATCGCACGTAAACACATTTATTGTAAGTGCACGTTTGCTGTTTAATCGCACGTAAACGCATTTACTGTAAGTGCACGTTTGCTGTGTAATCGCTGGTAAGTGCATTTACTGAAAGTGCACGTTTGCTGTGTAATCGCACGTAAACACATTTACTGTAAGTGCAAGTTTGCTGTGTAATCGCACGTAAGTGCATTTACTGTAAGTGCGCGTTTGCTCTTTAGTAGCACATAAGCGCATTTACTGTAAGCGCACGTTTGCTGTTTAATCGCACGTAAGCGCATTTACTGTAAGTGCACGTCTGCTGTTTAATCGCACGTAAATGCATTTACTGTAAGTGCAAGTTTGCTCTTTAATAGCACGTAAAAGCATTTACTGTAAGTGGACGTGTCCTGTTTATTTGCACCTAAGCGCATTTCCTGTAAGTGCAAGTTTGCCGTTTAATCGCATGTAAACACATTTACTGAAAGTGCAAGTTTGCTCTTTAGTAGCACGTAATCACATTTACTGTAAGTGCAAGTTTGCTGTGTAATCGCACGTAAACGCATTTACTGTAAGTGCAAGTTTGCTCTTTAATGGCACGTAAAAGCATTTACTGTAAGTGCAGGTGTCCTGTTTATTTGCACCTAAGCGCATTTCCTGTAAGTGCAAGTTTGCCGTTTAATCGCACGTAAACGCATTTACTGAAAGTGCAAGTTTGCTCTTTAGTAGCACGTAATCGCATTTACTGTAAGTGCAAGTTTGCTCTTTAGTAGCACATAAGCGCATTTACTGTAAGTGCACGTTTGCTCTTTAATAGCACATAAAAGCATTTACTGTAAGTGCACGTGTCCTGTTTATTTGCACCTAAGCGCATTTCCTGTAAGTGCAAGTTTGCCGTTTAATCGCACGTAAACGTATTTACTGAAAGTACAAGTTTGCCGTTTAATCCCACATAAACGTATTTACTGAAAGTGCAAGTTTGCTCTTTAGTAGCACGTAAGCGCATTTACTGTAAGTGCGCGTTTGCTCTTTAGTAGCACATAAGCGCCTTTACTGTAAGCGCACGTTTGCTGTTTAATCTCATGTAAGCGCATTTACTGTAAGTGCACATCTGCTGTTTATTCGCACGTAAATGCATTTACTGAAAGTGCAAGTTTGCTCTTTAGTAGCACGTAATCGCATTTACTGTAAGTGCAAGTTTGCCCTTTAGTAGCACGTAAGCGCATTTACTGTAAGTGCACATTTGCTGTTTAATCGCACGTAAGCGCATTTACTGTAAGTGCAAGTTTGCTCTTTAGTAGCACGTAAGCGCATTTACTGTAAGTGCACGTTTGCTGTTTAATCGCATGTAAGCGCATTTACTGTAAGTGCACGTTTGCTGTTTAATCACACGTAAGCGCATTTACTGTAAGTGCACGTTTGCTGTTTAATCGCACGTAAGCGCATTTACTGTAAGTGCACGTTTGCTGTGTAATCGCACGTAAACGCATTTACTGTAAGTGCACGTTTGCTGTGTAATCGCTGGTAAGCTCATTTACTGAAAGTGCACGTTTGCTCTTTAGTAGCACGTAATCACATTTACTGTAAGTGCAAGTTGATAGTATCAGACAAGTTTCCCTGCCCCAGCTGCTGCAGCAACGAAAAAAGTACTCTCCCAGCCATCCACATGCCCAGCGGTTGAATGCTAGCTTAGCGAAATTGCTAGCACTTTAACTGCTACCTTTTCAGTTGGTCAATTCTGCCCCCTTCCGTGAGTTTGTGGAATGTGCAGTACCTCAGTGGCAAGTACCCAAACGCCACTTTTTCTCACAGAAGGCGATTCCGGCTCTCTACCGGCATGTGGAAGGCAATGTCCATGCCTCGCTGGACAGGCCGGTCAGTGGTAAGGTGCATCTTACCGCTGACTCATGGTCCAGCAGGCATGAACAGGGACGTTACCTGTCTTTTACGGTGCATTGGGTGACTCTGTTGGCAGCTGGGAAGGATGCAGGGCAAGGTACAGTAGTTTTGGAGGTTGTTCCACCACCACGGCTCCAAAGCACTACTACTGGTTGTGACACACTTCTCTCCTCCACCCCCTCCTCTTCTTCTCCCTATGTGGCCTCTTCCTGTGGTGATGTTTCCTCAGAACCAGCCGTGCTCCGTAGGCGTACGAGGGGCTACGCAGGAATGCAGGCCAAGAGATGCCATGCGGTGCTAGAGCTGGTGTGCTTGGGAGAAGCCTGGAATGGTGGTCAGTGATAATGGCACCAACCTCCTCTCTGCCCTGCGACAGGAAAAACTCACCCATGTGCCCTGTTTTGCGCATGTCCTGAATTTGGTGGTGCAGCGGTTCTTGGGCAGGTACCCGGGCTTACAGGATGTCCTAAAGCAGGCCAGGAAAGTCTGTGTGCATTTCCGGAGGTCATATAATGCCACTGTTTGGCTGACTGACCTCCAAAGGGAAAACAACCTGCCCAAGAACCGCCTAATCTGTGACACGCCCACCAGATGGAACTCTACGTTGGCCATGCTGCAGCAGCTGCACACGCAGCAGCGGGCCATTAATGAGTACCTGTGCAAATATGGCAGCAGAACTGGGTCAGGGGAGCTTGTTTTTTTTCCCCACGCCAGTGGGCCTTGATTAGGGATGCATGCACTGTCCTGTCACCATTTGAGGAGGGCACGAGGATGGTGAGCAGTGACAGTGCATGCATCAGTGAGACTGTCCCTCTTATTCACATGTTGGAGCACACGCTACGTGGAATAATGAAAAGGGCCCTTGAAGCAGAACAGAGGGAGGAAGAGGAGGACTTCCTTACCTCTCAAGGCCCCCTTTACCCAGACAGTGGTCCTGCTTGCCCACCTAGCACACAGGAAGAGGAGGAGGAGGCAGATGATTGTATCAGTAGCATGGAGGTGGAGCCTAGCACTCAGCATCAGCAGCAGCAGTCTTCAAGGGATCATTTACAGTCCCAAGGAACACGTGGATTTTAACGTGGCTGGGATGAGGTGCCTGTGGATCCTGTCTTCCTCAGTGACCCAGAGGACTGTGCCCCGAATGCCTCTGCAAACCTACGCTGCATGGCCTCCCTGATCCTGCAAAGCCTGCGTAAGGATCCTTGTGTACGTGCTATCAAGGAGAGGGATCATTACTGGCTGGCAACTCCCTTTGATCCATGTTACAAGAGTAAGGTTGCGGACCTTATGATGCCATCACAGAGGGAGCAGAAGATGAAACTTCTGCGGGAGGCCTTGCAGAAAGGTCTGTGCAATGCGTTCCCAGAACCGGGGGGATTTGGGATTACCAAAACCTGGCCCTGGACAACGTCTTGCTGAGGCTTCGGTGAGTCACAGAAAGAGCAGTGGAGAAAGTGGCCGTCTGACCGATGCGTTCAGACAATTTTTTAGTCCGCAGCCCCAAGGTCTGACCGGTTCCAGCAACCATCGCTAACGTCTGGTTTACATGGTCCGGGAATACCTAGGGGGCAAGATCCGACTTGGACACCTTCCCCACAAAAAATCCTCTGGCTTACTGGGTCTTGAGGATGGATCACTGGCCAGAGCTTGCACAGTACGCAATTAAGGTGCGAACCGAACGCGGGTATGTTCGGCTTATCCCTAGCCATATAGGCGACCAAACAAATGTGACCAAAAACCTCTAGACTTGCATATGGCGCTATACAATACAGTATGTTTTAATATCAGTTTGGGGAGCTGAGCAAACCAACGATCCTGATGAGCCCGAACAAAAGGCACACAGAGTGATTGGCGCTCAAGGGATAATACAGTTTCTAATCGAGAAAGTCCACGACTGGAGGATAGCTTTGTCGAAGGAGCATCAGCTAAAAGAAAGGGGGAAGGGGGCAAAGGTCAGTAACCCACCATAATAGAAGGGGGGCAGAAAAAGAGAGGGGAAGAACGAAAGAATAAGGTACAGAAAAGTGAGAGAGAATCTCCTGACCAGGAGGCAAGGTAAGCCCTGAGGGTCAACCAGACCTTGCTACTTCACGGAGATCTTCATCCGTGTAGACGAAATGCTGCCAGGGTCTCCAAGTCTCCCGAAAGGTCTCCTCCCTGTTGTGCAAGGTGGACGTAAGATCCTCCATGTCTCTTAATTCAATTTACTTTAGAGAACCACAAAGACTTCGCCGGCGGATTCTCCGATCTCCAACAGAGAGGGATGCA
This sequence comes from Rana kukunoris, assembly GCA_029574335.1. Taxonomy (NCBI): domain Eukaryota; kingdom Metazoa; phylum Chordata; class Amphibia; order Anura; family Ranidae; genus Rana; species Rana kukunoris. The sequence goes on along the minus strand of CM056055.1, from coordinate 85,010,895 downwards.
AGCCTTGGCTGTATTCAACAGCTGGATGGTGAGGGAGGCCTTGTATTTCTGAATGGGGCACTGGGAGAGATGAAGCAGACATGCTGCGGGGTTGCCCTCCAAAGAGATGTCGGTCAAGTGCTTGATTGTGCGAGTCACCTCAAGCCAGAAAGGAAGAAGTTTGGGGCAGGCCCAAAAAATGTGTAGCATCGTCCCCTTTGCGGCGCCACATGGCCAACACACGCTCGGGACCTGCGGGAAAAAACTGTGCAGGGTGGTGTACCATCGAGTCATGATTTTATAGCATTTTATAGCAGGTCTCTTGAATTCTGCACAAAATGGAGAATCTTCTACCTCTGTGGGTCAGTGAAACGGGTGCCAAGATCCGCCTCCGACCTCGAAAGGAACGGAGGAACGAACCCTTCTGCCGGTTGGATCAAAGCGGATTAATTAAGCGAGAGACTGTGTCGCACTGGGTCCCCCGATGACAGATTCGTTCCAGGTCAGTAAGTTGACAGGAGATACCCGGAGTCCGTAGGCATCCCCGCAAAAAGTTACGCATGGGGGGATCGGTAGCCAACACCCCAGCCTAATCTGACAGGTGGCCGTTAGGCACCACAAAGTCACATAAGCTAGGCGATTGCCAGCTGCCAGGCGCTTAAAATTAGGACTCTGGATGCCCAGCGCAAAGTCCAGATTACAATGGGGACAATTAATGTGGGCACAGTGGGGACAATTGATGTGGGGACAATTGATGTGGGCACAGTGGGGACAATTGATGTGGGCACATTGGGGACAATTGATGTGGGCACAGTGGTAACAATTGATGGCATGGCACAGTGGCTGCGTTTGATGGCACAGTGGCTGCGTTTGGCAGGGCACAGTGGTGACAATTGATGGGCACAGTGGTGACATTTGATGGGCATAGTGGTGACAATTGATGGCATGGCACAGTGGCTGCATTTGATGGGCACAGTGGCTGCCTTTGATGGGCAGAGTGGCTGCCTTTGATGGGCACAGTGAGGCTGCAATTGTCTTTTTTTCCCCATTTGTTTGCGCCCCCTCAAAAAATTTGAGCACCAGCAGCCACTGGTGTTTACAAAAAAAAAAAAAAACATATATAATGTTTTGGGGTTCTATGTCATTTTCTAGCAAATAAATTTTGATTTTTACATGTAGGGGAGAAATGTCAGAATTGGCCTGGGCCTCTCTATGTGGCCATGCTGTGTTAATGTCTCACACATGTGGTATCACCATACTCGGGAGTAATAGCAGAATGTGTTTTGGGGTGTAATTTGCGGTATGCATATGCTGTGTGTGAGAAATATGCTAATATGACAATTTTGTGGAAAAAAAAAAGGAAAAAATATTCTTGATTTTGCAAAGAATTGTGGGAAAAAATTACAACTTCAAAAAACTCACTGTGCCTCTTTCTAAATATCCTGGAATGTCTTCTTTCCAAAAGGGGTCATTTGGGGGGTATTTGTACTTTTCTGGCATGTTAGGGTCTCAAGAAATTATAGGCCGTCAGTACTTCTCGTGTGATACATTTTCAGATATTGGCACCATAGATTGTGGACTCTATGGGCCAGATTCAGGTAGAATTAGATTCCCGCAGAGTATCAGGCCTCGTACACACGATCGGACATATCCGATGAAAACGGTCCGCGGACCATTTCCATCGGATATGTCCGATCTGGAGTTTGATCCGATGGCGTGTACACACCATCGGATCAAATTCCCCGCCGGCGGACGGCGCGGTGACGTGTCGGTGACGCGGCGGTGACGTTGACGCCGCCACGTCACCGCACCAGGAAGTAAAACACTTCCGCGCATGCGCCGAATCCATTCGGCGGCGGCGGTGCGGGACGACATGTCTGCTGGTAAGTGTACTAACCAGCAGACATGTCGGGCGGACAGATTCCCACCGGATAGATTTCAAAGCATGCTTTGAAATCTGTCGGGTGGACAAATCTGTCCGCTAGCCCATACACACGATCGGAGATGTCTGCTGAAACGGTCCATCGGACCGTTTTCAGCGGACATATCCCCTCGTGTGTACGAGGCCTCAGAGATACTCTACGCCGCCGTACTTTACCTGGCTCTTCGAGGAATTCAGAGAGATTTTGGCCCGTAAGGTACGGCGGCGTAGTGTATTTCTCCCGGCGGAATCAAACTACGCGATTAGGGGGCGTGAGGCATTTAAATTAGGTGCGTTCCCGTGGCGATCGAAATTTCCCGCCGTGCATTGCGCGAAATCACGTCGTTACGTCATTTTTTTTTTTGAGTAGCGTCGTTTACGGACATTCCTATTCCCGGACGACTTGCGAAAAAAAAAAAATAATAATTGAAAGTCGACGCGGGAACGACGGCCATACTTAACATGGGCCGTGTAACGTTAGACCAGCTGGTTTAACCACTTAAGACCCGGACCAATACGCTGGTAAATGACCCAAGGTGTTTTTGCGATTCGGCACTGCGTCGCTTTAACAGACAATTGCGCGGTCGTGCGACGTGGCTCCCAAACAAAATTTGCGTCCTTTTCTTCCCACAAATAGAGCTTTCTTTTGGTGGTATTTGATCGCCTCTGCGATTTTTATTTTTTGCGCTATAAACTAAAATAGAGCCACAATTTTGAAAAAAAACACAATTTTTTTACTTTTTGTTATAAAAAAAATCAAATAAACTAAATTTTAGTAAAACATTTAGGCCAAAATTAATTCAGCCACATGTCTTTAGTAAAAAAAAAAAATCGCAATAAAAAAAAATAGCTACCTAGCGGGAACAGCGACACTAATACAGCGATCAGAAAAATGATCGCTTAGTGATGCTGGCAATAGGGAGTGAAAGGGCTATCCTGAACCTAACACTAACTGTTTTTTACACTGCCTGTCACACTGACACTAAATGCAGTGATTAGATCACTGCATTCAGTGACACTGTGACAGGGGGGTGGGGGGGGGCGATCACAAGGGGTTAATTTGCCTATGTGAGTGTGTGTCAGTGTTGTGTTGGTGCACACTTACTTGTGATGTCTTCTCTCATCAGCAGCGCTGGGAAACAGCGCTGCGATGAGAGATTACATCATTTCCTCCTTCCTGGCTGGGAGCGATCGCGGGGGGGGCGGAAATCACGGACATCCGCCCGCTCGTCGGCGATCGCTCCCAGAGGCAGGGGGACCCCCGCACGCCGCGGAGGGGGTCCCGATGGGACCCCCGAACCGCACGAAGGCGGGGACGTAAATTTACGCCCTTGTGCCTGTACGAGCCATTCTGTGGCCGTATATGTGCGTGCGGGGGTCCTTAAGTGGTTAACTTTACGTAGCGAAAAAATGACATACGCGATTGCGAACGATGCTCGTAACTTCGTGGATCGCCGGAAAAAGCTCATTTGCATACCCCGACGCTGAAAACGACGCGAACTCCACCCAGCGGCTGTAAAAAGATTGCATCGTAGATCCGAAGGCGTACGAAGACGTAAGCCTGTCAGATCGAAGCCCAACGCCGCCGTATCATGGTTTGAGGATTCAAACTAGTGATACGGCGCGCGTAATTTGAAAGTACTCCTGTCTAACATCAGTTAGACAGGCGTAATCGCTCTGTGAATCTGGCCCTATAACTTTTACAAAGACCAAAAAATATGCACTAATTTGTACTTACCAAAGATATGTAGCAGTATACATTTTGGCCAAAATGTATGAAGCAAAATTACTAATTTACTAAACAATTTTTTTTAGTTTATAGCGCAAACAATTTAGGCCGATACGTATTCTTCTACATATTTTTGGTAAAAAAAAAATGCAATAAGCGTTTATCGATTGGTTTGCGCAAAATTTATAGCGTTTACAAAATAGGGGATAATTTATGGCATTTTTTTTTTTACTATTAATGGCGGCGATCTGCGATTTTTTTTATTGGGACTGCGACGTTATGGCGGACATTTCGGACACTTTTCTGACATTTTTGGGACCATTTACATTTATACAGTGAACAATGCTATAAATATGCATTGATTACTGTATAAATGTGACTGGCAGTGAAGGGGTTAACCACTAGGGGGCGGGGAAGGGGTTAAATGTGTGTCCTATGAGTGTTCTAACTGTGGGGGGAGGGGGGGGTGACTGGGGGAGGTGACCGATTGTGTCCCTATGTACAAGGGACACAATCGATCTCCTCTCTCCCTGACAGGGACGTGCAGCTCTGTGTTTACATACAGAGCTGCACGTCCCAGCTCAGTTACTGAGCAATCGCGTGTGCCCGGCGGCGATCGTTGCCGCCGGGCACTCGCACAGGATCCCCGCAGAGCGGCGGGTGCGCGCGCGCGCCGCCGGCGACGCGCGCGCCCACCCGCGGCTTTAAAGGGACATCACGTCATATGACGTGATGTCAGGATAATGGAGTCGTCTGCCCGCCGTCATTTGACGGTGGGCAGATGACAAGTGGTTAAATATGGAACCTATGGTGTTAATCCTCCTCATTGCGTAAAAAAGGCTGTTTGATTATGTCTTCTCTGATCCCCTTCTTTTACTGTCCCCAATTCATTTCCAGATAGCACAGAGCCTTGGGGGAACTCTGCACATGCTCAGTTTGGTTTGTATTGCTTGAGTTTTTTTTTTTTTTTGGGGGGGGGGTGCATGTGATCAGCACAGGGCCAATTAGCACTGTCCAGACAGAGGGTAAGGAGTCATGCAGCCTCATAGGACAGTATTTAGCAGTTTATATTTACAAAAATAATTGCATTTCCATGTCCTGTGTACTGTGGGAGACCAGATATAGTGAATGCAGGGTCTATGGCACACGAACATAAAAAATCAAAAGTGCTAATTTAAAGGTTAATATACAAGTTATTGTCATAAAAAGGGACATGTATCAGAGCAAACAAAAGTTTTAAAAATGGCTGTTTTTTCAGGAGTAGTGATTTTAATAATGCTTAACAACTTAAGGACCTCCTCCTGCACATATACGTCGGCAGAATGACATGGCTGGGCACAATCATGTACAGGTAGGTCCTCTTTAAGTGCCCAGCCGTGGGTCGCGGGGGAGCGCCCGCAACCCGGTCCGAATCAACGCGGGACCCACGGACCCGATCGCCGCTGGAGTCCCGCGATCGGTCCCCGGAGCTGAAGAACGGGGAGAGCTGTGTGTAAACACAGCTTTCCCATTCTTCACTGTGGCCCCGTCATTGATCATGTGTTCCCTGATATAGGAAAACACATTCAATGACGTCACACCTACAGCCACGCCCCCTACAGTTAGAAACACAGAGGAGGTCGCACTTAACCCTGTCAGCGCCCCCTTGTGGTTAACTCCCAAACTGCAATTGTCATTTTCACAGTAAACAATGCATTTTTTATGCATTTTTTGCTGTGAAAACGACAATGGTCCCAAAAATGTGTCAAAATTGTCCGAAGTGTCTGCCATAATGTCGCAGTCACAAAAAAATTGCTGATCGCTGCCATTAGTAGTAAAAAAAAAAAAAATTAATAAAAATGCAATAAAACTATCCCCTATTTTTTAAAAACTATGGGCCAGATTCACAGAGCGTTTACGCCTGTCTAACTGGTGTTAGACAGGAGTACTTTCAAATTACGTGCGCCGTATCACTAGTTTGAATCCTCAAACCATGATACAGCGGCGTTGGGCTTCGATCTGACAGGCTTACGTCTTCGTACGCCTTCGGATCTACGCTGCAATCTTTTTGCGGCCGCTGGGTGGAGTTTGCGTCGTTTTCAGCGTCGGGGTATGCAAATTAGCTTTTTCCGGCGAAGTTACGAGCGTCGTTCGCAATCGCGTATGTCATTTTTTCGCTACGTAAAGTTAAACCAGCTATTAGCTGGTCTAACATTACGCGGCCCATGTTAAGTATGGCCGTCGTTTCCGCGTCGACTTTCAATTTTTTTTTTAATTTTTTTGGGAAGTCGTCCGGGAATAGGAATGTCCGTAAAAAACGCTACTCAAAAAATAAATGACGTAACGACGTGATTTCGCGCAATGCACGGCGGGAAATTTCTGAACGGAGCATGCGCAGTTCGATCGCTGCGGGAACGCGCCTAATTTAAATGCCTCACGCCCCCTAATCGCGTAGTTTGATTCCGCCGAGAGAAATACACTACGCCGCCGTACCTTACGGGCCAAAATCTCTATGAATTCCTCGTAGAGCCAGGTAAAGTACGGCGTCGTAGAGTATCTCTAAAACTCTGCGGGAATCTAATTCTACCTGAATCTGGCCCTATAAATTTTGCACAAAACAATCGATAAACACTTATTGCGATTTTTTCAACAAAAAATAGGTAGAAGAATATGTATCAACCTAAAATGAGGAAAAAAAAAATGTTTTATATATTTTTGGGCGATATTTATTATAGCAAAAAGTAAAAAATATTGCATTTTTTAAAAAATTGTCGCTCTATTTTTGTTTATAGTGCAAAAAATAAAAACCGCAGAGGTAATCAAATAGCACCAAAAGAAAGCTCTATTTGTGGGGAAAAAAAAGGACACCATTTTTATTTGGGAGCCACGTTGCACGACCGCGAAATTGTTAGTTAAATCGACACAGTGCCGAATTGCAAAAACTGGCCAGTTCCTTTACCTGCCTGAAGGTCCAGGTCTTAGACGGTTAAAGTGAAACAATAAAAGTGAAATATTAAATGTCATACCTGGGGGTGTCTATAGTATTCCTGTAAAGTAGCGCATGTTTCCCGTGCTTAGAAAAGTTCCTGCACAAATTTAGATTTTTTGTTTTTCATACAACATATATGATTCACTATTGTATTGCAGCACAGCTATATTTTCTTCCAATTGTTTCTGTTGTGTGTATCTCACATAAATTGGTTGCAGCAGCAGTTGTACAACTGACACTTTGCTACAATGTAAAGTAGTGAGTGTACAGTTTTTATAACAGTGCACATTTACTGTCCTCTCAAAATCACTCAACATACAGCCATTTATGTGTAAATCACCGGCAAAAAAGTGAGTACACCCCTAATTGAAAATTTCCAAATTGGGCCCAAAGTGTCAATATTTGGTGTGGCCACTAGGGATAAGCTTTGCGTTCAATACGAACGTATGTTCGACTCGAACATTGTCTGTTCGTACGTTTGACGAAATTCGAACAAAAGCGGTCGTTCGTGCCAAATTCGAGTGACGCAAAACGGCCCATAATTCACTGCGGCATTGCGCGCTGATGATTGGCCAAGCATGCTGTATGTCCCGCATGCTTGGCCAATCACAGCACGCAAAAAACGAAGAGCCATAATTGGCCAAAGCTTGGGTGGCTTTGGCCGATTATGGCTCAGGGCTTTAGCACACGCCCCACACTATATAAGGCAGCCTGCTGGGCGGCCTCATGTTGTGTGTCGGCTTGTTAATGAAAGCAGTCAGAGAGACAGAGAGATTGTCTTTTTAGATAGCTAGATAGAGCAGGCAAGCAGGCTAATCAGTTTAGCTTAATTTACAGTGTGTAGAGGATATACAGTGCCTTGCAAAAGTATTCGGCCCCCTTTGAACTTTGCGACCTTTTGAACTGTTGATAGATAAGCTGATAGAGACATACCCCAAGCGACTTACAGCTGTAATCGCAGCAAAAGGTGGCGCTACAAAGTATTAACTTAAGGGGGCTGAATAATTTGGCACGCCCAATTTTTCAGTTTTTTATTTGTTTAAAAAGTTTGAAATATCCAAATAAATGTTGTTCCACTTCATGATTGTGTCCCACTTGTTGTTGATTCTTCACAAAAAATTGCAGTTTTATATCTTTATGTTTGAAGCCTGAAATGTGGCAAAAGGTCGCAAAGTTCAAGGGGGCCGAATACTTTCGCAAGGCACTGTATATACATCCCTAGGAGTTGTACATATATTTATACACTGTATAGCTTAGATAGATCAGTTCTTCCTAATTTACTGGCAGGCAGGTGATTGTGCTATTTAAAGACGTTATCACAGGTATAGACACCCAGCAGGTACAATTTTTAAATTAATTTTTTTTATTTATCTTTTATTTAGCCATCAATAAAATCACTGCTCCTGGAAATGAAAAATTCCTTTAAATATTGTACCTGCTGGGTGTCTATAGTTTGCCTGTGAAAACGTCTTTGAGAAACCGGGTCTTGCCCGAGGGAACATGTATCAATAGAAAAAAAAGTTTTAAAAACGGTAATTTTTTCAGGAGTCCTGCTCCTGAAAAAACAACTGTTTTTTAAACTTTTTTTCCATTGATACATGTTCCCTGGGGCAAGACCCAGGTTCTCAAAGACGTTTTCCAACAATAACTTGAATATTGGTCTTTAAATTTATCGTAATGCCAGTGCTCGGCTGACTGACCTCCAAAAGGAATACAACAGGCCCAAGAACTACCTAATCTGTGACATGCCCACCAGGTGAAACTCTTTTTTTTTTTTAGATTTAAGCCTTTTTAAAAAAAAAAAAAAATGATAATACATGTACCAATGATACAACTGAACATACAATATACAATAATACAATACATACTATGATGCACTCCTTTTGCCTTGGTCATCACCAACCGTACTTCCCTGCCCTATTTATACCCTTCCTCCACCTGGTTATCTGGGAGAAACAACGACACTACCCAAGACACTATAAAAAATAAATAAATAAATAAAAAAGGAAATGAGAAAGAGAAAAAAAAAACCCGGGCTTACAGGATGTCCTGAAGCAGGCCAGCAAAGTCTGTGTGCATTTCCGACGGTCATATAATGCCAGTGCTCGGCTGGCAGACCTCCAAAAGGAATACAACCTGCCCAAGAACCGCCTAATCTGTGACATGACCACCAGGTGGAACTCTACGTTGGCCATGCTGCAGCGGCTTCACAGGCATCAGAAGGCCATCAATGAGTATCTGTGCCAATATGGCACCACAACATGGTCAGGGGAGCTTGTTTTTTTCCCCATGCCAGTGTGCCATGATCAGGGATGTCCTGTCACCATTTAAGGAGGCCACTAGGATGGTGAGAAGTGACAGGGCATGCATCAGTGACACTGTCCCTCTTATCCACCTGTTGGAGCACATGCTGTGTGGAATAATTGTGCACCTGAGGAGCCTAGCACTCAGAATCAGTCTTCAAGAAATCAATTACAGTCCCAAGAAACCCATGGACTTGTACGTGGCTGGGAGGAGGTGGCTGCAGATCATGTCGTCCTCAATGACCCAGAGGACTCCACACAAATGCCTCAGCAAACCTACGCTGCATGGCCTCCATGATCCTGCAAAGCCTGCGGAAGGATCCTTATATCCGTGCTATCAAGGAGAGGGATCATTACTGGCTGGCAAACCTCCTTGATCCACGTTACAAGGGTAAGGTTGCGGACCTTATCTTGCCAGCGCAGAGGGAGCAGAGGATGAAACATCTTCGGGAGGCCTTGCAGAAAGGTCTTTTCCCAAAGACTGGTCCTGGACAACGTGTTGCTGAGGCTTCGGTCAGTCAAAGAAGGAGCGGTGGAGAAGGTGGCCGTCTGACCGATGTGTTCAGACAATTTTTTAGTCCGCACCGGTTCCAGCAACCATCGCCAGCGTTTGTTTTACATGGTGTGGGAATACCTAGGGGCAAGATCAGACTTGGACATCTTTCCCACTAAAAATCCTCTGGGTTACTGGGTCTTGAGGATAGATAACTGGCCAGAGCTTGCACAAAATGCAATTGAGCTACTGGCCTATCTTGTATCCAGCGTTCTTTCGGAACGCACATTCAGTGCTGCTGAAAGCTTTGTAGCCGATCACAGGGTGCGCCTGTCTACCAACACGGTCAATCGACTGACCTTCATAAAAATTAATCAGTCTTGGATCATCACCAGCTACCAAGCACCTGATGCTGATGTACAGTGCCTGCCGCCGAGAATGTGTTTTTAGCACGACAGCATCGCGCTGATTCTCGGCGACAGGCTGCCGACATCTCGCACTCGCTGGAATAGTAAAAGCACATTCCAGCGAGTGCGTCATAGAAGCGACGGGGATCCGATGCGGATTCCCGCCAATTCTACACGTGGGCGGAGTTTGTTATGAATCCTGAGAAGGAAGTTCACCGCCGGATTTTAAATAAAAATCCGGCATGGGTTCCCCCCTCAGGAGCATAATGGGCCCTTAGGTCTGGTATGGGTTGTAAGGAGACCCCCCTACGCCGAAAAAACGGCGTGGGGGTCCCCCCACAATCCATACCAGACCCGTATCCAAAGCACGCTGGCCATTCAGGAAGGGAGTGGGGGCGAGCAAGCGCCCCCCCCCCCTCCTGAGCCGTGCCGGGCAGCATGCCCTCAACATGGGGGGGGTCAGGTGCTCTGGGGCAGGGGGCGCACTGCGGTCCCCACCCCAGAGCACCCTGTCCCCATGTTGATGAGGACAGGGCCCCTTCCCGACAACCCTGGCCGTTGGTTGTCGGGGTATGCGGGCGGGAGGCTTATCGGAATCTGGAAGCCCCCTTTAATAAGGGGACCCCCAGATACCGGCCCCCCCACCCTAAGTGAATGAGTATGGGGTACATTGTACCCCTACCCATTCACCTGGAGGCAAAGTGTAAACACAAATAAACCACACAGGGTATTGAAATATTTTATTAGTTGGCCGCCGGGGGGGGGGGGTGTATGATCGCTTTTATAAAAGCGCCCCCCTCCTGCGGGCTTCTGCGGGGGGGTGGATGCCGCTGTTCTTCGCCGCCGTCTGGTTCTCTTCCGCCGACGGGGGGGGGGGGGGTTTGATAAAAGCGGCCACCACCCGGCGGGCTTCCTTCGACATCTTCGGCGGCGGGGGGGTCTTCTCCCACTCTCCAGGGTCTTCTCCCACTCTCCGGGGTCTTCTCCGGCTCTCCGGGGGTCTTCTCCGCTCTCCGGGGGTCTTCTCCGCTCTCCGGTGTCTTCTTCTTCTTCAGGACTCGCCGCCGCTATCTTCGTGTGTTAGCTAAATTACTAGCGGCGGCGAGTCCCCTCTTCTGTGACGTCGTCTTCTTCTTCTTCTCTTCTCCAGATGTTGACGCGACGCTTCCTTCCGCTGTTATGGTGGGCGCGCGGCTCGCAGCGAGTTATATAGGCCTGTCTTGTGACGTCGCAGTCCCATCATGCTCCGGTAGGTACCACGTGGGTAGGTAGCACGTGGTACCTACCGGAGCATGATGGGACTGCGACGTAACAAGACAGGCCTATATAACTCGCTGCGAGCCGCGCGCCCGCCATAACAGCGGAAGGAAGCGTCGCGTCAACATCTGGAGAAGAGAAGAAGAAGACGACGTCACAGAAGAGGGGATTTTCCGCCGCTAGTAATTGAGCTAACACACGAAGATAGCGGCGGCGAGTCCTGAAGAAGAAGAAGACACCGGAGAGCGGAGAAGACCCCCGGAGAGCGAAGAAGACCCCCGGAGAGTGGGAGAAGACCCCGGAGAGTGGGAGAAGACCCCGGAGAGTGGGAGAAGACCCCGGAGAGTGGGAGAAGACCCCCCCCATGCTGCTGAAGATGTCGAAGGAAGCCCGCCGGGTGGCGCTTTTATCAAAGCGCCCCCCCCGGCGGCGGAAGAGAACCAGACGGCGGCGAAGAACAGCGGCACCCACCCCCCCGCAGAAGCCCGCCGGAGGGGGGCGCTTTTATAAAAGCGATCATACACACCCCCCCCCCGGCGGCCAAATAATAAAATATTTCAATACCCTGTGTGGTTTATTTGTGTTTACACTTTGCCTCCAGGTGAATGGGTAGGGGTACAATGTACCCCATACTCATTCACTTAGGGTGGGGGGGCCGGTATCTGGGGGCCCCCTTATTAAAGGGGGCTTCCAGATTCCGATAAGCCTCCCGCCCGCATACCCCGACAACCAAAGGCCAGGGTTGTCGGGAAGGGGCCCTGTCCTCATCAACATGGGGACAGGGTGCTCTGGGGTGGGGGCCGCAGTGTGCCCCCTGCCCCAGAGCACCTGACCCCCCATGTTGAGGGCATGCTGCCCAGTACGGCTCAGGAGGGGGGGGGGGCGCTCGCTCGCCCCCACTCCCTTCCTGACCGGCCGGCCGGCGTGCTTTGGATACGGGTCTGGTATGGATTGTGGGGGGACCCAACGCCGTTTTTTCGGCGTAGGGGGATCTCCTTACAACCCATACCAGACCTAAGGGCCCGTTATGCTCCTGAGGGGGGAACCCATGCCGGATTTTTATTTAAAATCCGGAGGGGACTTCCTTCTCAGGATTCATAACAAACTCCACCCACGTGTAGAATTGGCGGGAATCCGCGTCGGATCCCCGTCGCTTCTATGACGGCTTTGTCTCCATCGCGGCAAGCCAGCTCGGCGCTGGCTCCCGCGATGGGGCTCGCAAGTGCTCAATCTCGCCGAGAAAGGGAGCGAGATTGACACAATATCGCGGTCAACCACTGTAACCGAATATTTTTTTTTTAAATGTCAGATCCCTTCAAGACTGCCTATGCTGATGCTGAGTGACTATTCTGTTATGCTGAATGACTATCCTCTTCCTCTTCAATGATCATGCTGATAGCTTGAAAGAAATTTTTTGGTTCTGGGCACCGCTAAGGCCCAATTTTTCTGCCCCTGTTTAACAGGGGTGTGCAATTACAATTTTTGATGCAATAATTTGCAGCAGTGCTTATTCCTGCGCTCTAGCTAGAGAATCTGTGAGGGGTTGCAGTGTTGTGGCACCAGCACCAGTGCCTAAGGCCCAATTTTTCTGCCCCTGTTTAACAGGGTGTGCAATTACAATTTGTGATGCAATACTTTGCAGCAGGGCTCATTCCTGCGCTCCAACTAGATTATCTGTGAGGGGTTGCTGTGTTGTGGAACCAGTGCCTAAGGCCCATTTTTTCTGCCCCTGTTCAAAAGGGGCATGTAATTACAATTCTTGATCTAATATTTCACAGCAGGGCCCATTCCTGTGCCCACCAAGAGTAACTGTGAGGACTTACAGTGTTGTGGCACCAGCACCACCACCACCAAAGGCCCAATTTTTCTACCACTGTTCAACAATGGCATGTAATTCTTGATTTAATTAGTTCACAGCAGGGCGTTCCAGCGCCCAAGACTAACTGTGAGGGCTTACAGTGTTGTGGCAACACCAACACCTAAGGCCCATATTTCTGCAGAGTTTATACGGCAGACCCCTACTTTCAAACATCCAACTTACAAACGACTCCTACTTGCAAACACAAGGAGACAACAGGAAGTGAGAGGAAATCTACCCCTAGGAAGGGAAATTCTCTCCTGTAAGAGGTGTCTCCTCTCCACGGATGCTTTATCACCAATCCTTGTTTCACAAACAAAAAACAAATTTGTCATTGGGACAGAAAGTGAGGTGAACAGGTGCACAGACAGCAAAACAAATGTTATAGGGGTGATAACCCTTTCCTATGTTTTCCAAAAAGCTTAAAAAAATGTTTTTGGGCTGGAGCAACACTTTAAAAATGTACCAGTTCAAAATTACAAACAGATTCTACTTAACAACAAACCTACAGTTCCTGTCTTGTTTGCACCGCCTGTATACCGCTGTTCAGAGTATTAAGAGCCTGGGGGCCCCACGCCTTTCCTTTTTTTTTTTTTGGGGTACAGGGTTACTCTTAATATCCATACAAGACCCAAAGGGGCTGGTAATTGCCTGGGGGGAACCCATGCCAAATTCTCTCAATGATTTTCATCCATTTTGCCGAGATCAGACATTACATTAAAGCCGCAAGCAGTTTTAAATAACCTTTTTTCCTATAGAAATTTCATTTTGTGCAGGGACAGTTCTAAACATGGGAAACACGTGCCACTTCACAGGCGTATAGTATACTCTTTCCATTATCCAATAAGTGTGCCTATTGACTTAATATACATAACACTACTCTCCTCACAATATTCACCGAGCCGAGACTAAAGGGCATTTTCTTGTTTACTGGACATATAACCCAGAGTATTCCAAGATTTGTGCAGGCATGATACCACCTCCCTCTAGCATCTTTCATAGGCTGAGTTTCTGTAATCATATAGGGTGGCTATTTGTTTTTAGGCTTATGGAGAGGGATCGAGGAGGTGCTCTGTGTGCTGTATCAAGAGCTTATCAAGAGAAAACAACAGTAATTAGGAGTGTGTGTTATTCCCCAGATAAGCCTTAGCCACCTTTGGTTACAGGTTCTTCATTGACATTAGATCATTACTGCATCGCAAATAGATGTGATGTGTACCTTAACTGACCATTCTTCTTTAATGCCTATGACTGTTCTTTTAGATGCCAAGTTCTGTCACAAACCACTCTATTGGAGGAAGTACATCATCGGTAGAACCTTCCCCACCCTTTAAAAAACTGTTGTCTCTATAATCATTGTGTAGCGGCCTGCTACTTTCATAACTGGTACTGCCTTAAATTTAGAGGGTGGTCAGAGATTTAACTACCTCTGACCGTATTGTTTTTTTTTTTTTTCAAATTTGGGCCTCTGCTCCAGCCATGGCTGTACTGTGAGTGACCACTATTGTTGTCTGGGGTGTTGGTACCACCCCAGGCCAAGGGTGGCAGCAGTCAGGTCAGGGTGTATTGGGTGTTTTCCTCAGAAGACAATCAGCAGGGGTTGATCGCCTCACTGTGCATGCTGGGAAAAGGTACTTAAGGACCAGACATCATTTAGTTTGGGGGTCATCACTGTTTTTGGATCCTGGCTGTCGTCCCACCACCCCCCATGTGTGGCCCTCATGGCCGGGGGTGCACGGTCAAGTGTTCCTGGTTCCGGGACCACGTTGGTCCGGATCTGTGATCTACCAAGTAGGCCCAGTAGTCAGAATGGGTCTAGGTTTGCAGAGTGGTCCTGTGCTGTCCGTCCTGAGGGAGGAAACCACACGATGAAGAACCTGTCTTGGAGAGCACCAAGCACAAGGCTGGCATCTCAGGAGAAGCCTTGAACTTCATCGAAGGACACACTATTACTAAAAGGCTGAGTGATGGTCGCCTGTCAGTTCTAAATTCACAAGAGTTTATTCAAGAGAGACCCGGGTGCTTAATCCTTTGTTGACAACAATTCTGGACCGAATACATCTCCATCTTTGAGGAGGTCTGTGGCAGAGACTTTGCTAAAGTTTCCGTGTGACACCCTGGCTGCTAGGCTAGAGAGAGTGGCCTATCCGGGTGCGCAGTGCCCACTCTGGCTAGAGTGGCGACAAAAGCTACATTGCTGGAATTAGGAGTGTTTCCAAACAAAGTTGTACACCTGAATCTACTACCAATTGCCCTTCCACTTCTTCAATTACTACTTTAATATTTTACCCCGTTGGGTAATAAAGCAAAGAAAAAGAAATCCTAAGGCGTGGACATTGAAGTTTTTTTTTCTCAACTCTCATCAAGTACCCTAGACGGCGAAGGAATAGAGGTAACATGCTGCCCAAAACAAACCAGCAGCTCCTTTGGTGTTAGTGCTACAATTGTCTCAAGCATTCAGTAAGTTATCAATCCCCTATTAATAAGCCCTTTTTATCAAGGATACTGTTCACCAAAGTATTAAAAAATTGTCTGAAAGCTGCAGAATAATTTTGATTCAAAGTAACTCTTAACCCAAAGCAAAAGGAATATATAAACCAAAACTTCCTTTCTCAGACAAATAGATTAGGCTTGTTGCTTGTTAGTTATAAAATATCTTGTGTTCCGATTCCCCCCGAGGAACTCTGCAAGAGGGGAATAGATATAATGAGAATGCATTTAATGAAACCAGTCTGTTGGAATTTCAAAGACTACTTTAAAATGCCACATAAAACACGAGCCTCATTCAAGCCCCTGTCTCTGACTTTGAACTTGTTTCCAGATACAGAATGTGCAGATGAGAGGGAGAATTTTACACGCTGCCAAAGCTGGATTTATTGTGCTAGGAAGAAAAAAAAAGTTACATTCAATTGAACTTTTCTAAACTAAGTCACATAATGGCATGTGTTAGTAAAGGGTTAGATAGTGCCCAGTAAAAAAAAAATGGCATGAAATAGGGTTAACTTAGGATAACTAAGTACAATTAGGAAACTTACTGTAGAAAAAAACAATGGAGGTATTAGCCAGAATATCCATTCACATGGCTATTTTCATTTTCAAGTATGCACCAAAAAGTAGCATGAATATGACTGCTATATGGAGTTCCTAAGCTACATTTTCTTTTTGTTTTTACAAATCTTGTCTAAGCAATACTTGGGAAAGGTTGGTAGCAATGACACAGACCAGCAGGGCAGCCATCAGCAAATGTTGGGGCCCTTACATAGCTTTAGGGCTGGGCCCCCCGAGCCTGACCACCAACATTCCCTAGGGCTTGCCCACGAGCCATCCCACTGAATCCACACAGCGGCCACCTCACTTGTACGCATATGACATCAGGGAGGGAAAATGGCTAACTGGGCCCAATTTTGACATTTTCACTTAGGGGTGTACTCACTTTTGCTGTCAGCGATTTAGACATTAATGGCTGTGTGTTGAGTTATTTTGAGTGGACAGCAAATTGTCACTGTTATACACTACACGCTGTACACTCACTACTTTACATTGTAGCAAAGTGCAATTTCTTCAGTGTTGTCACATGAAAAGATATAATAAAATATTTACAAAAATGTGAAGGGTGTACACACTTTTGTGAGACACTGTAGATTGTATTATTTTCTCACCTTCGTGCATAGGAAAACGAACCTTTACAACCCCTTTAATGCATTTTGTGCATGAAGATTTAATACCTTCAGTGTGCAGCTCCCCCCTCAATACTTACCCGAGGCCCATCTCAAACCAGGCATGTGCACAAGAGCAACGGCTCTCCTGGGTCTCTTCCTCCTCACTGGCTAAGACACAGCAGCAGAAGCCATTTACTCCTGCTGCTGAGTAGAGGTGCGGGACTGAGCCATGCTCTGTGTGTCCCATAGATACACAGACGCGGCTCGGTAGCGAGCTTGCATGCAGCTTGCTTTGGGGGCATTTGGCAAGGGGGAGGGGCCAGAAGTTTTGGTGAGGGACCCAAGAAGGGGAGGATAGGAACGGCTCTGTGCAAACCATTGCACAGAGCAGGTAAGCATGGTGTCTTTAGAACCACTTTAAAATTAACCTACAACACTAAGAGAATGCTGGTCTCCTTTTAACACAATTTCTAATACAGTTAATATTCCCTATATTACATCATAGCAAGGATCTCTCACAGACTGTTGGAAGATTGGACGAGGAAGGGAGAGAAGCAGTGCTGCAGGTAGGCACAGATCTGGGTCGAAAAAGGAGTCATAGAATTGTTTAGGAAGAAAGGGTGGAACAAGTAGAGGGACGTTTTTTACCTTATTGCAAGGAATGCATGCAAGTGGATGTAAGCCTGGTATACACCCAGTAAAGTGGACAGCGTCAGATGACACAGGGATGAAACCAATCTCCCTACATAGGTTTTACATTTATATCTGATGTCTTCACATTTATATACTGTTTAGAAAGTTCAGATCGTGTTAGGCCTCGTACACACAACCATTTTCCTCGACAAAATCCATCAAGAAACTTGGTGGCAGAGCTTTTTTTGCGAGGAAAAAGGTTGTGTGTATGTTTTTCATCGAGAAAACTGTTGTGGAACTCGGCGAGAAAAAGTTCTCTTTTACCTTGTCGGGAGTCTCAATTTCCTTGTCGTGTTTCTCGTCGGGCTGGTTTACGACGAGAAACGCGTTTGTGTGTATGCTTAGAAACCCGCGCATGCTCAGAATAAAGTATAAGATGGGAGCGTGCCTTCGGTAAAAGTAGGATTTGTAATGGAGATAGCACATTTGTCACGCTGTAACAGACTAAAAAGCGCTAATCGTCTCTCACCAAACTTTTACTTAACACGCGATAATATGAGATTAGCAAAAGCAGCCCCAAGGGTGGTGCCAGTCGAATCAAACTTCCCCTTTATAGTGCCGTCGTACGTGTTGTACGTCACTGCGTTTGAGAACGATGAGATTTTGTCTTGACAGTGTGTACGCAAAGAAAGCTTGTCAAGGATCTCGACAAGCCTAACAAGGAACTCATCGAGGAAAACGCTGTTTCATTTACCACGTGTTCCTCAGTCGTGTGTCCGAGGCCTCAGGAGATTTCCTCTTCCTGGTTAACACAGAGTGTGATGTCTGGGCATACAGCCAAGATAGCTAACATTGCTGATTGGAGGAAAGATACACACCCCCCACTCATCATAGGCAAAGACTCTCAGAGGTGTTTTGTAATAGAACCTGCTCTCTGCTAATCTATTTTAGCAACCTCCCAGAGCAGAAATTTCAGGCTGCTTTTGTCTAAAAAGTCTGAGAATTTGTCAGGAGTTATCAGGCTTATAACAGAGGAACAGTTGAGGAGAGAGCTACATGACTTAGCTCAGTGAAGAGAGATAACAAAATACTGCAGATATATGTGGCTAGCTCAAATTTCATGAATCGGATTTACATTCACTTTAAGGCAATAAAAAAAATTACTTTAGAACCACTTTAAGAGATCTAAACAGGGTAATGTAGTAATATTACATATTAACTGCATATAACTCCTAGAAGGAGAACTATGTCATTACATAAAATAATCAAACATTTCATTACTTCTGTCATAAAAAAGTCAACCACTTACTATCTTTTAACAATAACGTAAAAAAGTAAATCAATATACCCAAGGTATGCTATCCTATCTATACTCCCAATTTCAGTCATTGTTGATTGTTATCAATATCCCCTGTTAAATGGCATACATATTTTATCCAAAAGCGTACATAATCAGTTAGTTGTCACTGGTTAATTGTGAGCTTTTACTTTAACCACTTCCCTACGGCCGTACGAGTATATACGGCCGCAGGGTGGCTCTAAATCTCCGGGCTGCCGTGTTTTCACGGCAGCCCCTTTCCTCGTTCCCAGCGCGCGCTCCAGAGCGCGCAGCGGGGAACTAGTGTACTGGCCGTGTCCCTCGGACACAGCCAATCACAGATCACCGCGAACGGCCAATCAGAGTGGCCGTTTGCGGTGCGATCTGATGGGCCAATGAGAGATGATCTCATATGTAAACATATGAGATCATCTCTCATTGCCTGCTCTCACAATGACAGTGTCCTGTCATAGAGAGAGCATACCGATCTGTGTTCCTAGTACATAGGGACACAGATCGGTCACCCCCCCCTCCCCCTACAGTTAAAACACAATGCAGGAAACACATTAACCCCTTCCTCACCCCCTAGTGTTAACCCCTTCCCTGCCAGTCACATTTATACAGTAATTAGTGCATATTTATAGCACTGATTGCAGTATAAATGTGAATGGTGCCAAAAATGTGTCAAAAGTGTCCGATATGTCCGCCATAACGTCGCAGTCGCAATAAAAATCGCAGATCGCCGCAATTACTAGTAAAAAAAAAAAAAAATAAATAACAATTCTGTCCCTTATTTTGTAGGCGCTATAACTTTTGCGCAAACCAGTCGCTTATTGCGATTTTTTTTTATTTTATTTTTTAACCAAAAATATGTAGAAGAATACGTATCGCCCTAAACTGAATTTTTTTTTTAAATTGGGCTATTTTTTATAGCAACAAGTAAAAAATATTGTATTTTTTTTCAAAATTGTCGTCCTTTTTTGTTTATAGCGCAAAAAATAAAAATCGCAGAGGTGACCAAATACCACCAAAAGAAATCTCTACTTGTGGGGAAAAAAGGACGCCAATTTTGGGAGCCATATCGCACGACCGCGCAATTGTCAGTTAAAGCGACGCAGTGCCGCAAGCTGAAATTTCACCTGGTCAGGAAGGGGGTTTACATGCCCAGTATGGAAGTGGTTAATGGCACTTTGTTCCCTCTATGGCTGGGTTCACACTTGATTCAGATATGGATGACAGCAAGGATGCGTCCCTGTTCTCTGTTTCAGGGACATTTCTCATTTGCCCAAATTTCTGAATTCGGACCTGAAGCTGAGCCAAAGATGCACATGATCGCTGTGCAATTGACTCTGCAGTGGCCCCTGAGATGTGTGAACCAGCTCCATCGAGAGCCGGGCACACTCTCCTGTCATGCTAATTGGATGCGGCGAAACCCACATCCAATCTGCATAAGTGTAAACCCAGCCTTAGATATCCAAGGCAAAGGGGGATCCTCACAGGGCACCTTCAGACTTATTTGGAGGTATTGCCTTGTGGAAACCTTTTAGACAGAGGTATGCCAAGCAGTCGGCAGAGGCCTCAGGGAGAAGACTCTATATCCACTGAAAGTTATTTTCATGAAACCTGCCATAACAGCTGATTTTAGCAAGCAAACCACATTTTCACAGTGGCCAAAAGGACTTTTACTAAAGCATTCAAATGCTAAATCAATCTAAAGATATTCAAGACTATTTATTTCCTCCCTTTTTTAATTACAACTCACTTACCATTTAAGGTACATGCAGTCAGGGGAGGTAGGTAAGGCAAAGCCTCACCTTCCATGTACATAAGAAAAAGAAAACCAAGTTTCAAGGGTCATAACTTGCAGAGACCCCAAATTAGGGGGGGTAGGTAGCCTAAGTCCTACCCCACCACTGGGACTCCTTCATGAGATACTATAATGCCGCGTACACACGATCATTTTTCAGCATGAAAAAAACTTTGTTTTTCAGCATGTCCAAAAAACAACGGTTTTCCAACTTCATCATTAAAAACGACGTTGCCCACACACCATCGTTTAAAAAAAATAATGAACAAAGCGCTGTGACGTACAACACATAGGACGGTACTCTCAGGTCTTGTACACACGATCAGTCCAAACTGATGAAAATGGACTGAAGTTCAGTTTCATCGGTTCACAGACTGATGGTCTGATGTGCGTACACACCATCAGTTCAAAAACCGATCGTGTCAGAACGCGGTGACGTAAAACACAACGACGTGCAGAAAAAAATGAAGTTCAATGCTTCCAAGCATACGTCGACTTGATTCTGATCATGCGCGGGTTTTGAATCTATACTTTTGCGTACTAACCATCAGTTTTGACCGATAGGTAGGCGTCCATCGGTCCGATTTTAAAGCAAGTTCTACATTTTTGGACTGAAGGACAACAGACTGATGGGGCGTACACACGGTCGGTTTGGACTGATCGTGTGTACACGGCCTAAAGGGGAAGTTCTATTCGCCATTGGGCTGCTTTAGCTGATCCCTTGTTAGTAAAACATGATTCGCGCTTTTCTGTCTGTTACAGTGTGATGAATGTGCTTACTCTAATATGAATGGTAGTTTTACCAGAACGAGCGCTCCCGTCCCATAACTTGCTTCTGAGCATGCGCGGGTTTAAAACGTCGTTTTAGCCCACACACGATCATTTTTTTCCACCCCGAAAAACAACATGGTTTAAAACGACGTTAAAAAATGCAGCATGTGCGAATTTTTTTTTTTTGTCGTTTTTCAGAACCTGAAACATGATGTGTAGCCCACACACGATCATTTTAAATGAGGTTTTTCAAAAACAAAGTTTTTTTCATGCCGAAAAATGATTGTGTGTACGTGGCATTAGACTAAGTGCTAAATTATGTGCAAATGCTGCAAATTACGTGCTTACGTGGATGTCCCCCTGAAAAAAAATATTAAAAGCCAGCAGCTACAAATACTGCAGCTGCTGACTTTTAATATTAGGACACTTACCTGTCCTGGAGTCCAGCGGCGTCCGCAGCAGAGGACGAGCGATCGCTCGTCACCCTGCTGCTCCCCCCTCCATCCACGGTGAGGGAACCAGGAAGTGAAACGCTCCGGCTTCACTGCCCGATTCCCTACGGCGCATGTTTCCAGCACACAACGGGGGACGGACGGGATGTGGCAAAAAAAACTGTCTTTTGCCCGAGACGTGTGGCCAGAAGTGGGTGCAAATACCTGTCTTTAGACAGGTATCTGCACCCCCCAAAGCTGTCAAATGTGACACCGGAGGGGGGAGGGTTCCGATCAGCGGAAGTTCCACTTTAGGGTGGAGATCCGCTTTAGGTGCAAAGTTGCTAATAAATATGTTAAATGGATAAACAATCAAGAAAAAATATACATGTGTACACCTATGTGTAAATACAAAAAAACATTAGAATATAAATGCTATCAAAACACCTTAGATGTGCAATATGCAAAATACTAGGAATTTCAATATGAAACAGCAAACAATTGTCAATATGGAACAGCAAAGAAGAAATCAATTCACAGTGTTCCAATAGTGAAAAGTCCACTGCTAGTGGTGCTCCAAAAGGATGTGCAATGTGAAAAAAAAAATTCAATATGAAACAGCAAACAACTATCAATATGGAACAGCAAGGAAAACATTTTTGATTTGCAATGCGTTTCAATATGAAAAAAATGTCCACTGCTGGTAGTGCTCCTTACACTCGATATTTAAAAATAGGTTATTAAAGGTGCAACTGTTTCTTCCACCCGATTAACACGTGCCACCATCACCAACTGCTGGATTGAACACTCACCAGACCCCGCACAGTAAAAGGCCCCAAATTATTGCTTTTTTGATAGCCACTGGATTTGTCCTCCTTCTCCCTCTCACAACGGATTCAAGAAAAGTGCCTTTAACTGGCACTGAGTTCCCTTGGCAGTGTCGAGCGTTATAGCCGCTCACCAGCGTTAGTTTTTTGCTTCTCGAGCGGCTTGCGTTCCAGGCTTCGATTGCCCCGCATTTCGACGGCCAATCTTAATGCGCGACGCACTTCCACTCCGTGTGTATCCTCACAGCTTCTATGCATTTCGCAGTTATTGTGTCATCAGGAAAGCCTTTATAATAGTAATAATAGAAATAATGCGCTGAAATCACCCTGACAGCATAACAACCATGGTTCCGGGATGATTGAAGCACTGACCCCAAGTGTTTGGAGTATCTTTATCTGCCAATTTTGTTAAACTTTCTGGAATACACACATTTCTATTGTGGTGTAGGATCTGGCTTCTTTCTTTCTTTCTTTCTGTTCGGACTCTAACCACACCCCCTTTCAAGTCACGCCTATTTAAGCCATGCCCACTATTACGCATTAACCATGCGTCATAATTTATGTTAGGTTGTGCCACGCCTACATACGAATGCCCCACCCTCTAATTATAGCAAGGCTATGTCTACATACAAAAAAGTGTCCCGAATTTTTTTATTTTTTTGCAATGTTGCCAACTATGACAGTATGTTGCTGCAACAATGAATAATGCAGGGTTTGACAAATTTGCTTGGAATCTAAGAGCCAGCTAAAAAGTTAGGAGCCAGAAAGCGCGCCCCGTCCCGACGAGCTTGTGCGCAGCAGCGAACACATACATGAGTAGCGCCCGCATATGTAAACGGTATTCAAACCAAGTGAGATATTGCGGTGATCGTTAGAGCGAGAGCAATAATTCTAGCTCTAGACCTCCTCTGTAACTCAAAACGTGCAACTTGTAGAGTTTTTTAAACGTCGCCTATGGAGATTTTAAAGGGTAAAAGTTTGACGCCATTCCACGAGCCGATGCAATTTTGAAGCGTGACATGTTGAATATCAATTAACTCGCCGTAACATTATCTTTCACAATATAAAAAAAATCGGGATAACTTTACTGTTTTATTTTTTAATTAAAAAAAAAAAGATTCCCAAAAAGTGCGCTTGTAAGACCGCTGCGCAAATACGGCGTGACACAAAGTATTGCAACGATCGCCATTTTATTCTCTAGGGTGTTAGAATAAAAAATATAATAATGTTGGGGGGTTCTAATCAGAGGGAAGGAGATGGCAGTGAAAATAGTGCAAAATTACATTAAAATTGCTGTTTAACGTGTAATGCCAACGGCCACCTCCAGATGGCCGCAGCTCACAGAAGGAAGAGCTTGGAACTTAACAAGGCCGCAAAGCCAAGGTCTCAATTACCAGCCCCCGCGGACCCGCAGCGATCGCGCGGCGGAGGAGGTGGGGGCGCACAGAGACACAGGATCCTGTGCCTCCGTGCTCCTCCACCTCCCCCGCCATGCGATCGCAGTGGGCCCACAGCGGCCGGTATTTGAGGCCGCGGCTTTGCGGACTTGTAGGCCGCAAAGTCGCGGCCTCAATTACCAGCCGCCGCGGACGCCAGGTCACAATTTCTGGTCGCAATTGCGACCTGGCGCCCGGATATTTTCGACCCCTGGAATAATGTTATAGGGCCAGATCCACAAAGGAATTCGTAATTCGAATTTCCCACCGGCGTGTCATTGTTTTCTATCCAGAAAACAAGATACGCCGGACTTACGCTAAGATACGACTTGCGTAAGTTTCTTACACCGTCGTATCTTAGATGCATATTTACGCTGGACGCTAGGGGCGCGTCCGTGTTAAATATGCAAATGAGGTTGATACGGCGATCCAGGAACGTACGTACGCCCAGGGCAGTGTTTTTACTTTGTTTGCGTAAGCGTCGGTCCGGCGTTAAGTTAACCCTGCTGTACCCAGGTGTACGTAATGTTAAGTATTGACGTCGGGCCAGCGTCGAATTTTCCGTCGTTCACGTCGTTTGCGTAAACCGTTCACGAATAGGGATTTGCGCACGTTACGTTCACGTCCTTTTTATTGATGTTTTGCGACGTGATTTCGCGCATGTGCACTGGGATACGTCCAAGGCTGGCGCATGCGCAGTTAAAAACAGCGCTGTTTGCGTCGGGTCATTCATAATTATAATAAAACACGCCCCCCACTAGTTCATTTGAATTACACCCACGTACGCCGGCCCATTTACGCTACGCCACCGTAAGTTACAGCGGCATTTCTTTGTGGATAAGGATACGCCACTGTGGCTTACAGCAGCGTAGTGTAAATGGGATACGCCACGCGGGCGTCCCATCTTTGTTGATCTGGCCCATAGTGTATTTGTGACTTGAGGGCCCTGACCCATTCCTTAGGTTATGTTAATACCCCCTTTTCAAGCAGCTACTGCAATTTGTGTGACATCTACCACTAAGGAAACATGCTTTAAAGTGGATGTCACAATGTAGAGTATAAGATTTCCTATCATCTGTGCCCAGTCTTGCCACACAGAGTTAATCCAGCGCTGAGTAATCCTCTTTTAAAGTCCAGTGCAAATTAACCGGACTTCAGATAAAAACCTGCCAAATTAGGCTAATGGCCCATACACACGATCCGAATATCGGCCGACGGATCGTATGACTTTTTTCGCTAAATAATCGCAAGTAAAATAAAATAGGTTATTAAACTCACGAAAATTATCGTACGATAGAAAAAAATGATCGGAAGTGATGTCATGTGTTGTAATGTATTTGTATTGTATTGTCGGACGACGGCTGTACTGACTAAACGAAAATCGTACGATCTGACATTGTACGAGGAAAATTTTCGAGCTTGTCCGATTGAATAATATCGGATGAACGGTCGTGATCGGCTGTCGAAAGTAGTGTACACACGATCCGAAAATCGTACGATCCATCATCGGACGATCGTTTTCGTCCGATATTCGGATCGTGTGTATGGGCCATAAGTCCGTTTCTCTGTTTTTGCTTTCAGTAACAGGTCATTTACAAATATAGCGTGGACATGTTTATCATAACAAGAGGTGATCCAAAGTTCATTGTATATTACTAGGATGTGTTATGATGTTATATCACCTCATGTTATGATAAACAAAACATAACATATGATAAATATGTCCTAGCTATATTTGTAAATAACCTCTCACTCAAAGCAAGAAGAGAGATTCCGGACTTTTTGATTTAGGCAGGGTTTTATCTGGAAGGCTGTTCGTTTTCACTGAACATAAAAGAGGATTACTCAGCGCTAGATTAACTCTGTGTAACTCTGGGCACAAATGATAGGAAATATTATACTCTACATTGTGACATCAAAAAAATAAATAAATTTTTTTCGGGTTTACATCCACTTTAAACAATGGGGTTGATTTACTAAAACTGAAGAGTGCAAAATCTGGTGCAGCCCTGCATGGTAGCCAACCAGTTTCTAACTTCAGCTTCAATTAAAAGAGAAGTTTGGCTTTAACCCTTAAAAAACGGTGCCTGCCGGGAGGTGGAACTATGGTCATGTGACTGTCGTGTAATCTAAAAGCTGCCTATCTTAAGCAGTGAACAGGAGCTTTCAGCTAGCTGCCGGTAACTGTGTCGGGAGCGCTCTTGGCACAGCTCTATTAGCACTATTGCACACAAATATGCATCTGTTCGACTCCAATGCTCAGCCGCAAGAGACCGCATATTTGCGTGCACTCACCCGCGAAGAGGTTAAAAAAAAAAAACAATCATACTCACCATCCTAGATGGCTGCAGCACTGATCCCAGCTGCAGCTGTCCCCAGGCTGTGGAGGAGGTAGAGTCTCCCAGGGGCTTGCCGAGTGGCTGATTCAGCTGCTGGTCAGGCATCTGGATGGATCCCGACAGTAAAGTCAGTATCTTTCCCAAGGCTGGACCAACTGAGTGATGTCAAGCAACAACGGGTCACAGGAGTGCAGAACGAAGTGCACTCCAGTAATCCATAGGCGAGGCATTTGGCTATACTTCTCCTTTTAAGCTTTGACAAAAAAAAGAAAGCTGATCGGTTTCTGTGCAGAGCTGCACCAGATCTTGCACGCTGCAATTTTAGTAACACAACTACAATGTCTATCATCGTCACTGTTTGACACCCTTGTATTATATGTAATGTTCAAGATTGTATTGGGGGGCTGCTGCACCCAGAAAGCTTTTTTATCTTAACCACTTCCATACTGGGCACTTAAACACCTCCTGACCAGACCAATTTTCAGCTTTCAGCGCTCTTACACTTTGAATGACAATTACTCAGTCATGCAACACTGTACCGAAATGATTTTTTTGTCCTTTTTTTTTTTTTGGTGGTATTTGATCACCTTTGCGGTTTTTATTTGTTGCGCTATTAATGAAAAAAGACCAAACATTTGGAAATAAAATGATTTTTTCTAAGTTTCTGTGATAAAATTTTGCAAATTATAAATTTTTCTTCATAAATTTTGGCCACAATTTATACTGCTACATGTCTTTGATAAAAATAACCCAAAGTTTTGGGCAATTTTTTGGTCTGTGTGAAAGTTTTAGAGTCTACAAGCTATAGTGCAAATCATAAAAAATTATCACATCTGATCACACCTGATGTACTGAAGGCCTCTCTCATTTCTTGAGACCCTAACAAGCCAGGAAAGTACAAATGCCCACAGATGGCACAGGTGGGCACTGATGAGGTGGCACAGGTGGGCACTGATGAGGTGGCGCAGGTGGGCACTGATGAGGTGGCACAGGTGGGCACTAATTGCAGATGTGCACTGAGGTGGCAGGTGGGCACGGTGGCACAGGTGGGCACGGTGGTACTGGTGGACACAGTGGTACTGGTAGGCACAGGTGGGCACGGTGGTACTGGTGGACACAGTGGTACTGGTGGGCACACAGTGGTACTGGTTGGCACACGGTGGTACTGGTTGGCACACAGTGGTACTGGGGGGCACTGTGGTACTGTGGTGGGCACTGTGGTACTGTGGGGGGCACTGTGGTGGGCACTGTGGTACTGTGGGGGGCACTGTGGTACTGTGGGGGGCACTGTAGTACTGGGGGGCACTGTGGTACTGTGGTGGGCACTGTAGTACAGGGGGGCACAGGTTGGTGCCTTTTTTTTTTTTTAGCGCTGGTTTACTCACAGTTCTCTCCCTCCTTACACGTGCTGTCTGTGTGAGGAGGGAGAGCCGGCAATGAGAGATGATCTCATATGTTTACATATGAGATCATCTCTCATTGGCCGCACAGATTGCGCTGTAAATAGCCGCTGTGATTGGCTATTTACCGCGATCTGTGTTTGGCTGTGTCCGAGGGACACGGCCAGTCAGGGATTCAGGACTGCGCTGCGGCCGTACAAAGTCGTACAGCCGTCAGCAAGTGGTTAATGCACTTATGAATTAAGATAAAAAACCTTCTGACAATCACGTTAAGATCAAGGTGTTGACATCAAGAAAAACATACATCAGATTTAGACCAAATTATAGGATTTTGAAGCACTACCATGTCAAGGAAATGCATTAGTATGGGTCTGCTATAATGCTGGTAAGTTGGGAAATTTAAACAGAGTACAACTAAGCAGAAATGTCATTCTCTTTAACCGCTTCAATATAGGGCATTTTCATCCCCTTCCTGCCCAGACCAATTTATAGTTTTCAGCGCTGTCACATTTTGAATGACAATTGCAAAGTCATGTAACACTGTGAAGTGCAAACAAATCCTGTGATCAAAACAGTCAGAGTATCTCCACCATGTGACTTGGAAAACCAATATTTCAAATATTTCAAACGTGATCCCTTCACCAGTAAAGATGGGTACTCTCACCTCACACCAAGACCCTTGTTTTACCAAAGGTCTAAAACGCTTAGAACAAATGGCAGGAAATCCAGATGGCTCAAAGATGTGCAATTGTCAGCTGAAGGACCCGGAGATATGCAAGTATCCTCAGTGGCACCAACGAATCAATATGCAAAGAAAAAAGGCCAGATCTAAGAGCTTCCATATAAACCAGGTCTCTTTAATGAGTAAAAAATGTGCAGGGTACTCACATTCAAGTAGAAAATACAGGCATAAAACACCATATCAGGCAGCTCAAATGAAGATGTGGGACATCAAGGAGTGACATGGGATGGTTCCTGACCCCGGACGCGTATCGTAATACTACTTCCTCAGCAGGGCCCTGCTGAGGAAGTAGTATTACGATACGCGTCCGGGGTCAGGAACCATCCCATGTCACTCCTTGATGTCCCACATCTTCATTTGAGCCGCCTGATATGGTGTTTTATGCCTGTATTTTCTACTTGAATGTGAGTACCCTGCACATTTTTTACTCATTAAAGAGACCTGGTTTATATGGAAGCTCTTAGATCTGGCCTTTTTTCTTTGCATATTGATTCGTTGGTGCCACTGAGGATACTTGCATATCTCCGGGTCCTTCAGCTGACAATTGCACTTCTTTGAGCCACCTGGATTTCCTGCCATTTGTTCTAAGCGTTTTAGACCTTTGGTAAAACAAGGGTCTTGGTGTGAGGTGAGAGTACCCATCTTTACTGGTGAAGGGATCACGTTTGAAATATTTGAAATATTGGTTTTCCAAGTCACATGGTGGAGATACTCTGACTGTTTTGATCACAGGATTTGTTTGCACTTTGCAAATGTGGACTTTCTTTTTATTTTATTTTATTTTATTTATTTTTTCACTGTTATTAATTCAATTATGTCTTCACTGGTATGAGCATATTCGTTTTAATATTAATATTATGCTATTTAGGTTTGCGCTGCACTGCTCTGTTTGATATATTTACTTCAGGAATTTTGTGATTGTTCTTTTGGTGTTCAGCTTGCATCCATATGAAATTCACTCTTTGAGTATTTTTCATTTTTACACTTATTATTTTTATTTTTTTCTGATCTTTATATTTTTGCGCTGATTGCACCCCCCCTGTTTTACATATCATGTAACACTGTACCCAAATAACATTTTTATGTTTTTTTCCCCCACAAATAGAGCTTTCTTTTGGTGGTATTTGATCACCTCTGTGGTCTTTATTTTTTGCACTATAAACAAAAGAAGAGCGACAATTGAAAAAAACCCACAATATTTTTGACTTTTTGCTATAATTACAGGCGGATCCGAGCGGGCTTATCATGTAAAAGAGGCCTAATGCTGCGTACACACAGTCGTTTTTTTGTGATGAAATAAAACAACGTTTTAAAAAACGTCATTTAAAATGATCATGTGTGATCATGTGTGGGCAAAACGTAGTTTTATGTCTTCTGAGAAACTACCAAAAAAAAATTCGAACATGCTTCAATTTTTTATGTCGTTTTTCAGAATGTCGTCTTTTGTTTCACAAAAAATGATCGTGTGTGGGCAAAACGTTGTTTACAACAACGTTTTTTAAACCCGCGCATGCTCAGAAACAAGTTATGAGACGGGAGCTTCAATGGAACAGAGTGCCGTCGTACGTGTTGTATGTAACTGCGCTTTGCAAGAGCATTTTAAAAAGAAACGATGGTGTGTAGGCAACGTCGTTTTTTAAAATGAAGTTTGAAAAATGTCGTTTTGTTTTGTGAGATAAAACAATGTTTTTTTACATCACAAAAAGTGATCGTGTGTACGCGGCATAACAGTTTTAGACCATCCCCAGTGATGTACTTGACTGGTACACATTTCATTATGCAGCAGGACAATATATCCAGAAAACTGGTGAGGAAACAGTAACCCTAAGTATAGCTTTCTTTTTTTTTTTGATTGATGAGTAAATCTTTTTTTTTATATAAAAAATGTAACGGTAATGTCAATGTATTGACTATAAATCCTAACAGTTTTAACACTAACTTGAGGAATAAAAATATAATTTTCTATAAATCCATTAACATTTTATTAAATGGTTGTGTAGAGCACTACAGGTTAGCAAAGATGCTCAGCAGAGGCTGCTTGCTTAAACCCCCACCCCCCTTTATTCCGAGTTATCAGTTCTATGAGTGATTGGAATGAGTCACCCAATTCAACTTGTGTATGGAAGTGGCTGAGAGCTATATATGCTGGCAGCAAAAAGAAAATGATAATCCAGAGTTACCTGACCCAAAATAATGTTATTTTTTATTACTAACCATAATAAGAAAAAAAAAATACAAAACCATTTAACATTCATTTTAAGGAATATATTTAGCAATGTCTCCTAGAAACAACAATTTATTTTGCAGAAGACAATGGGCCAGATTCAGATACAATTACATTGGCGCAGAGTATCAGAGATACACTACGCTGCCGTATTTTACCAGGCTGTACGACGAATCCTGGTAAATTTTGTCCCTTACGGTACGGCGGCGTAGTGTATTTCTCGCCGCGTGATCGAAATACGCGATTAGGGGGCGTGAAGCATTTAAATTAGGCGCGTCCCCACGGCGATCAAACTGCGCATGCTCCGTTCAGAAATTTCCCGCCGTGCATTGCGCAAAATAACGTTGATACGTCATTCGTTGTTTGAGTAGCGTCGTTTACGGACATTCCTATTCCCGGCTGTTTTACGTCAAAAATAAAAAAAGACGTCGGAAAACGTTCATATTCGACGTGGGAACGACGGCCATACTTAACATGGGCTGTCTAATTTTAGACCAGCAAAAAGCTGGTATAGTTTTACGCAGCAAAAAGATGACTAAAGATGCCGTAAGAGATTGCGATAGATGTTCGTAATTTCGTGGATAGTCGGCAAAAGCTCATTTGCATACCCCGACGCGGAAAACGACGGGAACTCCACCCAGCGGCTGCAATTTTATTGCAGCGTAGATCCGAAGGCGTACGAACACGTAAACCAGTCGGATTGAAGCCCGCAGCCGTAATTTCATGGTTTGAGGTTTCAGAGTAGTGAAAAAACGCGCGTAATTCGAAAGTACTCCAGTCTAACACGAGATAGACAGGAGTAATCGCTCTGTGAATCTGGCCCAGAGTCTGTAGGGAAGTGCATTGACTTGAAGTTCAATAAAGTATATCAATACACGATAGGCATATCAACTGTTGATTTAAAAAATCACTGACTTAAAAGGGTCACTAAAGGAAACATTTGTTTTTGCTGAAATGACTGTTTACAGGGTATAGAGACAAAATAGTTAACTGATTCCTTTTAAAAATGATTAAAAATAGATAAAAATAAATCATATAATGTGCCTGCAGTTTAGTTTATTTTTTAAACTGGTTTCGTGTTTCTGTGAAGTAAAGAGACACACAGAACAAAAACAAACAAATACAGGGCAGTGTTTGTTTTTAAAATTAATCTGATTGGTTCTGAGGAGTTTTAGACACACAGTAATGACAGCTTGGACCACAGTGAAAAGCTGCCATGAGTTTTTTCATAAGGAGCAAGACAAGCAGGAAGTGTGGAGATCAGAGCAGAATTACAGCAACTTCAAAGCAAAAACGAACAACGAACAACATGAAACCAGGACTGCAGTAAGGTAAAGTAAGCTATTTAGCTAAAAAAAAAAAATCCTTTAGTGATCCTTTTAGAACAAATAGAATACAGGGAAAAGGAGGGAAAGCCTGTTTTAAGGCCCCCCTTATCCTTATGGGATTGTGACAGGGGCAGTTTCAAGGTATCCCTCTTGCTGTATCTAGTCAGTGGGTTCATTATACAGGTGAAACTCAAAAAAATTTGAATATTGTGCAAAAGTTTATTTCACTAATGCAACTTAAAAGGTGAAACTTATATATGAGATAGACTCATTACATGCAAAGCAAGATGGTTCTTGCCGTGATTTGTCATAATTGTGATGAATATGGCTTACAGCACATGAAAACCCCAAATCCACAATCTCAGAAAATTAGAATATTGTGAAAAGGTGCAATATTCTAGGCTCAAAGTGTCCCACTCTAAACAGCTAATTAAGCCATAACACCTGCAAAGGGTTCCTAAGCCTTTAAATCAGGGGTGTCAAACTGGCGGCCCTCCAGCTGTTCCGAAACTACAAGTCCCATCATTTCTCTTCCTGTGGGAGTCATGCTTGTAACTGTTAGCCTTGCAATGCCTCATGGGACTTGTAGTTTTGCAACAGCTGGAGGGCCGCCAGTTTGACACCCCTGCTTTAAATGGTCTCTCAGTCTGGTTCAGTAGGAATCACAATCATGGAAAAGACTGCTGACCTAACAGTTGTGCAGAAAACCATCATTGACACCCTCCATAAGGATGTTCCCAAAGTGCTATATCAAAGCACATTAATAGAAAGTTATGTGGAAGGGAAAAGTGTGGAAGAAAAAAGTGCACAAGCAGCAGGGATGACCACAGCCTGGAGAGGATTGTCAGGAAAAGGCCATTCAAAAGTGTTGGGGACTTTTTACAAGGAGTGGACTGAGGCTGGAGTCAGTGCATCAAGAGCCACCACACCACGGATCCTGGACATGGGCTTCAAATGTCGTATTGCTCTTGTCAGGCCACTCCTGAACAACAAACATTGTCAGAAGCATCTTACCTGGGCGATAGAAAAACAGACCTGGACTGTTGCTCAGTGGTCCAAAGTCCTAGTGAAATAAAAAAACTTTTGCACGATATTCAGACTGGAATTTTTTAGTTTTAGGGTTATGGGTTTTATTGGTTAAAAAAGATCACATGATCCATGGAAGCTTCTGGAACACTGTGGATCCCCTATAAAAAGGGCTCCCTCACATGGTTCGGGGCCACCTGAGGAAAAAACATCCAAAGGAGCTTGTGCTATAAAACCCAAAGGCAAAATAGTAGGCAGAGCGGTAGTCAGAACGTTAGTAGAAGACCGAGTACTGGTAGAAGCAATGATTGGAGCTACGGGCAGAGCAGAAGGTGAACAACTGAGCAAGCAACAATGTGTTCGGCGCCAAAGATTCTCCCCTTCTCCACACAGATGCGAGTCAGCAGTCAAAACAATTGGCAGCTCGCTTAGAATGATTCGGTGGGCAGAACCAGCAGAAGGGGCAGACAGAGCAGTTTCTGCCCAGCAGGGAAACACTCCAGTTGGGTGCAACAATCCAGCTGGGAATTTGGTTTCCACAAATGTTGGTGAGTAGCAGCAAACACATCGGTTATGTGAATTGTCATCCTCTCTTTCTAATTTAGTAAAATAATTGAATTCCAAATCTGCTAGTTTGTCTTCTCCAAAAAAGGGGTCCCTTGATCCTGCTGCTTCAATTTGGGCAGCTGGCTCAAGTCGCAATAATGAAACTTTACATCAGGGTTTAATTGCTCTAACTACTGAAAGTGAGAAAGTGGTGTCTTTTAACCCCGGTTTAGTCCCTGAACCTCGTTTAAAGGAAACAATACCCTGAGTATTGTCTCCTTTAGGTTTCCACCTTCCTTCAGGGGTAAAAGAAAAATTGGAAGGGTGAATTCGTGGTTGTTTTATCCCTTTTACCATCCGTAATTTAAAATTAGAAAAAAAGGAAAAACGATCGGAATGAGGAAGATAGACGCAGGCCAGTAGCAAAATCTTTTGCTAACTGGTTACAGGGGATGTGTATATATGCTAGTGTATTAGGTGAGAGATTTCTGGAGAAGAGCCCAGGCATCTTTCAGAATATAGATAATAGATTATACAAGAAGTTACTTATTAGAGAGAAAGTTTACCGCTCAGAGGTCCCAGGGAACTGCAAGGTGGAGTCCAAATGCCTGGGTGCAGGCACTGCAATAGTATGCAAAAATGTATGGACAAAAACCGGGACGACCGCACTCCAAAAAAATGGTTCCTTTTAATAAAACTGGTCACAACATGAACATATCACAGCAAAAAATCAGGAGAAAAGTTGACGCGTTTCACACTATCATACAGTGCTTATTCATAGCTAGTAGTTAGATACTTATGATGAAGCATTCTGACAAAAATTGGCAGTGCAGTCGGGTATACAATGGGGTATAAAAGAGGTTGGTCTTTGGTTTAATCTTTTTATTCCTCCTTGACCCAGTTTTTCTAGACCATTATTACCTCCTACTACTACTAGCATGCCTATGCAATACAAAAATGGCATAGGTTTTTACTTTAATGACATATGCAAATGGCATGCTAATTGTAGATATAAGCATGAATGTGCTTTATGCACCCGTTCACATCCAGTGTCAAAATGCTTTAGGAAAATGTCATAAAATCATCAATCACAGTCTAATAGAGAGCTTTTTCTCAAAAGCAGCCACCCCAGTGAAATTGGAAAGCATCCTACTAGTTGATGGATTTTCAAAGAGTTTTCTTCTCCCGCCATTTGAAGATTCAGGGTGTTCTATGGTAAAAAATCTTTCTTCAGTTTCGATTTATCACAAATAGTGGTAGAAAAGTTAGAAAAAGAGCTTCGGAAGGGCAGGATTTCAGGTCCCTTTGATTAACCGCCCTTTAAAGATTTTTGATTATCCCCTTTGGGGCTGGTACCTAAAAAAGAACCTCATTCTTACCGTTTAATCCATCATTTATCTTTTCCTCTGGGTTCTTCTTTAAATGACAAGATTGATAATGATTTTTGCACTACAGTATAAACAAAAATACAGCGAAAATTTTGAAAGAAAAGCAATATTTTTTACTTTTTGCTATAAAAAATATCCCCAAAAAAAAGTTTTCCTCAGTTTAGGCCGATGCGTATTCTTCTACACAATTTTTGGTAAAAAAAAAAAAAAAAAATCGCAATAAGCGTATATTGATTAGTTTGCTCAAAAGTTAAAGGAACACTAAAGGTTCATTTTTTATTAGATCAATTGATTGCTATAAGCTAGAGCATTTAAATATCACTTACTTAGTTTTTCCTTTTGACCTCCAAAATACAGTAATCCAGGTTTGAAAATGCAATTTCCTGTTCTCCTCTGGTTGCTTTCCACCAGCACCTGAGCTGTTTGGCATGGTGGAAAGCACAATGTGCTCACCCCCTCCCTATGACTACAGCCCTGCGTGAAGATGCTCTCTTATCCCTCACAGGCATGGAGGCTAAGACTAATAGGAACTGTAGTTCCCATTAGGCCGTGATGCAGCAAGAGTGAACACGCACTGCAAACCAGGAAGTCAGTGAGAATAACAAATCAGGAGTGACAGAGGTGAATAAAACAGCTCGATTTCAACAGGTATCAAACTAGTTATAAGGCAAAACATTACTTTTTACTTTATCAGCTACTGTCAGACTTTAATTTAACCACTTAAAGACCCCCGCACGCACATATACGGCCACAACATGGCTCGTACAGGCACAAGGGCGTAAATTTACGTCCCCGCCTGAGTGCGGTTCGGGGGTCCCATTTTTTTACTAAAGACATGTGGCTAAATAAATTTTGGCCTAAATGTTTGACTAAAATTTAGTTTATTTGATTTTTTTTTAACAAAAAGTAAAAAATAGTGTTTTTTTTTCAAAAATGTCGCTCTATTTTTGTATATAGCGCAAAAAATAAAAATCGCAGAGGTGATCAAATACCACCAAAAGAAAGCTCTATTTGTGGGAAGAAAAGGACGCAAATTTTGTTTGGGAGCCACGTCGCACGACCGCGCAATTGTCTGTTAAAGCGACGCAGTGCCGAATCGCAAAAACACCTTGGGTCATTTACCAGCGTATTGGTCCGGGTCTTAAGTGGTTAAGAGGAAAATATTTTTTTCTTTACAACCCCTTTAAGGGGCCAGATCCACAAAGAAGTGGCGCTGGTGTAGCCTATCTAAGTTACACTACGCCGCTGTAAGTATCGTTAGCCACAAACAATTTCCGCTGTAACTTACGGTGGTGTAGTGTAATTGTTGCGGCGTAAGGCCGCGCAATTCAAATCAGAAAGCTGTGGGAGCGTGATTTAATGTAAATCAGCTTGACCCCACGTAAAGGACGTTTTTTTTTAACGCCGCATGCGCCGTCCGTGGAGATGTCCCAGTGCGCACGCGCGAAATCACGTCGAAAATAGTCAATGAAAACGACGTGAATGTAACTTACGCAAATCCCTATTTGCAAACGGTTTACGCAAACAACGTGAACAACGGAAAATTTGACGCTGGCCCGACGTCCATCCTTACATTACGTATGCCTCTATACAGCAGGGGTAACTTTACGCCAGACCTACACTTACGCAAACGACGTATAAACACTGCGCCGGGCGTACGTAGGTTCGTGGATCGGCGTATCTAGCTCATTTGCATATTTTACATGGAACAACAACGGAAGTGCCCCCTAGCGTCCAGCATAAATACAGTGGTTGACCGCGATATTGTGTCAATCTCGCTCCCTTTCTCGGCGAGATTGACCACCGAGCTGGCTTGCCGCGATGGAGACAAAGCCGTCATAGAAGCGACGGGGATCCGACGTGGATTCCCGCCAATTTGACACGTGGGCGGCGTTTGTTATGAATGCTGAAGGGGAAGTCCCCGCCGGATTTAAAAAAAAAATCCGGCATGGGTTCCCCCCTCAGGAGTATACCGGGCCCTTAGGTCTGTTATGGGTTGCAAGGAGACCCCCCTACACCAAAAAAAACGGAGTGGGGGTCCCCCACAGTCCATACCAGACCCGTATCCAAAGCACGCCAGCCGGCCGGTCAGGAGGTAAATGGGGGCGAGCGAGCGCCGCCCCCCCCTCCTGAGCCGTACCGGGCAGCATGCCCTCAACATGGGGGGTCAGGTGCTCTGGGGCAGGGGGGCACACTGCGGCCCCCCCACCCCAGAGCACCCTGTCCCCATGTTGATGAGGACAGGGCCCCTTCCCGACAACCCTGGACGTTGGTTGTCGGGGTATGCGGGCGCGAGGTTTATCGGAATCTGGGAGCCCCCTTTAATAAGGGGGCCCCCAGATACTGGCCCCCCACCCTAAGTGAATGAGTATGGGGTACATCGTACCCCTACCCATTCACCTTCAAAAAAAGTGCAAACACAAATAAACAACACAGGGTATTAAAATATTTTATTATAGTTGGCCGCCAGGAGGGCTTCTCCCGACATCTGCGGGGGGTGGGTGCCGCTGTTCTTCGCCGCCGGGCTTCCTTCGACATCTTCGGCGGGGGGGTGGGGTCTTCTCCTGCTCTCCGGGGGTCTTCTCCGCTCTCCGGGGGTCTTCTTTTTCGGGACTGGGCGCCGCTATCTTCGTGTGCTAGCTGAATTACTAGCGGCGCCCAGTCCGGTCTTCCGTGATGTCTTCTTCTTCTTCCCTCTTCTTCTCCAGATGTTGACACGACGCTTCCTCTCGCTGTTCTGCCGGGCGCGCGGCTCGCAGCGACTTATATAGGCCTATCTTGTGACGTCGCAGTCCCATAATGCTCCGGTAGGTACCATGTGGGTAGGTAGCACGTGGGTAGCACGTGGGTAGGTACCACGGGCTCCCGCCCGCATACCCCGACAACCAACGGCCAGGGTTGTCAGGAAGGGGCCCTATCCTCATCAACATGGGGACAGGGTGCTCTGGGGTGGGGGGGCCGCAGTGCGCCCCCCTGCCCCAGAGCACTTGATCCCCCCCATGTTGAGGGCATGCTGCCCGGTATGGCTCAGGAGGGGGGGCGGTGCTCGCTCGCCCCCATTCCCTTCCTGACCGGCCGGCTGGCGTGCTTTGGATACGGGTCTGGTATGGATTGTGGGGGACCCCCACGCCGTTTTTTCAGCGTAGGGGGGTCTCCTTGCAACCCATAACAGACCTAAGGGCCCGGTATACTCCTGAGGGGGGAACCCATGGCGGATTTTTTTTTTAAATCCGGCGGGGACTTCCCCTTCAGGATTCATAACAAACGCCGCCCACGTGTAGAATTGGCGGGAATCCACGTCGGATCCCCGTCGCTTCTATGACGCGCTCGCTGGAATGTGCTTTTACTATTCCAGCGAGTGCGAGATGTCGGCACCCTGTCACCGAGAGTCAGCGCGATGCTGTCGCGCTAAAAACACATACTCGGCGGCAGGCACTGTATGCAACTAAGATACAACGGCGTAATAGACTTATGCCAGTCGTATTTTAGCCTAATTCCGGCGTATCTTGTTTTGTGGATACAAAACAAAGATACGCCGGTGCAAATTTTAAATTATGGTGGCGTATCTTGAGATACACCGTCATAATGCTTCGTGGATCTGGCCCATAGTGTCTACAAAATAGGGGATAGTTTTATTGCATTTTAATTTATTTATATATTTTTACTATTAATGGCAGCAATCTGCAATTTTTATTGTGACCGTGAAATTGCGACGCAAATATCGGACACTTTTGACACATTTTAGGGACCATTCACATTTATAAATAGTAAATAAAATAAATGTGACTGGCATGGAAGGGGTTAACACTAGGGGGCGCTGAAGGGGTTAATATGTGTTACCTGGTGTGTGTGTGTGATAACTGTAGTGGGAGGGGACTCACAAAGGGAGAAGACCGATGTGTGTTCCTCCGTGTGTTCCTATGCACTGGGAACACACACATCAGCCTCTTCATCTGACAGGACCATGGATCTGTGTGTTTACACACACAGATCCACAGTCTTGCTGTGATTGCGGGCAATCGCGGGTGCCCGGCGGACACGTGCACCGGGTCGCACCTAGACAACCGGGAAGCCCAGGACATCATATGACATCCACCCAGGATGGGAGATCCCATCTGTGGACGTCATATGACAATGGGCCGTAGGGAAGTGGTTAATCAGAAGAAAGAAAATATTCTTAAAAGACATGCAGTCATTATTAGGACATCTAGCTTTTTCTACTCGGATATGGCAAATTCATAGAATATTTTCAAGAAGGCTATATATTGCTATTTCGGGATTGAAGAATCTGTTTTCTCATATAAGGTTGACCACTGCTTTAAAAGAGTATATGTTGTTTTGGTTTAATTTCTTAATTCATTTTAAGGGAAAAACATTTTGGCAAGAAGAATTCATTGTAGACAGCGATTTTCATTTGTTTACTGATTCTGCTGGATCTGTTGGCTTTGGAGCTATTTGGGGCACTCATTGGTGTTCGGCTCCATGGCCCGCTGATTGGATAAAAAAAAAAAAAGAGTATTGTAGCAACCTGGAACTATTTCCTCTGATAGCAGCTATTGAGATTTGGGGAGAGCATTTTGCAAATAAATTGACAAGGAAAACTATGCTAATTAAATTATAACATTCAAAACATACTCAACAAATTAATAAACAAATTGAGTATAAAGGAAGGCAGCAGCTTGCGTGCGATACACAAAACAATATAGAAAACAAGGGGTTAAAGCTGCGCCACTGCACCAAAAACATTACAGTCCACTGAAACTAAAAGATGTTAAACATATACTGTATGTACAGTCCAAACAGTGCACTTTTTACTGTGCACACAGGTTGATCTGATCTGATCTTGTGAGATATGCTCCCAATCACCACCATGACTTCACAAATACTACACACTTAGGTGAAGAAGACCCGCCACCAGATATCAAAGCCGCTTACCAGACAGGGGAAGCTTGGCTAGCAGTCGGCTACAGCCCAGCCAAGGCCTTTAAAGTTGAGGTGAACTCGCAGGTTTCAGATTCCTGGGAATGGCTTCTTATACATCCACAGACTCCACCGAATGAACATGTGTGAAAAGAGGATGCACCATAGCGTAATTCCGCATAACACGTTGTGACAGGTAGTCAGGTAAATCTGTGGGTGTTGTCACAGACGGGAGATACATTTCTGCCTTGTTTAGACAATTCACCAATTACTATCAGGTGTCGGCTACAGAAGTAGCCAGAAAGGTTTAGGGTGTTGGAAAACTTCAGCTGTTCAGTATGAGGCAATTAAGGCCTCTATAAGTCACCCAGAGGGTGACTACTGATTGCTGCATCCTGAGGCTTTTTGAGTTAAGGAGAGCAGTGAGAAAGACTTCTGAAGAGGTGAGGTTATGTTGATTTTTCTGTGTGATAAAAATCAAAAAGACTATTGTTTCTCTGCTGTATGACCAGCAGTGTCTGCCCAGTAGTAGGCTGTGCCAGACTCCATAGATAGGTTCCTGTGTGGTGAAGGTAGATGCCCTAAGTGGCCAGGGTTTATTTTATGTTTTGTTTTGTTTATGCTGTTCGGATGCTTGCACTTGTTTCCAGCAATATGGAAGAATAAACCAAAATCTTTTTTGTCAACTGTCTTCGGCTGCCTCTCTGTATAGTTCAGTGTGTAGTGAACCCATCCAGGGGGTCACACCCCCCGCTACCGAGCTAACCCCTTACAACGTTTATTAAAAAAAAGTAAGTTGCACTTACAGAATACAGATAAAATCATTCATATAAAACAGATGTTGGCCGGCAAACGAACAGAGCCCTTCCACCTCATTTTGGTGACGTCACTGCGCGTCCACCCAGACGCGTTTCATCAAAAGACAGACGTTTTCAATTGAAAACGTCTGTCTTATGACGAAACATGTCTTATTTGATTGTTTTATAGGTCGTCCGAGAGTGGTCTTCCTGATTGGACATTTGTTCATTTATTGGGCGCACAAGAGAACTGCATCTCGCTCATACTCTACTAATCTAGGATTGGATCCTTTGTTCCAAGTTTAATCGTTTGGGAGACGGGGTATCTTATGGGATGAATTGTTAATTGAATTTGGTAGGATTCTGTTAGTCTGTCCTGCCCCAGATATCCGTTTAATACATTCGGGAGGCAATGATGTTTGTCAACAAAAAACCCTGGATTTCATTTTGAATATTCAGCATGCTATTCATCAGATTAAATTATCCTTTCCTGATTTAGTGGTAGGTTTTTCCGAAATTATACCACGGCTGCGGTGGATTGAATCCTTAATGCTAAAACCATTAGAAAGAGTATGTAAGAGAATTAATAAAGCCATGGAAAAGTGTGTATTTGTACTGAATCTTTATATGCCTAAACCTTTATATTTTCTATATGCCTTAATCATATTGATTTGTACCGTCATTTATTTCTTTAATAAAAGTTTGTAAACAAAAAAAAAAATGAAATCCATTCAGATGTTTATTTATGGAAAATGTGTTATAAAATAATAAAAAATACTAGAATTTAAAAAAAAAAAAAGAAAAGAAAAGTTCATTTGTCCTGTCTACGGGCTGTCGTTTAGACACGTTGACCTGGAGGGTGGGCTTCCGGGCTTATACTGGGATGATGGAGTTAATTTGTCGGAAATTGGCCTGGACATACTGAATTTAGACTTCCAAGCTAGTATAAAATTGGCCGCAGGCTTTTGGGTTGGTGTGACAGGTGGAGTGTCTTAAGATGACACCAACCTGACGGTTGGGAAAAAGTTGTTGATAAAAAATGAAATATAAAATGTAAGTATTGAAAGTTTATTCCAGCTTGAGTCAGAGTGGCTTAGCTGAGTGTTTTAGAGAAGGTGTTATATGTATTAATGCTGATATACAATTTTGTTAAGTTATATGGTATTAAAATAAAACAATGATTAATTGTTTGCAGCCAAATTTATATACCAAAAAATTATTCTAATAATAATAAAAAAAAAAAAGTAGACATATGTTGTGTTGTGTTTATTTATGATGTCTATGTCATACTGTCTACGATCCCATACTAAATAACTGCATAGAATTTCACTCCAAGAAAAAAAAAAAGGACTGATAACTTGATGTCTAATCTAATAGCTGAATCATTTTTTTTTTTTCTTATACACTGTATTGCAATCTTTGCTTCGCACATCTTTAGCTAAGAACAAAACAAATGACATACTTAAAAATAATTTCATTGAATCGTATTCTCAAACACAATACACTGGAAAAATCATTTATTTTTAGTCAAAAAAAGCCTTTGAGATTAAATTACTTCCTTACAATTTCACTGTATTCATTTTCCCACAATCAGCAAAATATGCCCAAGGGATTTCTTTGTATCTCTGAAACCCTGGAGCTCGAGTATGGACAATGCACGTTCCATGTTGCTTCTATATTGCCGATAAACATTTCTGGATTGGATTTCAGCGGTTTTGTAGACTGTTGCTTATGATTTTCCCTCTGGGAATTTTGTTTGCATTAGAAAATAATCTGTACATTTTAAGCATAACCTACAAACTGGGACGACTTTACATCTAAAATGTTTGTCACTCACAACATTTTTAAAGACAATGGGCCAGATTCAGACTTATGCTGACGTATCTCGAGATACGCCGCGTAAGTGTCAATATGCGCAGTCGTATCTATGCGCCGTACCCAGAAAACTAGATACGCCTGAAAATAGGCTTCTTCCGGCCGACGTAACTTTCCTACACCGGCGTATCATGGGAGCATATTTACGCCGGGTGCATCTGGCGCACCCATTGATTTCCAATTTAAATATGCAAATGAGGGAGATACGGCGATTCAGAAACGTACGTTTGGCCGGCGCAGGCTACGCGCGGTGCGCGTAAGCTGTACATTCAGCCTAAAGTTACCCCTCATAAAGCAGGAGTAACTTTGCACCAGACTTGCACAGGTCAGCTGGAGAGCAGCTACAGCAGCACCGTAACAGACGAGCTGAGCAACCACACTTGCAGGACAACACATCTGTATGCCAACATGCCA
Organism: Rana kukunoris; assembly: GCA_029574335.1. Classification (NCBI taxonomy): domain Eukaryota; kingdom Metazoa; phylum Chordata; class Amphibia; order Anura; family Ranidae; genus Rana; species Rana kukunoris. The sequence goes on along the minus strand of CM056055.1, from coordinate 84,968,099 downwards.
GGGGCAGCCGTGGTCATAACACTACTGCGTCTACGGGCACCAAGAAGGTCACGGGAGAGGATATACTGAAAGCGCATCAATGTGTTTGGCATGGATGATTCGGAGGTGTATCGCATCTTCAGATTCAGCCCTCCTGGAAATAGCCACAGCCCTGCATGATGACATCACCAGCCAGACAGATCGCGTACATGCAGTGCAGCCACTGGTCAAGGTACTGGCAACACTCCATTTCCTTGCCAGTGGATCTTTTCAGCGTACAAGTGTCACAGTGGGATGTCACAATCCAGTATGAGCAGATGTGTGCACCAGGTTGTCCCCGCAATCCTCACACGCATGTCCCACCACATCATTAAACCAACCCATGAGCATCTGCGGCACAAGGAAATGCATGATTTCTACAGAATTGCCGGATTCCCACGCACCATCTGGGCCATTGATTGTACACATGTGGCACTACAGCCCCCCGTGCCACAGAGCACATGTACCGTAATCGGAAGCATTGGCATTGGCATTCCATCAACGTGCAGGTGATAGCCGATGCCCAATGCCTCATATGGCACGTCCGTGCCAAACACCCAGGGGCCAGCCACGACAGCTACATATACCGTCAAAGCAATATACCAACAGAATTCGAACAGAACGTGTACAGGGACAGCTGGCTGGTTGGTGAGTGACATGGGAGTCAGGCATGACTGTCCGACCCCATGATGCAGACATCACGAGGGGCACATGCACGGCTAACATCCTCCTGTCTTTTCTCTTCCAGATGACTCGTCATATGCACCTGGGCCCCATCTCCTGACTCCATACCGGAACCCCCAAACCAGAGGAGAGAGAAGATACAATGCGCACACATACGTACCCGTGCAGTGGTGGTGCACACATTTGGCATCCTGAAGTCCTGTTTCGGATGCCTGGATAAGTCCGGGGTCCCTGTTGTATTCCCCAAACTTTGTGTGTCAGATCATCGGTGCATGTTGTGTGCTGCACAACTATGCCATGAGAAAGGGCCTGGAGATTGACATATGTGATGACCTGACCCCCCAACCACACAGTCCCCCCCCTGCCTGAGGAGACCCCGTCTGCAAAAGAAACAGCAGTCAGGAGTTGCCTCGTGGAACGTATCTTTGCACGTTAAACACACACATTCATCATGGCACACAATAGATTTTTATTGAAAGTTTATAAGGTTTACTTACAGAAGTACAGAGGTACATAAGAACATAAGAATAACGTTCGTCACAATACTTGAGATATTAAGTATAACAAAAAGACAGGATGGTGGAACAGTCTGTCAATAATTAAAAATTAACAATTAACAATTAACAATTAACATCGGTCCAACGAGGGGACAGGTACAGAACCCAAGATGTCGTGGTAGTCCAGGACGGACAGATAAGCTCTCGGTCCCAACAGGAGAGATGAAGAGGACGCCCGCCCCCGAGCACCCCCAAGGGGTGCTAATCTGTGCCCGCAAGAGGGCGTCCTCCCTGCCCCATAGGATGAATCCTGGATGTCCATAAATGTGCTATCATGTGAGCCAACAACAAAATGTCTGGAAGTATTCAAAGAGAAGAGTCAAAAGACCTGGCAAGACCCGGGGAGTCAGTCCAGTCCGTCCACTGTTGCCAGTTCTGTAGGTTCCGTGATTTGTCACGGTGACGCAGTGAAAGAATTGTTTCATGCGTAAAGTGCGTATGGGTGGTGCGGATCACGTCGTAGAGAGTGGGGGGGTCTGGGTCGTTCCATTTCCTAGTAATACTGAGACGTGCGGCCAAGAGTATGTGAACCATGACATATTTTGTCGGGTTAGGGAAATGTTCTATAGTCAGGGATAGCAATGCCAAGGACGGCTGCATATCAACCCTTAATTTCGTAACGTCAGAAATCAGTTGAAACACCAGTCGCCAGAAGGAGGTAATCTTGGGGCAGTCCCATAAAATGTGTAGTAAGTCACCCTTTTTCCCACACTTCCGCCAACATGTATTCTCAAGTGACTGGTTAAATTTGGACAACCTATCAGGGGTCAGATACCAGCGGTAGGTAATTTTAAAGGCAAGCTCCCAAAGTGTGGAGCAACACATGGCCCTGTAGGTAGATTGACAGGCCTTTTCCCATTGTTCCAGTGTGAATTGCTGTCCTAGGTCTTTTTCCCATCTGGTCAGTGCAGATAAACTGGTGAATGTAGTTTTAGAGCGGAGTAACTGGTAAAACAGGGAAATACCCTTCCGATGGGCCATAGGAGATCTAAAGTAGATCCATGCTTGTTGAGGTATCGTGTAAGTCCATGGTGTCAGGGAGGCTAGGCAGTGCTTAGTGCGTAGGTAGAGGAAGAAGTCAGAGTTTGGTATGTGGTAGTCGGTTTGTAGTTCAGAGAATGTTTTGATCCTGTTGGACATTAGCAGATCAGATAAGTGGGTAACGCCCTTGCTTTTCCAAGAGGAGTGAGATGTTGAAATCATTAAGTGATGTAGAGCTTCTATAGGGGATGGGGACTATTGCTTGTAAGTTTAGCTTTATTACAGTGTGTAGAGAATATATATACATCCTTAGGAGTTGTACATATATTTATACACTGTATAGCTTAGCTAGATCGGCTATTAGTATTTGTCAGGCAGGAGGTTGTGCAGGCAGGAGATTGTGCATAGCTGCAGTGCTCTAACGTGTTGTATTGCCTGTGGCTGTGTGCTGTGTTTAGTTTACACCTAAACGTACTAGGTGTTACTGCAATTGTCCTGCTTATTTGCACCTAAGCGCATTTGCATTAAGAGCAAGTTTGCTGTGTAATCGCACATAAGCGCATTTACTGTAAGTGCACGTTTGCTGTGTAATCGCACGTAAGCGCATTTACTGTAAGTGCAAGTTTGCTGTGTAATCGCACGTAAGCGCATTTACTGTAAGTGCACGTTTGCCGTGTAATCGCACGTAAGCGCATTTACTGTAAGTGCAAGTTTGCTGTGTAATTGCACCTAAGCGCATTTAGTGTAAGTGCACATTTGCTGTGTAATCGCACGTAAGCGCATTTAGTGTAAGTGCACATTTGCTGTGTAATCGGACGTAAGCGCATTTTCTGTAAGTGCAAGTTTGCTGTGTAATCGCACGTAAGCGCATTTACTGTAAGTGCAAGTTTGCTCTTTAGTAGCACGTAATCGCATTTACTGAAAGTGCAAGTTTGCTCTTTAGTAGCACGTAGAGAATATATATACATCCTTAGGAGTTGTACATATATTTATACACTGTATAGCTTAGCTAGATCGGCCACTAGTATTTGTCAGGCAGGAGGTTGTGCAGGCAGGAGATTGTGCATAGCTGCAGTGCTCTAACGTGTTGTATTGCCTGTGGCTGTGTGCTGTGTTTAGTTTACACCTAAACGTACTAGGTGTTACTGCAATTGTCCTGCTTATTTGCACCTAAGCGCATTTGCATTAAGAGCAAGTTTGCTGTGTAATCGCACATAAGCGCATTTACTGTAAGTGCACGTTTGCTGTGTAATCGCACGTAAGCGCATTTACTGTAAGTGCAAGTTTGCTGTGTAATCGCACGTAAGCGCATTTACTGTAAGTGCACGTTTGCCGTGTAATCGCACGTAAGCGCATTTACTGTAAGTGCAAGTTTGCTGTGTAATTGCACCTAAGCGCATTTAGTGTAAGTGCACATTTGCTGTGTAATCGCACGTAAGCGCATTTAGTGTAAGTGCACATTTGCTGTGTAATCGGACGTAAGCGCATTTTCTGTAAGTGCAAGTTTGCTGTGTAATCGCACGTAAGCGCATTTACTGTAAGTGCAAGTTTGCTCTTTAGTAGCACGTAATCGCATTTACTGAAAGTGCAAGTTTGCTCTTTAGTAGCACGTAGAGAATATATATACATCCTTAGGAGTTGTACATATATTTATACACTGTATAGCTTAGCTAGATCGGCTATTAGTATTTGTCAGGCAGGAGATTGTGCAGGCAGGAGATTGTGCATAGCTGCAGTGCTCTAACGTGTTGTATTGCATGTGGCTGTGTGCTGTGTTTAGTTTACACCTAAATGTACTGGGTGTTACTGCAATTGTCCTGCTTATTTGCACCTAAGCGCATTTGCTTTAAGTGCAAGTTTGCTGTGTAATCACACGTAAGCGCATTTACTGTAAGTGCACGTTTGCCGTGTAATCGCACGTAAGCGCATTTACTGTAAGTGCAAGTTTGCTGTGTAATCGCACGTAAGCTCATTTACTGTAAGTGCATGTTTGCCGTGTAATCGCACGTAAGCGCATTTACTGTAAGTGCAAGTTTGCTGTGTAATCGCACGTAAGCACATTTACTGTAAGTGCACGTTTGCTGTGTAATCGCACGCAAGCGCATTTACTGTAAGTGCACGTTTGCTGTGTAATCGCACCTAAGCGCATTTAGTGTAAGTGCACATTTGCTGAGTAATCGCACGTAAGCGCATTTACTGTAAGTGCAAGTTTGCCGTGTAATCGCACGTAAGCTCATTTACTGTAAGTGCATGTTTGCCGTGTAATCGCACGTAAGCGCATTTACTGTAAGTGCAAGTTTGCTGTGTAATCGCACGTAAGCACATTTACTGTAAGTGCACGTTTGCTGTGTAATCGCACGTAAGCGCATTTACTGTAAGTGCACATTTGCTGTGTAATCGCACGTAAGCGCATTTACTGTAAGTGCAAGTTTGCTGTGTAATCGCACGTTAGCGCATTTACTGTAAGTGCAAGTTTGCTCTTTAGTAGCACGTAATCGCATTTACTGAAAGCGAAAGTTTTCTCTTTAGTAGCACGTAATCACATTTATTAAAAGTGCAAGTTTTGCTCTTTAGTAGCACGTAATCGCATTTATTGTAAGTGCAAGTTTCCTCTTTAGTAGCACATAAGCGCATTTACTGTAAGTGCAAGTTTTCTCTTTAGTAGCACATAAGCACATTTACTGTAAGTGCAAGTTTTCTCTTTAGTAGCACGTAAGCGCATTTACTATAAGTGCAAGTTTGCTGTTTAATCGCACGCAAGCGCATTTACTGTAAGTGTACATTTGCTGTTTATTCGCACGTAAACACTTTTACTGCACGTTTGCTCTTTAATAGCACGTAAGCATATTTACTGTAAATGCACGTTTGCTATTTATTTGCACATAAACGCATTTACTGTTAATGCACGTGGGCTATTTAATTGCACATAAATGCAGTCACTCTTACTGCGTGTGTGCTGTTTAATAGCAACTAAACGCATTTGCTGTAACTGCGCGTGTGCTGTTTAATACCACCTAAACGCATTTGCTGTAACTGCACGTTTGCTGTTTAATAGCACCTAAACGCATTAGCTGTCACATGTCACATGTCACAGAGGTGGCAGGCTGGGCTAAGTGATTGCAGGATATTGGGAGGTGGGATGGCAGGGTGCTGGGAGTGAGGATTGCTGTGAGCAGGAATGGCAGGGTGCTGTTAGTGAGGATTGCTGGGAGCAGAAATGGCAGGGTGCTGAAAGTGAGGATTGCTGGGAGCAGGAATGGCAGGGTGCTGGAAGTGAGGATTGCTGGGAGCAGGAATTACAGGGTGCTCGAAGTGAGGATTGCTGGGAGCAGGAATGGCAGGGTGCTGAGAGTGAGGATTGCTGGGAGCAGGAATGGCAGGGTGCTGGAAGTGAGGATTGCTGGGAGTAGGATGGCAGGGTGCTGAAAGTGAGGATTGCTGGGAGCAGGAATGGCAGGGTGCTGGAAGTGAGGATTGCTGGGAGCATGAATGGCAGGGTGCTTTAAGTAAGGATTGCTGGGAGCAGGAATGGCAGGGTGCTGTAAGTGAGGATTGCTGGGAGCAGGAATGGCAGGGTGTTGGAAGTGAGGATTGCTGGGAGCAGGAATGGCAGGGTGCTGGAAGTGAGGATTGCTGGGAGCAGGAATGGCAGGCTGCTGGAAGTGAGGATTGCTGGGAGCAGGAATGGCAGGGTGCTGAGAGTGAGGATTGCTGGGAGCAGGAATGGCAGGGTGCTGAGATTGAGGATTGCTGGGAGCAGGAATGGCAGGGTGCTGGAAGTAAGGATTGTTGGGAGCAGGAATGGCAGGGTGCTGAAAGTGAGGATTGGTGTCAGCAGGAATGGCAGGGTGCTGGAAGTGTGGATTGCTGGGAGCAGGAATGGCAGGGTGCTGGAAGTGAGGATTGCTGTGAGCAGGAATGGCAGGGTGCTGGAAGTGAGGATTTCTGTGAGCAGGATGGCAGGGTGCTGGGAGTGAGGATTGCTGGGAGCAGGATGGCAGGGTGCTGGGAGTGAGGATTGCAGGAGAAGATTGGATTGTGGAGAAAGCAGCAACTTTGAAGGTATTTTTATTTTGTTTTTGAGCAGCCATTAAAAAGGTCAGGGCAAGCACAAAGGGGGTGGGGTCAGGGGAGGAGCAAAGGGGGCGGCAAAATAAGGTTTCGCCTAGGGTGTCAAAAATCCTTGCACCAGCCCTGAACACGTGCCACTACTATAGACACGCAGCAGATGTGATATTTAAAGGAACTTTTCATTTTTTTTTTCACTTTAAGCATCATTAAAATCGCTGCTCCTAAAAAAACGACCGTTATTAAAACTTTTTTTCCATTGATACATGTTCCCTGGGGCAAGACTCGGGTTCTGAAAGACGTTTTCCAACATTAAATTGAATATTGGTCTTTAAAATGATCGTTTTTGAATTCGAATGTTCGAGTCCCATAGACTTCAATGGGGTTCTAAATGTTCGCGCGAACCCGCGGTCTGTTCGAACGTTCTGGTGAAAAAAACGATGGTGTGTATGCAACATCGTCTTTGAAAGTGACGTTTCAAAAACGTTGTTTTTTACTTCACAAAAAACGTCGTTTTTTTTCATCGCAAAAAACGACCGTGTGTACGCGGCATAAGAATGCTTAGGGATGAGCCGAACATACCCGCGTTCGGTTCGCACCAGAACGTTCGAACAGACCGCGGGTTCGCGCGAACATTTAGAACCCCATTGAAGTCTATGGGACTCGAACATTCGAATTCAAAAACGATCATTTTAAGTGTTCACCACACTTTTCCATTGAAGCTCGCTTCATAACTAGCTTCTGGGCATGCGCGGGTTGAAAAACGCTGTTTTAAACAACGTTTTTGCTACACACGGTGTCTTTTTGTGAAACAAAAAACGACGTTTTGAAAAACGACACAAAAAATTCAAGCATGTTGGAATTTTTTTTTGGTCGTTTTTTTTTAAGACAAAAAACGACGTTTTGCCCACACACGATCAATTTTTTTTCATCGCAAAAAACGACCGTGTGTACGCGGCATTGGGCTCGATTAACATATATGCATGTTGCTTTTGAGCATTTCTGTAGTGCTTTTTGCGTCGCTTGTAGTGTTTTTGGACCTGCGTTTTTACCGCAATTTCACTTTTTTTCTACACTGTATATAGTTGGTTGCTAAGGAGGGGGTCGGGAAGCCAACTGCCCTGTCCCTAACAACCAATGAGTCATCAGCTGTCAGCGGGCCTCTCGCGAAATGTAAAAACAAAGAATTGTCGACCAAAATAAATATTGGGAAAAAAAACTGCGTGTGGTCCCCCTCCAGGTCCATTCCAGGCCCGTGGGTCTAGTATTGATTTGGAGGGGACCCCCCATGCCAAAGTTAAAAAAAATTGCCTGTTGGCCCCCAAAAATCCATACCAGACCCTTATGCGAGCATGCAGCCTGGCAGGAAAGGGAGGGGATGAGCGAGTGCTCATACCACTCATACTCAATACAAGGTCGCATGCCCTCAACATGGGGGGATTGGGTGCATTGGGGCAGTGGCGGTTCTGCACCTTGCCCCCATGTTGATGGGGACAAGGTCCTCCTCCCGACAACCCCTGCCCGGTGGTTGTCGGGGTCTGCTGGGGGGGGGCTTATCGGAATCTGGAAGCTCCCTTTGACAAGCTGACGGCTCTTGGTGCCAAACGGGCACTATTTAAAAGGTCTGACGCCTGGGCTCCTTGCTGTTCGGTCTACAGCGTTCCTGAGACCCACCTGCTACTGTACCTGTTTAATCTGTCTGCTTACCCGTTCCTGAGACCCGTTTGTTCCTGATTGCTCCTGCCTGCTGCCTGCCTAGACCCGGCTTGTTTGACTATGCTTCTGCTACTCCCTCTGAACTACCTGCTGCCCGCCTGTTACTGACCCGGCCTGAACCACGACTGCCTCTGCTTCTGAATCTGTACCTGATCTGCCTGCCTGTGCTTGACCTGGCCTGCCTGGACTTGCTTGTGTCCTGTACTACAGAACACCTTCCCCGCTGACTGAAGCTTCCAGCTTCCTGCATCTCTGCCTCCAGTTTGTCTGTTGTTCCAGTCATCTCCTGCACTGCTGGCATCTTTACAGAGTCTCCTGAAGTTAAGCTCAGTCTCTACACCAGAGTTCCTACCAGGCATTTGTGCGACTCTGCACTCGCAAGCTCCCTGTCTGCACTATCAGGGGTTCCAGAGTCAGAGGTGTAAAAGAAGTCACTCCCTGCATATCGGCTCTACCACCAGGTAAGTGACAATTTCCTATATAATGATGGGGGTGTGGCAATCGGATGATGTCATCCCGAGTCCCCACCCCTTGTGACATGACAGACCCATCATGCCCAGGTGGTGACGTCACAAGGCGGCGGGGCCCTTGGATGACGTAATCCAATGGTCCTGCCCCCTTTGTTATATAAGAAATGCTAGATATCAGTGCGGACAGATCAGCGGGATGCAGCATCAAAGGAGGGTCGTCGGCGGGAGCGGCGGCAGAGGGAGATAAACACTGGACAAAGAAGAAAGAAGAAGAGTGGAAGAACAGCAGTAGAAGGAGAAGCCTGGAGGAAGATGTGGGAGAAGATCAAGGAAGACCGGAGGACAAAGCGGAGAAGATATTTTTAAAAGACTTATCAAAAACTGTCTACTGTATTTTTTAACACTACACTACTTTGTTTTTGGTGAATGGGTAGGGGTACAATATACCTCATACTCATTTACATAGGGGGGAGGCCGGGATCGTTAAAGGGTGCTTGAAGATTCCAATAAGCCCCCCACCCACAGACCCCAACAACCACCGGGCAAGGTTTTTTTGGGAAGAGGCCCTTGTCCCCATCAACATGGGGGCAAGGTGCTTTGGGGTGGGGGGGGGGCAGAGAACCCAATACCCCCATGTTTAGGGTATGTGGCCTGGTATGTTTCAGCAGGGGGCGCTCACTCATCCCCTCCCTTTCCTGACCTGCCGGATTCATACTAGATCCAAGGGCCTGGTATGGACCTGGGGGGGTGGGGGACCCTACACTGTTCTTCTTCACAATTTTATTTTAGCCCGGCAATTCTTTTTTTTTTACATTCAGCAGGAAGCTCGTTTACAGCTGATGACTCATCGGTTGTTAAGGACGCGCCAGCCGACTTTTCGACCCCCTCCTTAGCAACCAGCTTTATACAGTGTAAAAAATAAAAACGCAAATCGCTGCAAAATTGCATTAAAAGCGCGGTGTAACGGTATGGCCCCTGGGACTTAGGCCTCGTACACACGATCGGACATATCCGATGAAAACGGTCCGCGGACCATTTCCATCGGATATATCCGATCGGGAGTTTGATCCGATGGCGTGTACACACCATCGGATCAAATTCCCCGCCGCCGGACGGCGCGGTGACGCGGCGGTGACGTTGACGCCGCCACGTCACCGCCACGTCACCGCACCAGGAAGTTAAACACTTCCGCGCATGCGCCGAATCCATTCGGCGGCGGCGCGGCGGCGGTGGGGCACGACATGTCTGCTGGTAAGTGTACTAACCAGCAGACATGTCGGGCGGACAGATTCCACCGGATGGATTTCAAAGCATGCTTTGAAATCTGTCGGGTGGAGAAATCTGTCCGCTAGCCCATACACACGAGCGGAGATGTCTGCTGAAACGGTCCATCGGACCGTTTTCAGCGGACATATCCCCTCGTGTGTACGAGGCCCCAGAGGCTCTTGAAGGATGCGTTGCTTTAACTGACAATTGTGCAGTCGTGCGACGTGGCTCCCAAACAAAATTGGTGTCCTTTTTTTCCACACAAATAGGGCTTTCTTTTGGTGGTATTTGATCACCTCTGTGGTTTTAATTTTTTTGTGCTATAAACAAAAATAGAGCAACAATTTTGAAAAAAAAATCAATATATTTTACTTTTTGCTATAATAAATATCCCCTAAAAATATATTAAATTTTTTTTTTCCTCAGTTTAGGCCGATGTGTATTCTTCTACTTATTTTTCATTAAATACTTATTTTTGGTTAAAAAAAAATGCGCAAATCAATCAAAAACACTTTTACAAAATAGGAGATATTTTTATGGCATTTTCAATAATATTTTTTGTTTACTTGTAATGGCGGTGATCAGTAATTTTTTTTGTGACTGCGACATTATGGCGTACACATCGGACACTTTTGACACATTTTTGGGACCATTGTCATTTTCACAGCGAAAAGTGCTATAAAAATGCACTGATTACTGTGAAAATGACAATGGCAGTGAAGGGGGTTAACCACTAGGTGGCACTAAGGGGTTAATCGTGCCCTAAGGGAGTGATTCTTATTGTAAAAATATAGGCCGATACGTATTCTTCTACCTATTTTTGGTAAAAAAAAACACAAAAAGCGTTAATCGGTTGGTTTGCGCAAAATTTATAGCGTTTACAAAATAGGGGATAGTTTTATTGCATTTTTATTATTTTTAATTTTTTTACTACTAATAGCGATGATCAGCGATTTTTTTCATAACTGCGACATTATGGCGGACAATTTTGACACATTTTTGGGACAATTGTCATTTTCACAGCAATAATTGCATTTAAATTGCATTGTTTACTATGGAAATGACAATTGCAGTATTGGCGTTAACCACAAGGGGGCGCTGTAGGGGTTATGTGTTCCCTGTGTGTGTTTACAACTGTAGGGGGGTGTGGCTGTAGGTGTGACGTCATCGATCGTGACCCCCCCTATAAAAGGGATGACGCGATCGATGCTGCCCCCACAGTGAAGCATGGGAAAGCCGTGTTTACACACGGCTCTCCCCGTTCTTCAGCTCCGGGGACCGATTGCCGCACTCCAGCCGCGGGCGCACGCCCGTGACCCGCGGCTGGGTAGTAGTACAGGACGTACCTGTACGTGGATCTGCCCAGCCGTGCCATTCTGCCGACGTATATGTGCAGGAGGCGGTCCTTAAGTGGTTAAAGGCGACGTACAGGTATGTGCCTGTGCCCAGCCATGCCATTCTGCCAACATATATCAGTGTTAGTCAGTCCTTAAGTGGTTAATAATAAAAAAAAAATTCCAGCGATGTGATCCTTCCAGGACCCGACGATACACACCGCCACTATCGATTCCGACTCCATGGGAGACTCACACCAAATGACGCGAGACCCACTGTGACAGCTCTTAAATAGCTGAGGGTGGGCCTGTGACGTGCACGGGTGACCCCACCCCTCTGACACAACAGGGGTTTCCCAAAAGTGTCACGTGTGACCCCGTCCCTCTGACGCCACGGGGGTTTCCTGTGGCGTCAGAGGGGGCGGAGTCACCTGTGATGCCATGGGAAAACCGCTGGAAACCCCCATTGTGTCAGGGGGATGGGGTGACCCGTGATACTATGGGGAAACCGCCAGAAACCCCTGTTGTGTCAGAGGGAGGTGGGGTCATTTAAGAGCTGTCATGGCGGGCATCTCCCATGGAGGCGAAATTGATCGTGGTGGCGTGTTTCGTTGGGTCGTGGAAGGACTACATCGCTGAATTTTATTTTATTTTTTCATTAAAGGACTCAAGCTGTGTGTGAGTTTTTTTCAATTTTTTTGACTTTTTGGATGAAATGGTAGGCTTCCAGATTCCGATAAGCCCCCCGTCCGCAGACCCCCACAACCACCGGGCAAAGGTTGTGGGGATGAGGCCTATGTCCCCATCAACATAGGGACATCCTCCCCATGTTGAGGGCATGTGGACTGGTACGGTTCAGGAGGGGGGGCGCTCTCTTGTCCCCCCTCTTTTCCTGTGGCCTACCAGGTTGCATGCTCGGATAAGGGTCTGGTATAGACTTTTCAAATTTGGCACAGGGTTCCCCTTAATGTCCTTACTAGACCTGAAGGGCCTGGTATGGAATTTCGGGGGACCCCCACGCAACTTTTTTTTTTTCAATTTTGGTTCAGGGCGCCATTTTTTTCAATGACTTTTATCTGTATTGCCGGGACCCGACAATTTATTATAGCCGTGAGTAGTTTTGAATGATTTTTTTTCCTTTAGAAATGTAATTTTGTGCAGGGACTGTTCTAAACACGGAAAAAATGCGCCATTTTACAGGCATACTATAGACATGAAATTTAAAGGAATATTTCACTTTTATAGTTTACTTTAAGCATTCACTGTTCCAGAAAAAACTTCACTTCTTAAAACTATAAACAATAATGGCAAGCAGCCAGCAATAGATCACTAATATAATAATCTATTGCAATGTGTTGGCCAGCAGAAATTGCTGTTTAGCAGGCTGATCCTTTTAGAGCCCAGGTTTAGTGCCGGATGCTGGCGGTGTCTGACAGTCAGCAGTTCCAGTCTAAGCCTGTGTCTGGACCCTCCTAGCCACCAATTCCTGATGTCCTATTAAAATAGTGCTGGGACAAAGAACGTCTGTTCAAGTGCGGTTTTAAAACGGCATCTTTGACTTAAGTAATAATGTCCCAATTTTAAGATTTTAAACTTCTTGTAAGTAATAATAATATTGTGACTGTACTAGCAAGGTTGAAGGTTTTGGTCAGTGCACAGAGTGCCATATTTATACAAAAATGGAGCAGCAGCTTCAGGATTATTGTGACCACATTTCCAAACTACCATTCAGGGACACCCACCTTTCCAAAAATAAGTTTGTGCTGTAACGAATCACAGTACAGTGATTGGACACAAGAAGCAGGATTTATGATTTCTCCAATCACAAGCAGGGGGTGGGGATTGTGCTCCTTAAGGCATTCCTTTAACAAGCAGTCGAAACGCATCACAAGATAAACATAGTATGCACCTATTAGTAAAATAAAGGGTGCCGTTGTAACAACAATAGTGCAGCAACATTTACACGGCTACCAGCCAGATAACATTGTAAACTGTTAAAATAGCGGGGGTTTTACAAAAACGTGTAGTGTTGCGTACAATACATGGGAGCATGGGAGGGGCAGAGCAGCTAGACCTAGGGGGAGCACCCAAACAAATTTGAAAATTTGGATGAATTTGTGCATGCAGCAAACCCAGAGGACCGTTTCAGCAGACATCTCCGATCGTGTGTACGGGCTATCAGACATGTTTTTCCAGCGGACAAATTTCAAAGCATGCTTTGAAATTTGTCCCCCGGAGACATGTCCGTCGGATATGTCCGCTGGCGAGTACACTCACCAGCGGACATAACTGTCCACGCATGCGTCAAATGGATTTGACGCATGCGTGGAAGTATTTTACTTCCTGGAGTGGTGACGTGGCGGCGTCAACGTCACCGCATCCTCAGCCAGAGGGGATTTTCGTCCGATGGTGTGTACCTGCCATCGGACCAAAATCCGATGAAACATGTCCGCTGCAAACGGTCCGTCAGACATGTTTTAGCAGACATGTCTCATCGTGTGTACGCGGCCTTAGATGTTACTGCTTTCTCTAGCAGGAGTGTTGAGGGTAATAAAGGAAGGCCTAAACATTTGGAAGTCTTAGGCCTTGTACACACGATCAGTCCAAACTGATGAAAATGGACTGAAGTTCAGATTCATCGAGTCACAGACTGATGGTCTGATGTGCGTACACACCATCAGTTCAAAAACCGATCGGTGACATAAAACACAACGACGTGCATAAAAAAATGAAGTTCAATGCTTCCAAGCATGCGTCGACTTGATTCTGAGCATGCGCGGGTTTTGAACCGATGATTTCACGAACTAACCATCGGTTTTGACCGATCGGTAGGCGGCCAAGGTCCGATTTTAAAGCAAGTTCTAAATTTTTGGACTGAAGGACAACAGACTGATACACACTGTACACACGGTCGGTTTGGACCAATGAAACTGAACTTCAGTCCGTTTTCATCGGTTTGGACTGATCGTGTGTACGCGGCCTTAGAAGATTCTATAATTTGGGTATATGGCTCATTATATGGAGGTTTGACTTTATGCATTCTTTTGTGGTTGAACTCAATGCACTTGTGTCTATAGTGACACAAAAACTCAAAAAATTTCCTTAATTGCTACCAAGGCTAGAAAGAGATAAATAATAAATGAAAGCATTCCCATTAAGAATTACGAATATTTGTAGTGAGAGGATGTGTGTGTGCGTGCACGTGCGTGTGTGCATGCATGTAAATGTTTAGGTTCTGTCCTTTTAATGCATGACTCTTCATTCACTTTCTCTCTTTGTAGTGCTTTTGTTTTCCTTTGGCAATGCCAATTCTCCAAGCCCCAAGCTGCAGATTACAGATGTACATTAACAGACCTCTTGACATTGCTAACGGGAGGACTGAAGGTATCGCAAGAACATTGTCTCCATTCAGCAGTTGTAGACAAATATATCAGCTCAAAGTCAATAGCCTCTGGAGACCATCCGTACAAGCCAGACACAAAAGATCTTCAATGTGCCTAACTAATTATATAATTGAACATAATTAGAACACAAAGGGAAATTTTACATGTAGACACAGTAGGTAAACTTATTTTCAAAGTAAGGTTTGGCCATATCTGTGTCAACTGGGGCTTTAATGTGGTATTATACGCATAATGGAAATATCAAATACACGTGTACACTGTGAATATTATACAGTAAAAAAATAAAGTATTATTCATTCATCGATTCATATAAAGTAATAATATTATTAATATAAAGTGAGACTGCAACTTCCTACTATGCTCCAGTAATTTAGCTGCACACACCATGTACCAACTCAGTTCAGAGCATGTTCACGCTCCAGCATTCCCACTTCCCTCCAGAGAAATTCCCAACTCTGCACCACCCACACACATTGCTTATGGAGTGATGTCCATGTCCTTGCCCTCAGATTTTGCTCATTTAGCAGTGTCCATATCCTCCCCACAGACACTGCCACTGATCTATTCCTCTTTCCAGAAAGAATTTACAATAAGAACTGCAGCCTGGACCAGTGTAGGGTTAAAGTAGTTGTAAACCCTTAGTCTCCCTTTCACATGACAAGCCTGCTCTGATCTGTCTGTCTGTTTTTCAGGCAGATACGAGCGGGCCATCCATTGACTCCTACATGGATACGGATGTCAGTGGAGATGTGTCCGCTGACACCCGACTGCCATCCGATCCACTAAATACAGACGTATGGTGATATGTTCGCCATCCATCTTGGCGGATCGGATGAGATTTGATTAAAACAGATATGCTGTTTGTTTTAATCCGATCTCTCCATAGGAATCAGCGGTGCTCTAACAGGCCCCTCTCTGCTCAGTGAGGAGAGACGACCTGTCATTTGCTGGCTCAGCGAAGATCAACAGAGCGATCTCCTGCTGAGCAGATCTGCCTTGTGCGTAAGGGGCCTTACATATACCTAGTGAAGTGAATAGCCTCAGGTGATACAGAGAAATGAAACCAATCCTTTACATAACTTGCACCTGTTTATCTCTTCTCTACATCTATTCAAAATCCAGAATTTATAAAGCTTGTGTGAGCTGTCATAGAAAATGGGTGGGCAGCTGAAACCACATGCTGCAGGAGGAAAGGGACACACCCCATTTCACACAGCACACAGGAACAGAACCAAGGCTGTTAATCAGATGGGGATCACTTCCCTGTCACCTTTTATCTTTTGGTGTCAGGAAAACTTGTCAGAAGTGACTCATGCTGAGGAATGAAGCAGCAGATAGAAATTACACTTATTGCTCCCACAAGGCATCATCAAGGACCATCAAGGCATTCTTGATGACACCTTGTGGGAGGGTGAAACGCATTGATGTAATTCCTCGCCAGTTATACAACTCTTATGACCCCTAGACTGAAAAGCTAGGGGTCCATTTCATCCGGTGAGTGGGGACACAGGAGGGGTGTGTGCCACACCACAGAGTTTGGAGCACTACAGCACTTTTTTGCAGATTGGAGCACTTAAAGGGTTTGTAAAGGATTTTTTTTTATCTTAATAGCTTCCTTTACCTTAATGCAGTGCTGTTTTCATGTCCTCATTGTTCGTCTTTGCTCTCAAGTTGCTGTAATTCTTCTCTGATCTCCACACTTACTGGTTGTCTGTTTCCTGATAACCACAGTGCTGGGAGCTTTCTCTCTGTGGTCACTAACTTCAAGGAGGTGTGATTACTGTGTGTCTAAAGCCCCTCAACACCAATCACTTTTGTTTTCCAAACCATCACTGCCCGTATTGGCTCTGTGGCTCTGTACAGCAGAGAGGCAGGAAACAACATGCAAAAACAAAACTAGAAACTACAGGTACATTATATGGTTGATTTTTATCTATTTTTAATCGTTTTTAAAAGGAATCAGTTAATTATTATGTCTCTATACCCTGTAAACAGTAATTTCAGCATAATTTTTATTTATTTTTTACAACTCCTTTAAGCACTTTTATTTGGGACATTTTGCAATATTTCAATAAGATTATTTGATTGATTCGTTTTATTTTGAAAGATTTTTCATGGAAATGAATTATGCACCATTGCGAGCTCTGTAATTATTTGTTTTTAGAAAAAAGTTATTGGCTTGACATACACTTTATTTGAAGGGTCATGTATAACTAAGGCTGCGTACACACGATCGAATATATCTGCTGAAATTGGTCCGCAGACAGATTTGATCGTATGTACGTGCTAGCAGACAGGTTTCCAGCAGACAAAAGTTTTAAAGCATGCTTTAACCACTTGCTTACTGGGCACATAAACCCCCTTTGTGCCCAGGCAAAATTTCAGCTTCCGGCACTGGGTCGCTTTAACTGACAATTGCGCGGTCGTGCGACGTGGCACCCAAACAAAATTGGCGTCCTTTTTTCCCCCACAAATAGAGCTTTCTTTTGGTGGTATTTGATCGCCCGTGCGGTTTTTATTTTTTGCGTTATAAACAAAAAAAGAGCGACAATTTTAAAATATATATATATTTTTTACTTGTTGCTATAATAAATATCCCAATTTAAAAAAAAAAAAAAAAAATTCTCAGTTAAGGCCGATACATATTCTTCTACGTATTTTTGTAAAAAAAAAAAAAAAATCACAATAAGTGACTGCTTTGCGCAAAAGTTATAGCACCTACAAAATAGGGGACAGAATTATGATTTTTTTTTTTATATTTTTTTTTTACTAGTAATGGCGGCGATCTGCGATTTTTATTGGGACTGCGATATTGCGGCGGACACATCGAAAACTTTTGACACATTTTTGGCGCCATTCACATTTATACAGCGACCAGTACTATAAATATGCACTAATTACTGTATAAATGTGACTGGCATTGAAGGGGTTAACACTAGGGGGTGAGGAAGGGGTTAAATGTATTGCCTGGGTGTGTTCTAACTGTGTGGGGGGAGGGGGGTGACTGGGGGAGGTGATCGATGCTGTCTCCCTATGTACAAAGGAAACAGCATCAGTCGCCTCTCACTGACAGGACGTGGAGCTCTGTGTTTACACACAGAGCTCCACGTCCCTGCTCTGTCACCGCCGATCGTGTGTACCTGACGGACATCGCGGCCGCCGGGTACACGCATCGAATCCTCGGTGATGCGTCGGGACTGTTTTTCCCCGCCGCGCGCCACAGGGTGGGGAATTACAAGTAAATCACGTCCAAAGACGTGACCCCGGCGCCTCAGGTCCGCGCTGTTGACGTGTTCTGTCAATGGCGCGGACCCGAAGTGGTTAAAACTTGTCTGCTGGAAAGCCGTCTGTCCGACATGTCCGCTGGTTAGATGGATTAGATGGATCCATTAAATGGATTCGACGCATGCATGGATGTATTTTACTTCCTGGTTCAGTGACGTGGTGGCGTCAACGTCACCGCGCTGTCTGTCTGCGGGGATTTTGGTTTGATCGTGTGTCCACTGATCAAACCAAATCATCCCAGGAGACATGTCCGATGAAAACGGTCTGTCGGACCGTTTTCATCGGATTTGTCTCCTCATGTGTATGCGGCCTAAGAGAAACTGTCTAACTGCAGGATTGTGTTTATGTGTGTAGGCGCCTCAACACGACCTATTCCATTAGTCACAGAACACCATCCTACTGATTATCTTTCTGCCTTTTTGATTTTAATCCCTAATATTTAATTATTTCATTGCTGATGACATAAAGGTTATATCGATGTCAGCATGTGCCTTTACTGTAAAAAACCTCTGTGACACTAAGCAACTGGGAGCTTATTTACATTTTTACTCCCAGCTGCCAGCTTTAACATACTGTAGTATTGAGGTGTCTCTTGGTAGCCTGGACTAAGAAGCACCCAGCTCGGATCACTTCCAGGCTCTGAGCTGTCAAACACCAGCTACTCTGACCATGGAAGAAGATGATCAAGCACAGACTGCATTCTGTCTGTAAAAGTACCAATAAACAAAAGATATGTTGGAAAGTGATTTTAAATTTGTGGTTGATTCACAAGCTGACCATTAAGGTGATCCTGTGGTTAAGTTTCAACACAGTGTTGAACCAAACATTGCTTGTTACGACTCTCGCTTGAATACTGGACTTTTAGCCAATTCGGCAGAAGCCGAACATCTTATATACAGTGAATAGTAAAAAGTGGTGGTGCTAAACGTATGTGTACAAAATGTATTTGGAATCTGAAACAACCTCGTGTCAAATAGGACAAACTCGTTATTCCCAAACTTAAAGGGGGTATAGGACTACCTGATATACAGAAGTATTACTGGGCTTGCCACATGACTCGTATCTTGGATTGGCACTTACATACACATACTAAGGCTTGGGTCGAATTAGAAGGTACATCCTCATCTCCTGTTCTTCCCCTAATCCATTTACCTTGGATTATAGCACAAAAAATCCCACCCATCACTTGCTCTCACCCTCTAGTGGGTTCCACCCTTAAAATTTTTAGGACTCTTTGTAAGAGTATACATTTTTCTTCCGTATATGGTCCTCTGACTCCTATAAATTTTTACCCGGAGATTTCTTTAGGACAATCGGTTATTTACATTTCTGATTCCGCATGCGTCGGTTCAATTAGAGCGGAAACATTTTTCGACAAGGGTGTTCTTCTTACCCTCGATTCTTTTAGGCTCTCTCACCCTAACATAGTTATATATCCTTCTGGATATGAACGGGTTAAACAATTTTTGTGTCGCGCTGGAGCGAGTTCAGTATGGTCCAGAAGCAAAAATCCTTTTGAGACCTTGTGTCTCCAAGATTCTCCTAAAAAACATTTGATTTCCATAATATATGCATCTTTTTTCATATCATATGACGTCAAAAACGACGTAACAAATCTCAAATGGGAAAGTGATCTGGACATCTCCCTCTCTGATGATGAATGGGAACATGTTTTTCAGCATATCCATAAGGGTTCCCTGAATGTATTGACCCAGGAAAACAATTACAAATTGTACTCTAGATGGTATAGGACTCCTGCCATCATTCATAAATATAATGTAAACATTTCACCACTATGTTGGCGCTGCAACCGTGATCGGGGCACACTCCTACACATTTGGTGGGAGTGTGATCTGATCAAACCCTTCTGGAAGGAAGTCCACCGACTGATTTCTCACATTACATCATATACCCCTGACTTCACGGCTGCCCAATATTTGCTGCACCACTCCTCGCTTCCTCAATACATTTATAAAAAATCATTGATGTTTCACCTGATCAATGCTGCCAAACTATGTATACCTATTAGATGGACACAGTCTTCACCTCCTACCATTTCAGATTGGTTTACTAAAATTGGGTACATGGCCGATATGGAAGAGCTTATTTCTCAATCCAAAGACTCACCTAAGGCCTTTTATGATAAATGGGCATGTTGGATATGTTTCAAAAGCTCCGCTGAATTTCATTCATTAAGGATAGCTTCTTTATAAAGTTGTTTTATGTCACATTCTCCACACTCTCCTTCTTTTACAATCTCAATAGAAGGTTATTACCTAATGAAGTGCATGCATTTTCCTTCTCATATGGAAATTCCCCTCTTTTCTCCCCCCCCTTTTTTTTCCCTCCATTATCCCCCATTTTTTTTCACCCCCATCCCTCTTACTCTCCTTACATTGGTTATCTATAGACTTCATGAATATCAGCTTATTGCTTGAATTTGCCTTTTGAAGTCTGTTTTATATGTTGTGCATATTCAACTATTTGTACATGTATTGTATTCTGTATTTATTTATGAAAATTCTCAATAAAATATTTGAAAAGAAAAAGTGGCGGTGCTGCATTGAAGGGTGACTAGTGATAGTGACAAATATAAAATCTTTAATATAAAGTGCAAGTGCAAATAGCAGTCAATGTATGAAAATATGTGAATATTCCCACAGTAGATCAATTGATAAATCCCAATATAAATGAACTGCACAGTAAATAGGTGAAAAACGTGATGTGCAAGCAAACAGAAAAGTGAATAATGTGCAATTAACTCAAAAAGTCCCATGTGCCACCTTAAGCACATGTGGCAATCAAAAATTAATAGCATGATCTGCTGTTTTTTTTGCCTTTCTCTGGATCAACTGTGGGTATAACAGGAGCGGGTATCTTTAATCTGAGTGTAGTCCAGCTTACAGAAGCTGAAAAAGCAGTTCTTGACAAGGGTCTAAAATTTGTTCCCCCTAAAACTTTGAACAAATTTGATACTTTTGTCGACGTTCAAAAGTACGTTAGGAAATTAAATATTCAAAGATATTTTATCAGTAATCCCTGCAGACCCAATCTCCCAGAAATATCTTCGCAAATTGTACACACTGGACTCTCTAACCCATCCCTATTTAATCCATCTTGCCCGATGGCCCCTAACGTCAAAGTATTTAGAGATCTGGTCCTAAAGGATCTAGATGAGCTTCCCCTCAAAAGGACGTACTTTGACCCCAAAATAAAGATGGGACTAAAAAGTCTATGTGAACGTAAGGACCTCATTGTTCGCCCAGCAGATAAAGGGGGGGGGGGTATAGTCATCTTGGACAAATCTGCATACCATGGGGAAATGTCCCGTATTCTGGGGGATATTGAAACTTATGTCAAGTTGCCCTCCAATCCAACGTCTAAAATCAAAGCCTCCCTAACTAAACTTATTGAAACTGGAACCCCGCAAGGGGATCCTGGATAAAAAGGAACGAAGTTACCTTATTCCTAAGGTTCCGCAGATCCCCGTAATGTATTATTTGCCTAAGATCCACAAGGATGGTGTATGCCCTCCCGGTAGGCCCATTATAAGTGGGATCAATTCTGTTACATCTCGTTTAGGGAAATATATTGATTTCCACTTACAGCCGGTTGTTAAACACATTCCCTCATACCTCAAAGATACGAGACACACGATCGCACGACTCCAAGAGGTGACATACAGTGAGGACATCATGCTGGTAACAGCGGATGTAGCCTCCCTGTACACCAGTATTGCCCATGACTTGGGGTTTAAAGCGGTTGAATGTTTTCTCGGAAGGGTTGATTATCTTCCCACCATACAGAAAGAATTCATTCTAGACCTTTTGAAATTTGCCACCTCCAACAATTACTTTTGGTATGGTGGGGAATTTTATTTACAACAAAAGGGGGTGGCGATGGGGGCTAAATTTGCCCCCAGCCTGGCCAATATTTTCATGGCCAAGTGGGAGGAGGATGTCGTCTATGCGTGTAATCGACCAGAGATTGTCCTCTGGCTCGATACATAGACGACATCCTCCTCCTATGGAAGGGCGACCGCCATTCCCTGGATGAATTCATGTCTGCTTTGAATTCGAATGATGTTGGAATTAGCCTTTCGTATGAGGCGAGTTTTTCCAATATCCATTTCCTGGATCTGGAGATCCAGGTTCAGGATAACCAACTGACAACAAAAACTTACTTCAAAAATACGGATCGCAATGGTTATATTCCAATAGACAGTTGCCACCACCCTGCTTGGCTGAAATCCGTACCAGCTGTTGCAGATAAGACGCAACTGTTCTAATATCCAAGATTTTTACATCCAAGCACAAGTCTTGAAGAAAAGGTTTGTGGATAAAGGCTATTCCAACTACGAGGTCGATAAAGAGATAGATAGGATTGGGAGCATCGATCGTACTACACTAACAATAGAAAAACAAAAAGCTGTCCAGGAACCAAAATTTAAAAATTCATTTTTTACCACCTTTTCGGTACAGCACAGACAGATTAAAGACATCATTAACAAGCACTGGAGGATCTTGAAGGAAGACTGCATTCTGGGACCAACACTTCCCACCAATGCGACGGTAATCTATAGAGGAGCCACATCTTTAAAAAATCAGGTGGCACCCAATATTTCAGATCCTCCAATTAAACCCTCCTTCTTTCCTCTCTCAAAGGGCTTTCACCCCTGTAGGAGGTGTAAGGTATGTGTCAACAATACGAATGGGAGGAGGAAGACAGTTAGCTTCAGATCCACCCATACAGGGATGGAGTTTCCGATGAAGCACTTCTTCACATGTGCCACGATGCACATTGTGTATCTCATCACCTGCCCTTGTGGAAAACAGTACGTTGGTCGTAGCATACGGAGCTTTTCCACAAGGGTAGGTGAGCACATTGCGAAAATTAAGGAGTGCTGTACAAAACATACGGTACCCAGACATTTTTTGAATAAGCACAACAAGAAACTTGAAGGAACCAGTTTCCAAATAATAGATAAGTTCGTACCCCATTGGAGAGGAGAGCCTAGCATAAGAGGAGTATCTAAATTGGAGGTGTATTGGATTTTCCAACTTAAAAGTTATGTGCCATATGGTTTAAACGTGGAATGGGATGTGAACGCCTTCATCAACCAATCCTGATGATGGACCTCTATAGATCAATGTTCACACCCAACATTTCTCCTATCAATTTTTTCCACCTTTTTTTCCACTTTAATACAGAAGGTCATGTACAATTTTTTGACACCTCATACACAAGATCAATGGGTGACCTTTCTGTCGATCACAAATTGATTGACCGTAAAGAGGTCAGAGAAGAACGTACCAATGCTATGTAGAATATTAATGACATATACTTTCTCCATATATTATTGGTTATGGTTATAGTAACTGGTTTGTTGGATTACAATATATGTATAATATACCAACGCTAATCTTTAATATAGTTGTCGTTTTAGTTTATGCTCTTCTTCCACAATATCATTGTGGAAAGGTTTAGATGTTTTTTTATTCTTTTTTTATTCTATTTTTATCCTTGGTACCCCCCTCCATGAGACTGGTATAGGCGTTTATTTGCGATGAACTGAGGTGTCTATAACAGCTATAACTTTGTTTAGCTGTTCTCAGCTTTAACCAGGTCCTCGCCCCCTTTCAATTTGTGTGAACCTAGGATGATCTGTAGATCCTGTGGAGCGCACGTCCCTTGCGGGTGGAACGCATGACGCCAGCATATTTCCGTGCCACGTGGTGTCCACGTTATGGCAATGGAACGCATTGGAAATTGGAACGCACTGGAGCGCAGGACAATGACGTCAGGACGTCACGCTGGCTGCGCATACAGAGGCGGAGTTCACCCCACAGGAATACGAAGCTCTCCAGCCTCTCCCCAATCACGGAAGAGGAGGAGAAGTGATGACACTGCTTACAGCAGTGATTGGGTCGCACGTTATCCATCCCCGTTCACGTCCGGTAAGGATTGGGCTACATATTATTGTCCTCCGCCCATGTACTTCCAGGATTGGAAACGCAAACGTGATTCATGTGGTATGATTGACACGCACGCCAGCTGGAAACATTGGAACTGATCAGGGTCTCATGGATGTGGATACCACGGGTGTATAAATGCAGGTAAGAAGCATGTTACAGGTAGATACCCCAGTTGAAGTCTACATGAGACGAAATTTTTTCCTTCGGAATTACCCCTGCTCACCCATCAAGGGGGAGAGTTGCTGTTTTTACATACAAGCTTTTTCTGAATTTCACGTGTGGTTTTGCATTTCCTAATTTTTGAAGTGATTCCTATCACATGTGTGATGTAGTGGAACTTTTATGTTGATTTTATTCCATTTATTTTTTATTCCATTAAATTGGTGGTTTTACACTATGAGGAGCCGTCTCTCTCTTTTTTTCCTTCCTAATGCTTGGGAGTGAATGTACACCACCACGGAGCTACTACAACTTCAAAATCTACCCTTGAACTTCCGGATATCATTCCTGCCTGGAACCACCATCTGGACACCAGCCTGATTAGGCAATCTGGTCATTCCTGCTTGGAACTACCATCTGGACACCAACCTGATTAGGCAATCGGCCTTTACAAGCCTTAAAGACCCCCCACCGTATGGTGAGCTGAGGGTCCACCTGATCCGGTAAGGGTATCTATTTTTATTCCTTGGATTATCTGCCCCATTCAAGCATTTCAGAAGGAGAATACATTCGCTACACCTTCCTGGGTGTATGGACTGATATTCATCTGATTGATTGCCTCTATATAATCACTGTGGACATTATGCTATATATATTTTTCACTTTATGATTTATTATTCTACGGTCACTGGTTGCAATATCATAGACTGTTTATATTGTTTCTTCTAACGAGTTTGAACACCTATGCAGATTTATTCTCTCATATATTGTGAGTGATTTTTCACCTTTATTGGTTTCTCTAGACGGGTTTATATACCCATCTCGTATACACTTACACAATTTTTGGTTATATATATTTTTTCAAAAGAAAGATCAGTAAGAAGAGAATGTTTTGAGTAACTCCCTTCCTTCCAAAAGCTTATTGCAGACATAGGTCATTTGTATATTTACACTAAGGTTTTGTTGATTTCGATCACTGAGCCTACAGGAGAGTCTTTTCTGAAAAGGGCTCCCTATTGGCGCTACACTTTATACACATTTACATTTACAAAATTTCCATTTTGCTGTGTTGGCTGCCTTACCTTATATATTGATTTATTGTTATTTTTAGTTAGCGCAATATAATATATTAACACTTATAGAATTGGGTATATGGGATTGTACGATTTATTTTATTTTATTTATTTATTGTTTTATGGTTGAACTTGATGGACTTGTGTCTTTTTATAACCTGACTAACTATGTAACTATGTAGGCCAATCAAAAGATGATGGATGAGTGATGATACCCTTCACCATAACCAGTGAATTAGTGGCCAATCCAATATGGTGACAGCTCAGTATGCACTAGCCTCTCACCTTACTGCTGTAAGGTAACAACATAGAACTAGGTCAGATGCTTCAGACGGACTCCAGGGGTTCTCTTGGGGTCCCTCTCCAGTAGATCTAGCTGGTAGTGCCTTACGATTGATAAAGCCTCCTATATGGTTTCCTCTGTGGCAGTAATAAAAGTGGTAAGAAGATCCCAGATAGTGCAGATTAAAGATTTATTAAAATAAAAAATGTGGCTGATACACTCACTTTTAAAATGAGCTCACAAACAAACGCGTTGGAGCAACAGCTGTGTCCATGCAGTCACTGGATCCCAATTGACAACACGGGCCTCACGCGGTTGTACACCATAATATGCCCATGTGAATAGGACTTTAATAGTCAACTCCCATTTACTTCAATGATGTTTTAATTCAGCACCCGAACCTCTGTAACTTTTGCCAAATCTGCCTCAGACCACAGGTGTGTTTGGCGGGGTCACCCGTACACTTCAAAGGATAGCACACGGGTCGCGTGTCATTCGGCCGGGAGCCTCCTATGGATCATTCGTAGTGGCGGGTCAGACTCGTAGAAGGATTATGGCGCTGACATTTTTAGTTTTATTTTATTAAAGGACTTGTCCCAACTATGTGTGTGTGTGTTTTTTCCCTTTTTTCTCACTTTTTGGGTAAATTAAGGTATTGGAACAATTCACATAGGGGGGCATTCGGGGGTCCCCTTTTGTTACCGGGCAAGGGTTGTGGGAATGTGGCCTTTCCTCCCCATGTTGAGGACATGTGGCCTGGTATGATTCAGAAGGGGGGGCTTCTCTCTCGTCCCCTCTCTTTTACTGTGGCCTGCCAGGTTAAGTGCTCGGATAAGGGTCTGGTATAGATTTTTGGGGGGAACCCCACGCCATTTAAAAAAAATTGGTCCAGGGTTCCCCTTAATATCCATACCAGACCTGAAGGGCCCCGACAATTCATTAAAGCCGCGTGTAGTTTTAAATTCCTTTTTTCCCTTTAGAAATGTTATTTTGTGTAGGGACTGTTATAAACACGGGAAACATGTGCTACTTTGCAAACATACTATAGACACCCCCAGGTACGAAATTTAAAGGAATGTTTCACTTTAAGCATTATTAAAATCAATTCTCCAGAAAAAACTTCCATTTAAAAAAAAAAAAATTTGCATTGATACATGTCCCCTGGGGTCCCCAAACACTTTCTGACAATAACTTGCATATTAAATTGTTTGCCTGTTCGCATGTTCTGCTGCAAACCTGAGTCAAGGGGTGTTCGACTCATCCCTACACACAGGCATGATATTTACAGGAATATTCATTTTTTATTGTTTTACTTTAAGCATTATTAAAGCAGTTGTATACCCCACTTTTACATTTTTACCTACAGGTAAGCCTATACTTAGAATTACCTGTATGTAAAAATAATATCTCCTTAACCTGTATGGTTTAGGAGATATTCACCTTGTATGCAGCTGCTGATGTCAGCAGCACATGCGCTCTGAAGGTCCGGTGGATGCTGTCAGAAAATCAAAGTCCCTTGCCGGAAGGAAAAGTCAAGCGCGTATGCGCGGGAGTGACGTTATCGAGGCCTCGGCCACTCACATCACCGGAGCCGCAAACCCAGATGGGACGCCGATGAGCTGTACGACAGATCCACTGATGGGCTGTATGACAGATCCACTGATAACAGGTTCCCATTATTGGGGGGGGGGGGGTCATGTGGTACATAGTAATGTGTAAAAAAAGGCACAAAGACAGTAACTCCATGTTCTCAAGTTCTCCTCACACGATCGGTTTGTGAGGAGAAAAAGCCGAGAACAGCTAGTAACCACGATTGTGTTTACAGTTGTGACTGGCTGTTATTGGACACAGCCATTCATGTGGTAAACAAACAATTTCATTGGCTGTTTTTACTTTGATCAGGTGGACTGCGTCCGAGGGACATGCCTCCTTTCTGATCACTGTGCTGCACGCCTCCGAGGCGCGCACCATATGACGTCCATTTAGGATAACTGATCCCACTCAGCCAATAGCAAAATGACAGCCGGGCGGGATCTGGTTAAATAAGATTGGTGGAGTCCTTATTATAACTAATGAATGGCAGATCACATGCACTACTTTTTTTTTGCAATTCTTGTAGAACAGAACTATGATCTTTCATGGCTCTCTTAAAATCCAGGGGTAATTTGGTGTTGTTTGACGCTTTTACACTTTCTTTTGTAGTCTTAGTAAAATCGAATGAAATAGTTGTAGTTTAGTATTAAAAAAAAAAAAAGTCTTCGGTTGTACTACCTTCTTGTTTTCTGACTACAACCAAAGTTAACAGATTTAGCAATGTTTTGCAAATTCACTAAAAACTAAAGAATATGCAGTCTCAGAAGCTGAGTCTAGCTTGTAATGCTGTTCCTAAAAATTACAGTTTTCACAAGTTTTATATTTGCACATACAGAAAAGACCTGGAAGGTGATACTATGAGAAAGCATTCGAATGCTCAAAACATGATCCAACAGTATTTATAATAACAAGGTTGGATATGCAGAAAGGATAAAATCTTTCCTTTTGGTTTATGCATATTGTACAACTATAGTGCATATGTCCAATGCATGGGATGAGAATTGCATTTTAAATGTATTCTAAAAATATATTTTGATTACAGAAAATAGTCCACAACTATACCTTAGGATTAGGATGGATTTACACCTATGCAGTTTTGGAGTTTTTTGCATTTTGCAGTTTTGCACTACAGTCCATTTGACATGGCTTCCTATGGAACACGTTCTGTAGTGCAAATCTGCAAAATAAAAAAAAAAAGCACTAAAAATGCATAGGTGTGAATCCAGCCTAAAAATATATTTTTTTACTGCTTTTTGTGTCCACGTTGGGGAGGGACACTTTTTGTCCTAGCCACCATTTTTGAATCCTTGGAGCATTTGTTAGAAATCCCAACATTTT
Organism: Rana kukunoris; assembly: GCA_029574335.1. Lineage (NCBI taxonomy): Eukaryota > Metazoa > Chordata > Amphibia > Anura > Ranidae > Rana > Rana kukunoris. The sequence continues at coordinate 84,939,895 of CM056055.1, read as the reverse complement.
ATAATTGCAAGTGGAAATATTTAAATGGAGATTCCTGTACTACTATCAACTAAATAGAGGAATTCCCTCACATTGGAAAGGTTTCATCTCACTTCCTGTTTAACAGAAAGTAAAAGGATATCTTCTGAAAGGGACAGAACAAAAAATAAATAATAATACAAAAAAAAAAACTGTCCATCTAGTTCAACCAATAAAAGGAAAATAAATTAATTAAATAAATCTATACAATCTCATATGTCCTATACCCACGGTTGATCCAGATTAAGGGTCCTTTCACAGGTCTGTTCCGTTTTTTGGACGTCCGGTAACGGACCTCAATGCTTCCCTATGGGAGCGGATCCGTTAGCGGATGATGCATCCGCTAACGTCCGCTAGATCCGCATCCGTTTTTGCGGACGGAAGAATGCCCTATTTTTCTTCCGTCCGCCCAAACGGATCGGATGCAAACGCACAGACGGTCTGTTTCCATCCGACTCCCCATAGGGGAGAGCGGAGGAGAGACAGGGCGGTCCCTGCACAGTGTGAGGGGACCGCCCCGTCCGCCGACAGCTGAGCGGAGACCCCCCCGCTGAGCTGACGGACACACGGAGCGGACCGAAAAACGGTCCGCTCCGTGTGAAAGGACCCTTAGGCAAAAAAAAAGAGCATAATCAAATTTGCTCTAGGACCTGGCTAGTCAGAACCAGCTTTTAAGGGAGTCTATTCCACACAGCTCTTACTGTGAAGAAAAATTTCCTTATTTGGAGAATAAACCTCTTTTTCTCTAGACATAAAGAGTGCCCCTTGTCCTCTGTAATGACCTTAACGTTAATATCTCATCACCAAGTTCATTATATGGACCACTTACTGTATGCATTGATCATATCCCCTGTTAAGCTCCTCCTCTCAAGAGGAAATTATTTATCGTAGCAAACTTGTATAATGAAGAAGATGTTTAGATAAACATAAAAAAAAAGAAGAAAATCATCAGTTTTGGACATCCTCATCTTTTGCGCTGTTCACACCATTTGCACTGGGCTGCACTGCAATCTGACTTGTTTTATATGAAGACAGTTCACACCACAAAGTTGTTGTGGCGTGAGCTGAAGAAATGTACTACATGAGATACTTTGTTTCAGCAAAGTACCGCACCACAATGCCAATTTTGGTGAACAGCTTGACCTGCTAAAGGAGTGGAAAAACCAACAGATCTACTGGCAGGATGAGCAAGTAAAGCCTGCTACACACTATGAGTATTTTTTTGTTCAGCTTAGCAGGCTAAGAAATATTGAGGACCTCAGGAGGAGGTCGCTGTACAAATGATGCAATGTTAGTACAGAAATGTTTCCGTTGAGCACCAGAGTACACCAGTCACATTGGCTGTGAGCGCTGATCAGATGCCGATCCGTAGATGTTTTCCTGGCGTGCTCGTTCTACAGAAGCCGGACGTTTAGCTTCAGTAGAACGGCTGGCTTTTGTTGGACAGGCTGCTGGGCTAACTGTCGGACAGTTGCTGTTAAAACAGATGATACTGACCAATATTCGGGTGTACCAGGCCCCCCAAAAAAACTGTTGTGTGCTAGTGATAGACTGCACATATGCCATTTTACATTTCGACCATAGATTCACTTTAAAGTTACCTTTACACTTTTGCATGTGCACAAAACATTAACCTGCGTTGCATATTACTGCTGTACACAAGTGTGACACTAACTTTAGTCCACTGTTTAGTCCACTGTCCACTGTTTATGTCATTTTATGTTACATGGTATGTTACACCCATATTTAGGGTGAAACATGCAACATGCTCATTCACATGGGTGTCAAAAATGATGCATACAGTGTATAGTTGTGCATGCATCTATATATAGCAGTATAGGTGTGTGTGTATAGGCCCTTTGCCTAGCAGTGTGTATGTGGTGCAGTGTTTAGCAGTGTAAAAAAAAATAGAAAAAAGCTGCATTCCAGCTGTATTTGAGATTGTTTTTTCTTACGCTGTACAACTGTAAACATGTATATTAACAATTATATGCATACACCGTACATGGACCCCATTGGCCAGCGCTGCTGTTCAAGTAAACATCAATGTTTAGTTAACAGGAGCACTGACTACACATTGCTGATATGTACAAAATGGTCCTGAGCAGTAGCAGCAATCAATACGGTCTATGTAGTCTGTACCTATGTAGATGAGGGCACAAATGCATACAATGAACATACACAATTTATACATGATCCTAAGGCTGGGTTCACACTGGTATGACACGACAGCCATCCTACTTTGGATCCGATTTTGCCCTGCGACTTGAAGCCGACATATGTCAGACTTTCAATGAACAGGGATCCAACTTGGTTCCCGCCAATACCAGGCACTGTGTTTGGTATAATTCTTGAGGGGGAAATCCACGCCAAATTTTAAATCCAATTTGGCATTGGGGGCCGGGATCTGGGGGCCTCCTTATTAAAGGGGGCTCCTGGATTCCGATAAATGCCCCCCCCCAGAGACTCTGACAACCAACGGCCAGGGCTGTTGGAAAGAGGTCCTTGTACTCATTAAAATGGGGACATGTTGCTTTGGGGTGGAGGGCCACAGGTCGCCCCCTGCCCCAAAGCAAGCACCCCCCCCCCATGTTGAGGGCATACGACCTGGTACGGTTCAGGAGGGGGCTGCTTGCTCGTCCCCACCCCCTTTCCTGACCGGCCGGGCTGCGTGCTCAGATAAGGGTCTGGTATGGCGTAGGGGTTCCCCTTAAAATCTGTACCAGACCCAAGATCCTGGAGGGGGAACCCAAGTCGTTTTTTTATTTAAAACTTGGTGTGGAGTTCCCACTCAAGATCATCAGAGCACAAGTCACATGCCAAAGTCGGAGCATGCAAGACAGCGTTTGGACTTTTATCCGACTTCAATGATATTTAATGGGCTGAAGTAGGATCAAAGTCGGACCGAAGTAGTACAGGGAGCATTTTCAATGTTGGACCAACTTGTGTCGGACCAGTTAAGACGGCTCCCATAGGGAAACTTTTCACACGTCATCCGATATGAGCTCCCAATGTTGGAGCGTTTGTCGTACCAGTGTGAACCCAGCCTAATGCCAGAAATATGCTGCATAAACAAATACACAAATCATTACAGCTGTGTGAATGGGGCCTAAGGGGATTGAACAAGTATTTAAAATGTGTGTATGTATGTGTGTGTGTCTGTCTGTCTGTATGTGTGTGCTTTTACCCTTTTCACATTTGCATACACTACAGTAGTAAACAAGTTAAGAGTGATTTGTCTATTTCCCAAGAGAGCTCTGTAAGCTACTTAGAGGAATAGGTGGGCTGAACATAAACCATAGCTATGTCAGCATTCCTTTTTGGCCATTGGGTGTGTGCAAAATGGGCAAAGTGACAGGGTCTATTTAATGTATCTGTAAAACCTTATCTTCCCCCACAAAATAATAATAGTAAAAATCCTGGCACCTTAATAAATCTTGAAAATACATGTTTTCAGTGTTTTTGTGGCATTCCTGTGATCGCCTTCTCCTCTCATCTTCCACAAGCTCCAAAGACAGAGATCAAAAATGACACTCACCATTAATCTAAAAGTGTGGCTTGCCCAGAAGACACTGGGCCAGATTCACGTACAACGGCGCATTTTTTGACTGGCGTAGCGCACCTCCTTTACGTTAGTCCGCCGCAATGTAGCGGCGCAATCACCGTATTCTTGTTTGATTTGCGCAAGAAATTAGAGCCTGTGCAACGTAATTTCAGAGGCGTAAGGCGGAGTAATTCAAATTGGGAAGGACGTGGGCGTGTTACATTGAAATGAGCCGTGACCCCATGCAAATGAAGGGCCGGCCGGATCGCGCATGCGCGCTTGAAGCAGGCCATGGTCAGCACCTCTGTGCGCATGCTCACAACTCGGGAACGGCGCAATCAGTGAAATTGGAAGTGGACTAGGGCAAATACGCAGACAGCATAAATAGACAGACACAAACGCACTTCCTTTGCAAAAGTACATCCCTTTGTATCCCTTCCTATACAGCAAGGTGTTTTTGTTCTGTTGTTTATTAGCGTTTGTTTGTGACGTGTCTTTGAGATATTTGGGGACTGTTTTGCAGAGTGATTTTTGTCTTTTATGTGTTTTCTTTGTTGTTATTTTGTTTAAATTATATTTTTGCTGGGCATCTTTTATTTTTGCTGGTCAAATTATTATTTTTTGGTTCTGTTTGTGTATAATTTTGGAATGTGGGGGTGACATTCCTGCCGGAAAAGGGGTGTCACCCTCATTTGTGGTGGAGAAGTGATCCCCAGGTCCGTGTGAATGGTGTATGAATGTACAGTGACATAATTGGAGCCGTGGCGTGGCTTTGCTGCTCACAAGTCCTGCATGGTGGGCTTGTGCCAATCCAATGTGATGAGGATGTAATGTGTCTGTGCTAGGGACCACAGTGGTGTGCATGCATGCATTCTCATTGTGCCATGATTAATGTGTGTATAACGTGCAAATGTGAGCTGGCTCCTGGCTGCTCTTCCCTCAGAAGACGGGGTAGCCTCGGTTAGGGGGGGATTGTCTGGTTCAGGGGTCAGGTCATCACTTATGTCAATCTCCAGGCCCTTTCTCACTGCGAAGTTGTGCAGCATGCAACATGTACCGATGATCTGGCATACAAAGTTTGGGGAATACAACAGGGTACCATGGGGGGTTCCGTATAGGAGTCATGAGATGGGGTCCCAGTGCATTTGCAGAGTCACCCTGAAGTGATAAGACAGGAGGATGTTAGTAGTGCATGTGCCCCTTGTGATTTCAGCATCATGGGGGGGACAGTCATGCCTGCCACCCATGTCATTTACCAACCAGCCAGCTGTCCCCATACATGTTCTGTTCGAAATCTGTGGGGATGGGGCTCTGATTGTATATGTAGCTGTCATGGGTGTCATGGGTGGTGTCATGTGTTGGGCTGGTGATGTCATCCTGCAGGGTTGTGGTTAATTCCAGGATGGCATGAGGGGTGAATCTGAAGATGCGAGACACCTCAGAATCAGTCATGCCAAAGATGTCTATGCGTGTGTGATATATCAAGTGAAGAGTGAGGGGCTTGTATCAGATAAGATTATTATATCCATCAAGGTTTTAAAGCGCTATTAAAAGATAGTGAGACCGTGTTTGTAATTTGTATGTATGTTATGTATTGATGTACAGTATATATGTATGTATATTTTTTGTAAAAATGTTTATAAAAGCAAGAATTTTTCTTTGTAAAAAAAAAAAAAATTCCTCTCCCGTGCCATCCTCTGTGCCCTCCTCCTTCTTTGCTCATCTAAAGTCAGTAGTATAGCTATGAGCATGGATGCCACTGGCATGTTGGCATACAGTTTGTTGGGCAGCAAGTGTGACTGCTCAGCTCCTCACTAACAGTGTTGCTGTAGCTGACATGTAGACGGATTGTCTAATTTTATACCACCTTTTATATGGTCTAATTTTAGACAGGACGTGCAGCTGTTGCGCACAGCGCGTAGCCTGCGCTGCACCAACGTTCTTTTGTGGATCCCTGTAACTCCCTCATTTGCATATTTGAATAGCAAATCAATGGTGTGTCTAGCGCAGTTTTGCGCGGACGGATGCGCCTGTCTATCGAAATTACGCCGGTCCAAAAAAAAGTAGATTTCTTGCGTATATCGTTTTGGGGATGCTGCGCATCGAAACGCATGCGCAAATTTAGACTTACGCCGCTCATCTCTTGTAACGCCGGCGTAATCGCTCTGTGAATCTGGCCCACTGTTTCTGTGATCATGTAGTCTGACTAAGGTAGTGTACAGAAAGCTGTGCATCAGTACACAATTTTATAGGCTAATTCAGTGGGCATGCAGGATGGCATGACAACAGTGAGTCAGGAAGCATCCTGTTGTTTCCGTTGTCATGCATATACAGGATGAGCAGGCTGCGTGCAGGATTACCGTGTCTTTAAAAGCTACTGTTAAATCCCATAAATGAGTGACCCCTCCCCCCTTTGATGCCACGTGACATCAGAGGAAGGCAGGGTCACCCGTTTATGTCACCGATTGGCCCCGCCGTCAGCTATATAACAGCTATTGAAGCGCCACTCTGCGGGAGCCTCCCAAAGAGGCGGAGCTGTTGCTTTTTTTTCAGCTCGTCAGGTGGCGTAAGATGGATTTACATCGCAGGACATTAAAAAAAAATGTTATTTTTTAATAAAGGACTTGTCCCAAAATGTCTCTTTATTTTTTTTACTATTTTTGACACTTTTTTTGTGAATTGGTAGGGGTACAATGTACCTGTTACCAATTCACATGAGGGGGGGGGGCTGGGATCTGAGGGTCCCCTTGTTAAAGGGGGCTTCCGGATTCCGATAAGCTCTCACCCGAAGACCCCCACAACCACCAGGCAAGGTTTGTGGAAATAAGGCCCCCATCAACATGGGGACAAGATGCTTTGCTTTGTCACCTTGGCTATTTTTGGAAGCCGTGACGCCGTCAATCAACTTGCCTGCCTTCAGGAACGCCCATTTCCCGCAGGATTCCCCGCTCGGAGCCATAGAAGAAATACTGCTAAAACGATAAGTACCAAAAAAAAAAAAAAGACCAGCATACTGCAGATGTCAGCAGTATGCTGGATCTAACTGCAGAAAGTTGATTTTTGGGTGAACCTCCGCTTTAATGGTGTTCGTGTGTTCGTCCAAATTTTTTGCCCGTCACCGCGCACTTTACCAGCTCTCCACCCGGATTACGGGCGTTCTTTGCATGCCGGCCGGCTGTTATTGTTTACATGCGATTTTATCTTCACTTCGATGTAAGTGTAAGTCTATTTTTTAACACATTAAATGAGGATTTTATGCTATGTGAGGCATTTGTTTTTTATGTACCTGCTGACGATTCATCGGGAGATATCCATATATCTGAGAACCAGGCTATATCCATATATCTGAAAACCAGGCTGTCTCTATTGGACCTTCCCATACCGAGTATTACAGACCATATCATGCTATATTTGATCTCCTATCACCAAGAGATCATTGTTTTTTGGTAAGAGGCTACTTGTGATTTCGGTGGAGGTTTCATCTATACCAGGGATCCTCAAACTACGGCCCTCCAGCTGTTGTGGAACTACACATCCCATGAGGCATTGCAAAACTCTGACATTCACAGACATGACTAAGCATGATGGGAATTGTAGTTCCTGAACAGCTGAAGGGCCGTAGTTTGAGGACCCCTGATCTATACTATCACTTTTCCTTAATTGATTTATTTGGCACCTGTGGGATTACTTGATCATGAACTTTGTCACCACGTTGATGGACTCATTCATTTATTGTTTATGAACTTTATTTCACTATAGCACATGTTGAACCAGTTCACATTTATAATATATAGTGCGATCTCCTTTTTTTGATCCAAAAATAAAAGTACTGGTAGGCAGGCTCTTCAGGTTGCTGGACTTGCTACCCTACAACCAGAACACTTTAAGCCTTCAGGGATGAGCCTAGGGATGCACCCAGGGTCCCTCTCTGCCAGGATGTCTGTCACAACCTTGGAGCTGTAGCAAAAACAGTCACACTGGGAATTGCAGCACCCTTCTCCAGCATCCAGTCTTCTTCCTTGTTAATGATCTCCCCTCTCGCTCCCAGGCAGCCTCTTGTTGTCCTTTCTTTCTCTTTCCCCAGGGCATGCTGGTGTAGCACTACCCCCGAAGGAGCTGCTGGTTTAGATTGGGTTTTGCACGTTACCTCTAAGTTCGTTGTCAGGGGAAGAAAGTCTGTAGAAATTGCAATGTCCACACAAGATGTAAAACCTTCAACTGTTTTATTTTTGCTGCATAAAACTTGTGAAGAAAGTGGAGAGTATAGAGAGAAGAGGAAGGTTCAGGTACGCGGTACAGAATGCACAAAAATATCTAAGTTCCAGTATTCACCACTCTTTCATGAGTGGGTATTGCTCATCCGGATAGACCCCTCTTCACATGGCCTAGCAGCCGGAATGATGCATGAACAGTATGAGAACAGTCTCTGCCACAGACTGTCTGAGAACAAAAGATGGATAGTCAGGGATCCTCTGCCACAGGATTTAAGTCCCAAACTTCCTGCCTCACAGTAAAAGAGCCTTTAAGGCGATCCGGCGGACTAGAAAACAAATAGAGTAGTGGATCCCTTTATAACGAAGTCACCAGGCCTATCCCGAGACATTAGCTTGCCTTTCTTGGTCTCCTCCAGGGCAGGTCCTCCCCCCTGTTTCCTTCATTAAGCAGCTTCCCCCAATTGGATGGGCAGCTTGGGATCCCCTTTAGAATCATAGGCCCCAGCCGGCATAGCTGGGCCTAATCAATAGAAATGCAGCCTCGCCAACATGGTCCCGGGGCTGGAATCACACACATGTGCCTCGCGCCAGAAGGGCCACGAGGCAAAGGGCCCAAAAAATGATGTCTGTCCATTAAGTACCCCTTCCCAGCATGCACAGCGGGACACCACTTTCACTGGGCTGCTGCTGAGAAGGGTCACTTAACACACCATGGTTCGCTTGTGTTCCAACATGGGCCTGAGGTGGTAACACCACCTACAGGCAACAAGGGAAAATTCTACCAAGCATAACCATTAGCCAGAACAGAGGCTAATTTCACTGGAATTCAACAAAGTCTGAGCTTACTATTGGCTCAGACGCCCTCTAAATTTAGAATAGAGCCCCAGTCATTGGGAGCAGGGCACTACACTGGGGTGTGTAGTGTTACCCCCTAGGGATCACAATGGGGCTGCTGGTGCTGAAGACTTTGTGTCCCAGAATATTTATTGCAGCAGTCCTGCCATTTCATTGGCTCTGCCCCTTTGCCAATAAGGAAGCAGGGGAGGAAACAAAGTGGACAGCTTGATGAATGAGCACCACTCGTCATGCTGTGGAGTAAAAAGAAAAGGGAGGAGAAATCCCCCACAGTTACTGACAGGCTCACTCTCACTGCCAGTGAGCCTGTCTGTGTGTGAATCCCGGTGGTTTGGGGCAACGGCAGGCTGAGTGGCACCCGCTACATACAGTATATAAATAGGGACATTTAAGCAACTTGTGCAAATACAGCCTTGATAAACTGGGCCCACATTTAATGCATTTTAATAATAAATTAGAAAGTACCACACGACAGTACCTCCCTGAAGCTACTGGTAACCCATGCACTCTCAAAAGTAAAACAAAACATTTTTCCTTTTTTTCACAGCACTCTACACAGGTTTTGTAAGTTTTTAATTTTTCCTTGTGAAATGTGCTTTTAACTGTATCTGTTCAATTCTAATGATGTCCTTTTTAAAGCAGTCAGCACACAACAAGGTCAATATTACCATTCTTCATGCAGTAAAGCCTGAATATATGTTTTTCTAGTCAGTAACTATCGCACACCAGCCCACACCAGATTCACATAAATTACTACCATAATAGCACTGACATTGCTAAGAATGATTCTTTATACTTACCCTTCTGGTACCTTGTTTGATAAAACTCTGTCATGATCCTGAACTCCAGACCTCCATACTGGTATCCCATTCCCTGGTGTGTTAAATTTTTAATCCCCCCCCGCTGCACAATAGGGTTCCATGACCAGCTTGTTTGTGCTGTAGTGGTGTATGAGTCAGTGGAAGGAACCACATCATGCAGCGGGAGGAGGTGAGCTAAGCAGGGCCGATCCGCCCTATAGGCTCACTATGCAAGCCGCTTAGGGCCCCGCAAAGCTGGGGAGGGCCCCCCAAATTACTAGAGGCCCGCCTAGTGAGAAGTAATTTTCAGCCCCTCACCACGCTTCTCAACTCTGGCTGCATGAGAGAAGAGGTAAGAAGTCAGCACCCCCCGCTTCTCACTTTAATGTAATTTGCGACAGCAGAACACCCCCTCCCCCTGCTTCTCAACTTTAATCTTAAATGTAATTTTCGGCAGCCCCCCGCTTCTCCACTTTCATTTTGCTTAGGGCCCCAGGGAGGTCAGGATCGGCACTTGAGCTAAGTGAGAGGGACAATCCACAGGGAAGGCTGAGGTTAAGCCAGAGCAGTGAGCAGGGCTTTTTCGTACCTGCCTCCCAATGTTGTGAATGAATGCTCACCTTATTACACTCTTTCAGGATTAGAGTCAAAATGCACTCGTAAATCAAAGCTAATTTCCCCATAAGAAATCATGGAAACACACTTTGTTTTCCCTGACGAGATTATTGGCAAGAATCTCTTGCCACCCGAGTCTACACACTGACCTTTTCAAAAGAACCGCAGTTCTCTTGAAAGGCAAAAATGCGGTTTACGTCATCGCGTACGACGAGCATGCGCTAGTCACATTCGATGCCGTCGCCGCCATCTTGCTTCACCCTACCTATGCCGTGGAAGCTACCGCACATGCGTCAAAGTCATTTTGAGCATGCGCGGGTTTCCACAGTGACAGGTAAGTATACACACTCTCGGGTTTCTCGTCGGGAAACAGGCCGACAAGAATCTCAACGAGAAAAAAAGAGTGCAGGTTCTTTTTTTTTCTCGTCGAGATTCTGGCCAGATTTCCTGATGAGAAACCTGAAAGTCTCGTACACACAAACAATTTTCTTGCTGTTTTTTGCCGAAAAAACGGTTGTGTGTACGAGGCCTCAGTCTGCAATCATGACCAGGATGACTACCCTGCAATAGAGAGATCTGAAAGTGAGGCTTGAACTGTTAATGGAAGGGACGACTTTAATGGCAGTGAGGAGGATGGTCTATGTGAACAGCTTTACCCTGGATGCCTGCTTCCATAGATGTGCCTTTTTTTAATCATCAAAAATGTGAGTCGCTAAATGTTGTACCTTCATTAAATGTAACCATATTGCTACACTAAGGCCCCATACACACGAGCGGACAGATTTGTTCAAATCTGTCCGTCCGACAGATTTGAACAAATCTGTCTGCTGGGATTTTGGTTTGCTCGCGTGTACACACGAGCAAACCAAAATCCCCGCCAGCAGAGAGCGCGCTGACGTGTCGGTGACGTGGCGGTGACGTTGACGCCGCCACGTCACCGCACCAGGAAGTAAAACACTTCCGCGCATGCGCCGAATCCATTCGGCGGCGGTGCGGCGGCGGAGCGGGACGACATGTCTGCTGGTAAGTGTACTAACCAGCAGACATGTCGGGCGGACAGATTCCCACCGGATAGATTTCAAATCATGCTTTGAAATCTGTCGGGTGGACAAATCTGTCCGCTAGCCCATACACACGATCGGAGATGTCTGCTGAAACGGTCCATCGGACCGCTTTCAGCGGACAAATTCGATCGTGTGTACGAGGCCTTAGAGGCACGTCTCTTCTCTTTTTATACTCAGTTGTGACATGACTCTACTTTTATATGAAGACATCGCTTGTATATCAAGTCAAAATGTATTAAAATAAAATGTGCTTGTCTTGCAAAATGCTCTCAAACCAAGTAACCCTCAAAGCAAGGTTTTACTGTATTTATAATGCTATGCATGTTGCTGCTTTATATGCAGATTCTGATTGAATTATGTTGGAGTTGGAAACAAATGTACACACATATGAGCAAGAATTAAAAATGATTTTATAGACCTTGTCAGTGTCCTGAAACTCCCTGCAAAGCAGATACTGTAACTGTATACATATGGTGTCAAACGTTGCTGCAATCAAGAGCAAAACTTGCTGAAATATCTTCTACATTTGACAATTGCCTCACAGCTTTGATGTTTAGCTATACTATACCTTTACAAATAACTCGAGAATGTTAAAATAACATTATAAAATAACGCCCAGTAGCTTTGCAGTGAGTTTTTCAAAGTTTCTTAAGGTTCTTGCAATAGTGTTTATTAGCGTTTTTTCCAATGGCTCAAACATTTTAAAAACCGCTGGTGAGGAAAGTTACACTCAGCAGCATATAGAGGAATTGGAATATATAAAAGAGGAAAAACGTATCTTGCAAAACAGATTAGAAAACCAGGAGAATATGGACAGATGTTCCAATTTAAGAATTAGAGGAATACCTGAAGATGTACTAGACCTGCAGGCTGCTATGCTTGCACTTTTTCAAGAACTCCTGCCTGGCACCCCAGTTGAAAGGCTGAAAATGGACAGGGTACACAGGGCTTTAGCCCCACGTAGACCTAACAGTCCCACCAGGGACATAATTGTTAGGTTTCATTATTATCGAGCAAAGGAACAGTTACTTGCAGCAGCCAGAGGAAATTCTGCCTTAACCTTCCAAGGCAATGCATATCAGCTATTTTCTGATCTCTCTCCACTTACAGTAACCAAAAGACGGGCACTAAACCTCAGAAGAATTGCAAACAGTTCTGATAGATTTGGGACTTCTGGATCAACCCAAAACTAAAGATCACCCTTACAGGCGTTCAGCCTCATGTTCATCCTCACAACAAGATCCATCAAAAGTCCTCTGCACGCCAGAATCTGCATAAACACGGATGCTTCGAAACCCTGTCACTACCCAATGTCGACTCCATGGACTGACTTTATTTCATTGTCTAGTTTGTTAACCCCTACAACTATCTAGCTAGATGAGCTAGATCATATTTACACATCATATTTACACACCGTGTCAGTTATTTGGTATACTTAAATATACATTTTTCCCTTTTTATTTTTTATAACTCAGGCCATGATATGAATACTGTTAATCATATCATCATTTTTGGAGTAGTTATACTCATGAGGTATTTTTATTTCTGTTTTTATTAATTTTTTTATAACTCAGGCCGTGATATGAATACTGTTAATAATATCATCATTTTTGGAGTAGTTATACTCATGAGGTATTTTTTAATTTTAATTTTTAAACTCAGGCCATGATATGAATACTGTTAATAATATTATCATTTTTGGAGTAGTTATACTCATGAGCTATTTTTTTTTTTTTTTTTTATAACTCGAGCCATGATATGAATACTGTCAATAATATCATCATTTTTTGGGTGGATATGCTCATGAGGTATTTTTTAATTTTTATTTTATAACTCAGGCCTTGATATGAATACTGTTAATAATATCATAATTTTTTGGAGTAGTTATACTCATGAGGTATTTTTATTTTTATCTATTTTCTATAACTCAGGCCATGATACGAATACTGTTAATAATATTATACATTTTTGGAGTAGTTATACTCATAAGGTATTTTTATTTTTATTAATATTTTATAACTCATGTTTTTTTTTTTTTTTTTTCTAACTCAGGCCATGATATGAATACTGTTAATAATATTCTCATTCTTTGGAGTAGTTATACTCATAACCCCTACCATTTCACAAAAAAAAGTGTCAAAATGTTAAAAACTACAGGAGACGGCTTGGGACAAGTCATTTATTAAAAAATAAAATAAAGGGGGGCGTGGCCTGGAACGGCATGTGAGAGGACGTAGCTCTCACAGCTCCTGACTTCCATCCGGTACCGATCCTCCCTCAGCCAAGCCACAGGTCCACAGAGACTATATGCAGGGTCCCACTGATCCCGGGACCTCAGGGGAACCTCCGCCGGCTCTCTGCACAAGGGGAATGGTCAGAAAAGTACTTTCTGAGCCGGGTCCCGATTTCCAAGATGGCGCCGCCGCGTTCTCAGTGAAGGGGACTCCACGAGGCGCTGACAGGATGAAGGAGCACGGATCCAAGCAGCAGAAGCACACAAAGTCTCAGGGTAAGGAGGCCCCGAAGGACATGCTGTATTACACCCAGAAGCTGAACGGGCTAGCGGGGACAGATACCGGGGGGCACCCCAAATACAGTGACTCTGACTTGAATGAGACTCAGGCCCTGGCGGCCATCTTTACTGATCATAGTGATGGAGAGGAGACTGATTTGCCTAACTTGGGGGCCCAGGACCCGGGAGATAATGCCGCACCAGCGGCTGCTCAACCCACACTAGCTGACATACTGAGGGCTGTTAATCTGGGCAATGCTTCAGTTAATACTGTGAGGGAAGAACTGTCACTGCTGCGACAGGACTTTCAGAAAATGAGAGAGCGCACTACGGCTGTGGAAAGCAGGGTGAGCGAGATAGAGGACCGCATGACCCCCATAGAGCGGGAGGCCAAAGCCGCATATCAACTGGCGAGGGAGGCCACTGACAGGGCTGAAGATTTTGAAAATCGCCTCAGGAGGAATAACGTGCGCATTGTGGGTCTCCCTGAGAAGGTGGAGGGCAGGGACCCCACTGCCTATGTGGAGGGGTGGTTGTTGGATATATTTGGGAAGAACTCGTTCTCCCCCCTCTTTGCAATCGAGCGTGCCCATCGAGTCCCAGCTCGCCCTCCCCAGCCGGGGGGGCCGCCCAGGCCTATGCTGGCGAGATTACTGCATTACAGGGATAGAGAAACAGTGCTGCGTCTGGCAAGAGAAAGAGCTAACATACAACATAATGGGGCCAGAGTGTCCTTCTACCCTGACTTCTCGGCGGAGGTACAGAGACGCAGAGCTAAGTTCATTGACGTGAAACGCAGACTCCGACAGCTGCAACTATCATACGCCATGTTATACCCGGCTAAACTGCGAGTGATTGTGGAAGGGCAGGCACAGTTCTTTGAATCCGCGAAAGATGCTGCTACATGGCTAGACCGGAATGAACAACCCCTAAGACGCCGGCTGCGAGAAGGAGTGGAGGAGGGGTAGTACTGTCCAGGCCCACAGCGGGACCCCGACCCGCCAGCAAGATGTTTGAAATTACGATCTGAGAAGGAAGTTTAATCTTGTGTTATGTTTATTCAGTTAACCTCTGGCTGAGGGACATTATATTGCTACAGATCAAGACGAGAGCTTCAGCAATCTTCAACGACGAATCGACTACACGCGACTTGTTTTGGCTTCCGGAATCTGATGGGAATGCCTTATGCCGGACTCGCCCTGTTGGCGGGGTCCAGAGCTACGGAGTTAATGCGGGCTGCGGTTTGCGCCCTTTTTTCCTTTTTTTTTCTGTTACTTTTCTTTGTTCACATTTTTGAAAGGTGGCTCTTCAGCACGGCTATTGCCACAGTTAGCTTGGGCAACGCACACGATTGGTGGACGAATTACCACTTCCTGCTATCGGTGGTTCCTGGACTCTTGCAGCTAATGGAGGTACACCTGCTTGTCACTAACTTTTGCTTTCCAACATGACAGAGGTACCCATAGTGTCGTGGAACGTGAGAGGACTTCACTCCCCACTTAAGAGAACAATGATAAATATGTGCCTTAAAAAATTTCACCCAGGGATTTTGTTTTCAGGAGACGCACCTCACGGTGGACACTATTGGCTGTTTACGGTACAATTGGGTGAAGGGAGCTTACCACTCCACTCACACCTCATATTCCAGGGGTGTGAGTGTCCTGGTGCATTGCTCCTTGGATTTTCAGGAACTAGACAATAGCATTGACCCTGAGGGGCGATATGTATTTCTTCACTGCAGGTTGGGGGAGCTGACGTGTATTCTTGCATGTGTGTATATACCGCCCCCGTTTGCGGCGACGGTGCTTCGGGCGCTGATTGCCTACTTGGATGGCAAGCCTGAGGTGCCGCTGCTGGTAATTGGGGACTTTAATTGCTGTCTGGACCCTGCGCTGGATAGACACCCGGCCACAGGAGCCTCTGCCCTCTCCAGGGGTACCCCCCTGGCACGGTTGTTGCAAGAGGTTGGCTGGGTGGATGTCTGGCGGCAGCGGAATCCGGGCACTAAGCAATATTCCTGCTTTTTGTCTAGGATTGATCTGGGGGTGGGAAACGCACATGTGCTTCCGTATGTCTCCAAGTTGGAGTACAGACCTCGCAGTGTGTCGGATCACTCCCCATTGATAGTACACTTGGTGACCTCTCAGCCCACTGAGCTCCTTAGGGCCCCCTGGAAGTTCAATGCTTTTTGGTTAAAACTATTTGAGTCCCCTGAGGCCATAGAGGATAATATACGTAGGTTTTTCACTGCTCAGGATCCGCAGGGTCCTTGTACACAGCAATGGGAGGATTTCAAAGGGTTCCTTAAAAAGACTCTGGTCACAGAAATTAACAAAGTTAAGAAGGCCTCTTCCGCTTTTGTGCGGGAGCTGGAGGAAAGGGTGGAGGTTCTGGAGGGGCAGTTTGTCCTGGATCCCTCCGATTCGGCCAGGGAGGAGTGGCAGGCTGCTCAATCTGCTTATGAGCGGGTGCTCTCCTCTAGGGCCGAAAAGAAGCGGTTCTTCTCCAGGCAGGCATTTTTTGAGGAGGGGGAGAAAACTGGGCGCATGCTTGCACGAATAGCGAATTCACAACAGAGGTCCCCGGCTATAGGAGCCATAAAATCCAGGGCTGGGCCCATTGTCAGCACACCTGAACTTATTATGCAGGAACTGGCGGGGTTTTATGAGGAACTGTACTGCCCCGGTGCGGCTTATGCAGTGGCCGACCTGGAGCGGTACTTGGGTGGGTTGGCATTCCCTAGATTGACGGCAGAACAGAAGGCGGGGTTGGATGCCCCCCTTACAGTGGAGGAACTTCAGGGAGCGGTGGGGCTCTTTCCCAATTGTAAGGCCCCGGGGGAGGATGGGATCCCCATGGAGGTCTATAAACAGCATGCGGAAATTTTGTTGCCAAGGTTACTCCGGGTGTTTAATGGCAAAGGCCAATATTGTTCTGCTTCTTAAACCAGGCAAGGATCCGGTCGAACCAGGTTCCTACAGACCGATCTCGTTGCTACAATGTGACATAAAAATCCTGGCGAAGGTATTGGCGCTTAGGTTGAACACTGTCATAACGTCCTTGATACATGGTGATCAGGCGGGGTTTATGCCAAATAAGTCCACTGCCATCAATATTAGACGGTTATTTCTAAACATGCAGTCAGACGCAGACAATGTAGGAAGCAGGGCTCTGCTTTCCTTAGATGCCGCTAAGGCATTTGACAGCATTGACTGGACGTATATGTGGGAGGTGCTGTCTCGATTCGGGTTTGGAGATAGATACATAGCTTGGGTCAGGTTGCTCTACAGCCGCCCGGAGGCCGCTATCAGGGCCTTTGGGTGTCTGTCCCAGGGCTTCGCCTTGGGGAGGGGGACGAGGCAAGGTTGCCCGTTGTCCCCTCTCCTATTCGCGTTGGCCATTGAGCCCCTCGCCATGGACATTAGGGCCAATCCGGGTATAGTTGGGTTTTGCTATGGCCCCCTGCAGGAGAAAGTGATGCTCTATGCGGACGATACCTTGCTCATGCTGGGAGATACTGACACGTCTCTGAGGGAGGCCATGGCAACTATTGTGAGGTTTGGAGGGTACTCGGGCCTACAGATTAATTGGACGAAATCGGCCTTGCTGCTGCTGGACGGGGGTGCCACGCAAACGGTAACACCGTCCTGCCCCATACCAGTCACAACCTCCTTTAAGTACCTTGGAGTCTATGTAACGGCAAACCCCAGGGATTTTAACCATTTGAACATATCTCCCTTGCTCCAGAGGTTCCGTGAAAGGGTTAAATCATGGAATAATCTCCGTATATCAGTGGCGGGCAAGGTGAACTTGGTAAAGATGATTTTAATGCCACAACTGCTTTACTGTCTCCACAATGCCCCTGCGGTAATTCCTCTTAAAATCTTTAGAATAGTGAACTCTATCTTCCGATCCCTGATCTGGAAAAACAAAACGCCCAGAATCAAGCTCGAACATCTGCAGAGGCCCAAGGACAGCGGCGGGCTGGCATTGCCCAACCCGTGGCTGTATTATCTTGCGGCGCAGCTGCAACACCTGGTGGGGTGCTTCGGGGGGGAACCGGCTGGTTCCTCAGGTGCACTGATGCTCCGCACGGTGGGCGATGGGCCCATCCCCTTGGCACTGGAGGCCCTGGCCTTTGCCAAACCCAACAAGACACACCCGACATACAATCTTATACAAAAAGTATGGAATAAATGTAAATATATTCAGCATGCTGACGGATACACTGAATACAGCCCCCTCTGGCATAACGATACTTATACGGAACTGGCTAAATTGCAGATCGGGACTGGGTGGAAAGGCTATGGGATCACACATATTAAACATGTATTTGGGAATGGGAGGCTTAGGCCCTTCGCAGATTTGCGGGCGGAGTACGGACTCCCGCCCTCAATGCTGTTTCAATATATACAGCTCCAGCACGCAGTGAGAGCCCAAAGTAGGTCCTCTGAGTGGCATTTGTCGCCAACCCCGGTGTTTGATCTCCTAGGTGATGCTGTGACCTCGAAGGGATTTATTTCTCAATGCTATGCCATCCTGTTAAAACACTTCTTGGGTCAGCATCCAGTCCTGGTGAGGGAAAAATGGGAGAGGGACGTGGGACAACTAGATAGTGAACAATGGGAGGAGATATTTCAAGGGGTGAGCTCCTGTTCCCTGAATGAGGCTCAGCGACTAACCCAGCTATACATTATTTTTAGGGTGTACTATACACCACATAGGATGCAACTGATGGGGATGCAAGCAGATGACACGTGTACTAGATGTAAGAGGGACCATGGCGATCTCATACATCTCCTGTGGAGGTGTCCCAAATTGCACAAGTATTGGACGGAGGTGGTGAGCACTGTTAACTCGGTGTTCGGGCTATCCGTACCTGTGGACCCCAGGGTATGTTTACTTGGTGTTTTGGAGGAATATGTGGAGGAGGTGTACACAAGGGAAGCGGTGCATAGAGTGCTATTTCAGGCCAGGAAATTGATTATGGTACATTGGAAATCTGAGAATCCACCGACCTTGAAGGAATGGATTGATAAGATGGGTGATATGATACGCATGGAGAAGCTTATTTACCAACACAGGGGCAGTAACCGTAAATACGAAAACCTTTGGGCCCCGTGGCTGGATACACCGGGACTTTCCCCGGTGGACCTGGTCATGGACAGACTATTGGGATTGAATATGTGATGAGTGCTGCAATGTGCGGGGATGCACACTTTGGCGGGAGGGAAGACAGCTCAGTGAGTGTAATGTCGTGCTGTGTTTGCCTTTTGAGAAGTGTAAGTGTTTTGAAATGCAATGTTGAATGCCATATGCTGTATAACACCTTTTCATCAATAAAAACCTTTTTGTTGGATAAAAAAAAAAAAAATAAAATAAAATAAAAAAAAGACCCCAGTGATGTAATCCATTCTCGATCTTGAGCGATGTAATCCATTCTCGATCTCCAACGATGATCTCCAGTGAAGAAACGATGCACACGATCCTGCCCCCACCGGAGGCAAGTGATGAATGACACGCCGCCAGCCTGAAAGCTCTTACAGCTGAGGGCAAGGCCAGAGACGCAAGAGGAATCGTGGGGGTTACCCTCTGACGCAACACAGGTTTCTTGTGGCATCAGAGGGAGGTGGTGGGGTCACCCCTACACGTCACTGTGTAACCCTGGTGATTCCCCTTGCATCTCTGGCCCTGCCTTCAGCTAAAAAAGAGCTGTCAGGCTGGCGGCGCGTCATTCGTCGGGTGCCTTCCTTTAGAAATGTCATTTTGTGCAGAGACTGTTATAAAAACTGGAAACATGTGCTACTTTACAGGCATGAAATTTAAAGGAATATTTCACTTTCATTTTTTCACTTTAAGTATTATTAAAATCACTGTTTTTAAAACTTTTTGCATTGATACATGTCCCCTGGAGCAGGACCTACGTCCTCAAACACTTTTTTATGATAATAACTTGTATATTAACCTTTAAAATTAGCACTTTAGATTTGTTCTCATAGACTTTTAAAGGGTGTTCCGCGGCTTTTCGAATTTGCCACAAACACCCCAAATTGTTCGCTGTTCGGCGAATGGGCGAACAGCCAATGTTCTAGTCAAACTCATGTTCAATCCACACATAAAGCTCATCCCTAATCCTTAGTAAGACCTCACCTGGAATATGCAGTTCAGTTTTAGACAGAGATGGGCAACAAAACTTATGAACGCATGAAGAGCTCAACTATGAGGAAAGAATAGAGTAAACTGAATTTCTATCTTGAAAAGAGGAGATTATACAAGAAGTACAGCTAACGCTTGTTCTGCTGTCCTTCTCTTGTGGATTATAGGAGTGCAGTTCGTTTTGCACTCCTCAGACCAGTTTTCATGCAGATAGCGGGCTGAAGCCTGCTATCGAACGATGTCACAGAGCCGGTCCAGGCTGAGGCAAGATTACAAAATGATATAGAAAAATTATTCAGCGCTGGGAAAACAATTAAATAAATAAACAATAAATATGCAAGCCAGCACTTAAAGGGGTGTTCCAGCCCAAAAATGTGTTTATTAAAAGTCAGCAGCTACAAAAAGTGTAGCTGCTGGCTTTTAATAAACACTCACTTACCTGCTCCTACGTTCCAGCGAAGCGCCGACCGGGGCTCCGCTCCTCTCCCCCCTCCCCGGCCGGCGTCTCCATCCTGACTGTGGGCACCCAGCCGTGACAGCCTTCGGCTTCACGGCCGGGCACCCACTGCGCATGCGCGAGCCGCACTGCGCATGCGCGCGCGGCGCGGCTCGCCTCTGATTGGAGAGGCGATCGCATGGGACCTGTCAGTGTCCCATGTGATCGCCTACAGGGAGGGGCTGGTGTAGGCGATTAAGCTTAATCGCCTAACCAGCCCCTCGGCGGAAGCAGGAAGTGGGACAGGAAGTCCCACTCCTACTGAAGCCCCCACTTCCCCCCCAAAAAAATTACATGCCAAATGTGGCATGTATGGGGGTAAGGAGTGGGATAAGAGGAAGTTCCAAATTTGGGTGGAACTCCTCTTTAAGGTAAATTCAGATAAAACACCTCAACAGAATATAACAATAAAATTAGTGCAGCGCAACTACATAAAAAATACAATATAGTGAAAATTGATAGGATCAAACAGAGTCCATAAAGTGCTCAAGTGCAGATAACGTCCAGCAATCACTGAATGAATGTGCAAAAAATCCAAAGAGTGAGGTAGATAGGAACAGAACCTCCACCAAACAATAAGAATGGCCTTTCACCTTAATGATTAGACCTCAAAAAGGCCATACAGCATGAACAAATCCAGGGAACCACCTGTCTTCAGGTAGCGGATATGGCAGCTCTCTAACACACCAGCAGACTCGCAGCAGATAATGCAAACAGGATGTATGCAAAAAAGAAGGACAAGGATCTAATGCTCTCTGTAACCAGGCATTTAATTAAAAACACAGATAAAACACACTCACATGGGTGGCGCTCTCGGCTAAGTGCTAAGTACACATCATAACAAAAACATCCGACTGTATCAGCTTGGGCATACGATTGAGGGGGGAGGAGCAACGCATGACGTCACCCGCGATCGTATGCCCAAGCTGATACAGTCGGATGTTTTTGTTATTTACTGTGTGCCATTATAATATATATATATATATATATATATATATATATATATATATATAATATTTGTGGCAGAATTGGCTACAGTGGCAGAAAAACCAGGGCCCGTTTGCAAGTGCGACCTTTGCGGCCTGGTCGTTTGGCCTGGATTAGGAGCATCATAGGCCTGGTGCTGAGGATTTTGGTGGGCCCTGGATTATGAAGCCCCTTGCCCTGTATGCTGCATTACATTTTTCTCTGCAGCCTTGCCTTTATTAACCCCCACTTGTGCCTAGGCATTCTATCCATTACAACCCACTGCACTTGGAACCCCTTTCCTCATTATCTACTATGCCTGCAGCCTCCCTTGCCTTACCACCCACTGCACCTACAGCCATATTCCCTCACAACCTACTGTGCCTGTAGCCCCACCTTAATTGCAGAAATACTACAGGATATGGTCACAGACTGCAAAACATACTACAGGAGATGGTCAAAGACTGCAAAACATACTACAGGAGTAGTATGTACACTCCACCGCACAAACTTCTCCCGTGTGTCAATCTTCCCTCATGGGTATCTACTCACCAGAGGGCTGAGTTTAACAAGCCCTGAAAACTGCACCGTCCAAGCTTCCTCCACCTCCAAACTGCAATTGATCCACAAGCCCAACTCCTAATAACCTCCGGTTAAAAGTGCAGAAAAGACTGATGATAGTGTAATCCTGTTTAGGTCTTTTATTCAGCAAATAACATAGATCGGTCCAAATGCATTAGACAGCAGCATCCATTATTAAAATCATTAAACTACGATCATGCCGTTCCTAGCTCACAGTGGGGTAGTGTCAGTGTGTGTCAATCCTGTCCACCATAGATAGACTACACACCACTTCCGCACAGTGGAGCACAGTTGCACGTTTCGTCCTTTCGACTTCCGCTCTGAGGGCGCGACCTCATGACACGAGAACACAGAATATATAGCACACATACCTGGCTAGCACATTAACCACTCATATGCCGGAATCTGCTTCCAGGACTACCCAGAGCGAACAGGACATTGATTCACTGAGGTCGCGCTAATGCTTGGTACAATTATTTCAATGATGTATTAAATATACAAAATAAAAACGAAATGTTTAAAATTCACAGCGTCCTGTGTCAGTATTAGCCTCTATCATCACCAGGCCCTAATACTTCACTAGAATGAAAAAGGAAGGGGGTGCCTGGTATAGGCCCTTCTTTCTGGATGGGATCATTGCAGCAGCATTAGGTGGTTAGCAGGTATGTTTAGTTTAAGGGTAATTATGTAATCAGCTGGCAGGGGTTATGTAGCGGTCAGGGGTTATGTAAAAGTCAGAGTAAGTTTAGTTTTGGAAGGTGAGCAGTTAACTAGGGTATGGCTAATGAGGGTCAGGTGGAGTTAGGAGGGCTGTAAGGCGGTCAGGTATTGGGCCATAAAGGTCAGGTGGTGCTTAGGAAAATTCTGGAACTCAGCCAAAAGCCTATTTAAGGGTCCAGTTTGGCCTGGGTCGGTGCCAGGCTTACATCAGAAGCAGCAGGGGGAGCTCCCCGCTCTACCCCCCCCCCATGTTTCCCCGTCGCGGCCAGTTCACGTGGTGGCTCACTCCGGAAATAGTTTTCGGAGGGGAGATTTGAGTCAAGTTTTTGATGCTTAATGATGGATCAGCTCGAGTCTCAAGTGGCTGGGCTGGAATTGGTGGTTATTAAAGTTGGTGTTTCAAGAGTTAAAGTTTTAAATAAAGTTTAATATGTTATCAATGGTTTCAAGAAACCAGTGAACCAGGCCGTGGCCAATGTTATTCCAAATAATGGTGATATATGATGTCAAATATATGGACGTTTCAAGTAGGGTTGTCCCGATACCGATACCAGTATCGGTATCGGGACCGATACTAAGTATTTGCGGGAGTACTTGTACTCCCGCAAATACCCCCGATACCAGAATAGAATACTTGTCGTCGTCCCCCGCCGCCGAACGCCGCCGCATCGAAACCCACCGCCGCACGGGTTAAACATTGTGCGGGAACATCACAGCATTCATTTGAATAGCTGTAGTCTTCCCGCCCGCATAGACACTCCCCCTTGCTCGGGATTGGATGGGTGATCGTGATCTGTCTATGCGGGCGGGAACACTACAGCTATTCAAATGAATGCTGTGATGTTCCTCGGGCGGCGGTGGCAAGGTAGGGGTGACATGGCTGCATATATGGGTGACATGGCTGCATATGTGGGTGATATGGCTGCATATGTGGGTGACATGGCTGCATTTGTGGGGGACATGGCTGCATTTGTGGGGGACATGGCTGCATTTGTGGGGGACATTTAAAAAAAAGTATCGGTATTCGGTATCGGCGAGTACTTGAAAAAAGTATCGGTACTTGTACTCGGTCCTAAAAAAGAGGTATCGGGACAACCCTAGTTTCAAGTGCATTAATAAACATTTTATAATTATATTGGTTCATGGTGTTTTTATTTTCTCTATGCATGTTTGGGTTCCCCCCCTTTTACTTTCGCCTTTTTGGTGCATGTGATTCCATGGTAAATACAAGTACAACTTCAACTTGGTTCATTAAATCTAATTAAAACAAATAATCAAGGGCTCATTAATATTAAATAAAATCATATAAAATATATAACAATATTAAAAATATTAAGGTCCCTCTTCACTAAAGAGTAGATAGAAAAAAAAAAATCTAAATTAAGACTAAATCAAAATGAACATTACTCAAATAAATATAAATTAAATAATTTGATTCCTTTTAAAACATTTTAAAACAGCACAGGGAGAGCATTTTAAAATAGCACTGGGAATCAGCAGCTTTGTCTTTGTCATTGGTCATGTCAGCAGTCGTTACAGAGGAGGAACAGAGGAAGGGAAAATGTAGACACTGGATACATCCAGTTATTGCAAATAGGAAAGTTCTGGGTGATGCACATGAGGAAAGGTTCTTCAGATACACACGCATGTCAATAAAAAAGGTGCGTACATATACTTTGCCTCATTAGATTTCTTTAACCACTTAAGACCCGGACAAAATGCAGCTAAAGGACCATGGCCCTTTTTGCGATTCGGCACTGCGTCGCTTTAACTGACAATTGCGACGTGCCTCCCAAACAAAATTGGCGTCCTTTTTTCCCCACAAATAGAGCTTTCTTTTGTTGGTATTTGATCACCTCTGCGGTTTTTATTTTTTCGCTATAAACAAAAATAGAGTGACAATTTTGAAAAAAAATGCAATATTTTTTTACTTTTTGCTATATTAAATATCCCCCAAAAATACATATAAAAAAACATTTTTTCCTCAGTTTAGGCTGATACGTATTCTTCTACCTATTTTTGGTTAAAAAAATCGCAATAAGCGTTTATCGGTTGGTTTGCGCAAAATTTATAGCGTTTACAAAATAGGGGATAGTTTTAATGCATTTTTATTAATTATTATTTTTTTACTACTAATGGCGGCGATCAGCGTTTTTTTTCGTGACTGCGACATTATGGCGGACACTTCGGACAATTTTGACACATTTTTGGGACCATTGTCATTTTCACAGGAAAAAAATGCATTTAAAATGCATTGTTTACTGTGGAAATGACAGTTGCAGGTTTGGAGTTAACCACAGAGGACGCTGATGGGGATATGTGTGACCTGAAGTGTGTTTACAACTGTAGCGGGGTGTGACTGTAGGTGTGACGTCATTGATTGTGTCCCCCTATAAAAGGGATGACACGAACGATGCTGCCGCCACAGTGAAGAAGGGGGAGGCCGTGTTTACACACGGCTCTCCCCGTTCTTCAGCTCCGGGGACCAATAGCCGCACTCCAACGACGATCGGGTCTGCGAGTCCCGCGGTCCTGGCGCTTTGGACCGGGTCACGGTAGCGTGCCACGGGCGCGCACCCGTGACCCACGGCTGGGTACTAGCACAGCACATACCTGTACGTGCATGTGCCCAGCCGTGCCATTCTGCCGACGTATATGTGCAGGAGGCGGTCCCTAAGTGGTTAAAGAGGAATTGCAGTCTGCTCACATAATTTGTAATAAAAACATATTTGTCATTCTGAAGCTTCCCTCCAACCACTTTGCATATTATTTTATATATGCTGTGATTTTGTACTTGCCAAATATGCTGAAGAAATCATATGAAAGTGAGAGAGAGAGCTGTGCATGATTTCATAAGCCTAGGCTTTTTTCCCCAGACAAGAAACAGGAAGTGGGCTGTATAAGGTGTTTACTGGCAGAAAACAATGTTTTACTATCCAAAGTTAAAACAAGGGCAGAAGATTTAATAGCTGGAAAGGTGAAAACATGGCTTTAGTTCCGCTTTAAGGTGGGATGTGCCGGGAAGGAGAAGAATAGTTGGAGTTAAAAAGCAATGACATTGCATAAAAAATGCATCAAAATGTGTTAAATCACATATATATGCAATTTTGCTGCATTAATACTGAAGTCTATGGGCCAGCATCACAATAGAAAGGTTCCAAAGTGGTACAGGACCCTTTCCCAAGATTGTGCCACGCTCTGCTGCATTAATGTGGCACCATTATAAAAAATATGAATTCCGTTGTCATGCGATTCTGTGCGACTCAAGTCACATCTGAAATCGCACTAGTGTCAAGCTGGCCTTAAAAGAAAAATGTGTTCCTATTTAAACACTTATTAACTTCTAATTAACCCTAATCCACCCTAATTAACTCCCTTTTCCCCTTTTCCCCTTAGCTATTATATTCTTTATTTTTTCTTCTATTTTCCTAACATGTACTATCTAAACTTTCATTTTTATTAATTTTTGCATTTGTAAAATTGAAAACAAAATGCCTTTGGGCTCTTGCATGCAGCATATTTGCAGTTTTTCTTCACATGTGTGTGCTGTACTCATGTTATTTGTGCACAAACATAGCAGTGCACAGCCAATCATGCCAGGCATTAAACTGCACCTGGGTGGAGGAAAAGGCTGCAATAAGACTGAACTGGCTTAGCCAGCCCTTGAGCAAAAGCCCTTTTTATTCATGCCATTTTTTTAAACCTGCTCTAATCAAAGTAGAAAAAAAGTGATTTTTCTTAATGTGGTACTTTTTTTATGGATTGCATAACATTTATTTTTGCAAGATATCACCACAAGAAAGCAAGTAAGTAGATAGGAAGCAATGACAAAGTTATTGCTGCAAAAACAGGCCCATAGCGGTAATGTAAAAATTGCTCTGTACCATGGTGGTGCACAGGTTTGAGAGCTAAAGGGGTAAGGTTTATATGTGTGGCAGTCACAAGAAAAAGCAAAGTGAACAGGCCAGCAAGAAATGTCTGTGCAGAACACTACTTAAAGTGTCAAGTACCCCTTCTCACCTGGGGACAGGAACTACTTCTCTCTTGGGGACAGGAACCCCTTCTCCCCTGGGGACAGGGACACCCATCTCACCTAGGAACAGGGACCCCCATCTCACCTAGGGACAGGGACCCCATCTCACTTAGATACAGGACACCCATTCTCCCCTGGGAACAGTGACCCCTTCTACCCTGGGGACAGGGACCTCTTCTCCCCTAGGGACAGGGGCCCCATCTCACCTAGGGACAGGGACACCCCTTCTCCCCTGGGGACAGGGACCCCTTCTCCCCTAGGGACAGGGACCCCTTCTCCCCTAGGGACAGGGACTCCTTCTCCCCTGGGGACAAGGACCCACATCTCATCTAGGGACAGGGACCCCAGCTTCCCTGTGGCCAGAGACCCTCTCTCACCTAGGGACAGGGACCATCATCTCACCTGGGGACAGGGACCCTTTCTCACCTAGGGACAGGGACCCCTTCTCCCCTGGGGACAAGGACTATCATCTCACCTAGGGACAAGGACTCCCATCTCACCTAGGGACAGGGAACCCCCTCTCACCTAGGGACAGCACTGATAGAGACAGAGCAATCACACCAGCACTGAGAGAGGTTTCACTGAGAGCAACATTGAGATAGAGAGTACTGACACCAGCACTGAGATAGAGGACATTGACACCAGCACAAAAGAGACAGAGCACTGACACCCACTGAGAAAGAGGTCACTGACTCCAGCACCAAGACAGAGTGCACTGAGAAAAAGTGCAGAACTGACAGCAGAACTGAGAGCACACTGACGCCAGAAGGACAGAGTGCACTGACACCAGCATTGAGATAGAGGACACTGACACGGCACTTTAAGGCTCTTAATGTATGCAGTTAATGTTTATCGTTTGAATAATTTTTTCTATTAGGGGCGTGAGTGGGGCCTCATGTCTAAGTTCTGCCTAAGGCCCCACAAAGTCTAGAGACGCCTCTGCCAAAGGTGCTTTATAATCACGTGGTGTTGGGAAGTTTGCATCTACAATAGGATCTACTTTGTCTTAGGCTGGGTTCACACTATTGCAAATTTTCCCGCATCCAATTCGCAGTAGCAGAAAATTTTGACTGTCTGCTTATGGAGCCGATTCGCACATCTCCGCTGCTGCTCTGGTGTGAATTTGCACAGGACCCCCATGAGTCTTTTGTTCCATTTAAGGTCCAAATTCAGCCCGAAATTCTGGCTGAAATCAAACCTAAAATGGTGAACGAGGAGGCACCAGACTCCTGCTGTGAGCCGCATGTGAAGATAGTATGACCCCAGCCTAAAATGAGAGGGCACTGTTAATACTGTAAGGCTGGATTCACACCTATGCAGTTTTAGTGCTTTTTGCATTTTGCAAATTTGCACTACAGACTATTTAACATGGTTTCCTATGCAAAATGCAAAAAGCACTAAAACGGCATAGGTGTGGATCCAGCCTAAGTGCTCATCCACCACCATGGAGCAAGGCATGGAATAACGTCCTGGACTAGTACTGGATAATTGACACTACAAATGACCTTACTGAGCTCAACCGAGCTAAACTCTATCTGCAGATTGTTTGATCTAATGTGATGGTTTTGATGTCCAATTAAACTACATTTTCATTTGTGCAAAATATCAAATTAAAGTTTTGTTTTTGTTTTTAACTCTTAAAATAACAACATGGGCTATATAAAAATGTCAGATCAACATTTTTTACACAGAGCAGCCCCAAACCTCCTCTTCTGGGGTCTCTGGCTGACCCTTGTAGCTTCTCCTCCATTCTAAGCATCTCCAAAGCAAGCTTGCTATGGGGCATTTGTGCAGGATCAATCCCAAGCCAGACTGTGAGCGTCTATTGACACACATATTGCAGCCTGACCCCTCTGCTCCCTCCTAACAGGATTTGATTAACAGGTACCTTCATTAAGGTAAAAAAACTTCTGTCTTTACAACCATGTTAAGCTGCTAACACCCTACTCTTATGCCGTGTACACACGGTCGTTTTTTGCGATGAAAAAAAACGACGTTTTTTAAAACGTCATTTAAATTGATCGTGTGTGGGCAAAACGTCGTTTTTTGTCATCAAAAAAACGACCAAAAAAAATTTCCAACATGCTTGAATTTTTTGTGTCGTTTTTCAAAACGTCGTTTTTTGTTTCACAAAAAGTCACCGTGTGTAGCAAAAACGTCGTTCAAAACGACGTTTTTCAAACCGCGCATGCCCAGAAGCTAGTTATGAAGCGAGCTTCAATGGAAAAGAGTGGTGAACGTAACCTCGTTTTTTTCATCGCAAAAAACGACCGTGTGTACGCGGCATTAGCCATGCCAGACAGTATGTTGTAAAGAAGGACATCCTGCCTATGAAGAGGTATTCTTAGATTGAGATTCATTTGGAAAAACTGATCAAAAGTCAGTGCAAGGGCTGACCGTTTCCTTATTGATAAAATGAGATTAAACTTGAAATGTAAATGGGCTTTATTTTAATTTAGGCTGTGAATTTAACCACTAAAGACCAGGACCAAAATGCAGGTAAGGCCCCTTTCACATTGCGACGGGAGCCGCGCCGCTAAAAATAGTCGGAATTGCCGCAAGTTGCGGCCGCTAGCGGTGCGGTATTAACCAGCTTAATGCAAGTATTGGAAAGCATGGGGCACTGTTTTGAAACAGATACACACATCTAGAGATATAGGGGCAGATTCACGTAGATCGGCGCATTATCATTCCGGCGTAGCGCACCACTTTTCCGTTAGACTTGCGCAATCTAGCCGCGTAATCCGGCGATTCACGTAGCTTTTACGCAAGAGCTTGCGCAAACGTAAGGTTTTTTCCGGAGGCGTAAGGAGGAGTAATACAAATTGGGAGGGACGTGGGCGTGTTACATTGAAATGAGCCGTGACCCCATGCAAATGAAGGGCCGGCCGACTCGCGCATGCGCGCGTGAAGGAAACCATGTCAGCTCCGTTGTGCGCATGCTCACAACTCGGGAGCGGCGCAATCATTGAAATTGGAAATGGACTAGGGCAATGTTGTGAACTACGCAGACAGCATAAATAGACACACACAAACGCCCTTCCATTGCAAAAGTACATCCCTTTGTGTCCCTTCCCATTGAATCAAGTGCTTTTGCTCTGTTGTTCGTTAGAGTGTGTTTTGTAGTTGTGAGATTAGTGTTCTGTGTGATCTTGTGCTTGTTGGTAGTTTTGTGAAAGTGTATTTTGATAAGTGTTTGAGACTGTTTGTTTGATTGATAGATTTCTGAGCGTTTGTTTTCCTTTTTTTTTTCATCTGATTTTTTTGTGTGTGTTTCTTGCTGAGTGCTAGTGTGATTTTTGGCTGTTCTTTTTCTCTTTGTGTGTGTTCTTGTCTGATTGGTTGTGCTTGTATTTGTGACAGATTTTTGGTGACTGCTAGTGAGTTTGTTTGGAAGTATGACTGAGAGAAAAAGAAAGCTCAATTTTACTGTGGGGGAAAAAAGAATTCTTGCCCGGGCCATTACCGACTATGGGCGTTTTCTCCACGGCCCGCAGAGTGCCACCACCACCCCGGCCAGGAGGAGGGAGATCTTGGATATGATCACAGAGCAGGTCAATTCATCGGGGGAGGGGGAGACACGGACCCGCTCTGGGATAGAAAAGAAAATAAATGACCTCCGGCGTGAGGTGAAAAAAAAACTGGCCGCAATAAATGCCCATGCCAGGGGCACAGGAGGGGGCCCACCATGCCGGGTTAGATTTTCAGAGACGGAGCGTGTGGTGGCCCTGACCTTTCACCGCGGCATGAAGTGGAGGGCCTGCCAGGCTTTGACACAAGTCCGGTCCCCGCGGTGCCAGGTAAGGTTTTTATTTCTCTCAGGTGTGTAGCATGTGGGGGAGGGGGTGAAAGGGAATATGTGGCAAGTGTGTGGATCCTCCAACCTGTGAATGGTTTGTGTCATCCACAGATGTGCAGGAGGGTGCAGGGCCATCTGGACTGACCGCTCCAACCCCAGGACAGCAGCCTAATGAGGCCCCCCCAACAAGGCCAGAGTCCGCAGAGGAGGAACAAGAGGAGGGGGAGGATCATGCGGAGGACGATCATGAGGAGGAGCAGAATCATGAGGAGGAGGAGTCCATGGAAGGCACTGGCCCTTTGGTTTCTGCGGACTCTTCCCCTCTGGCTGCAAGAAGCCTGCCCTCCCTAAGGGTCAGCCCCCCCCCCCTCCTCCCCCAACATGGCTCCCCTCACAAGGGCCTCCCCTTCTCCCCGGCCACAACCATCAGCTGGAGCCAGGAGGTCATCCCCAAGCACCAGGGGGCGCCCAATCTCATGCCCGCCTGTCTGAGAAGGAACCTGGCCACCCAGACCCGCCTTCTGAGACAGCTCTGCCAGACTATGGGGCGGGTGGATCAGAGCCTGTCCTCCATTAATGATAGCCTGGGTAACCTGGACTCCCACTCCCGGCCTCCACAACCTGCCTTAATGACCTGCAAACTACAGCAGCAGGCGTTGGGCAGGATGTGAGGGCCCTTACCCAGGCTATCCAGGGCAACACGGCAACACTTGGTGCTGCCCTGGACAAATAGCCGGCCTTGGAGGGCAGGCCGCCAGGTGGGCAGATCTCAGGGGCTGCTCCTCCTTCCCCGGCTTTTTCCCCTCCCCCATGCGTCTCCCCTGAGGGTCCGGGGCCGTGGCCGGGGGCGCCCCAGGCGTGGCTCAGGCAGAGGGCAATAATTTTTTTTTCCACCTTTTGTTTGTTTTGAAAGCTTTTTTATTTTTGCTCTCTGCTTGTTTTTTGTTTTTTCTAAGCATTTTTTTTTTACTATGCATTTTTTGTTTCTATGCATTTTTGTTTGTTTGACTTTTTTGGCATATTTTGGGTTGTGAATGATGTTTGAATGTGGGGGTGACATTCCTGCTGGAAAAGGGTGTCACCCTCAATTTTGGTGGAGAAGGGTTCCCCAGGACCAGGGAGAAGTGATTCCCAGGTCCGTGTGAATGGTGTATGAATGTACAGTGACATAATTGGAGCCTTGACGTGGCGTTACTGCTCACCAGTCTTGCATGGTGGACTGGTGCCAATCCAATTTGATGAGGATGTGGGGTGTGTGTGTGCTAGGGACCATAGTGGTGTGCATGCATGCATTCTCATTGTGCCATGATTAATGTGTGTGTTTAACGTGCAAAGATGCCCAATATGAGCTGCCTCCTGACTGCTCTTCCCTCAGAAGACGGGGTATCCTCGTTTAGGGGTTGATTTTCTGGTTGGGGGTCAGATCATCACGTAGCTCAACCTGCAGGCCCTTCCTCACTGCGAGATTGTGTAGCATGCAACATGCAGCGATGATATGGCACACAAAGTTTGGGGAATACAACAGTGTACCCCCAGACTTATCCAGGCATCGGAAACGTGACTTCAGGAGGCCAAAGGTGCGCTCCACCACTGCACGGGTTTTGATGTGTGCTTCATTGTATCGTTCCTCTCCTGGGGTTTGGGGTTCCGGATAGAAGTCATGAGATGGGGTCCCAGTGCATATGCAGAGTCACCTGTAAAGGAAAAGACAGGAGAATGTTAGTCATGCATGTGCCACTTCTGTTGTGCATCACGGGAGGGGATAGTCATGCCTGACTCCCATGTCACACTCACCAACCAGCCAGGTGTTCCCATACACGTTCTGTTCGAATTCTGTTCGGTGATGTGGCTTTGATTGTAGATGTAGCTGTCATGGCTGGACCCTGGGTGTTTGGCACGGACGTGCCATATGAGGCCTTGGGCATCAACTATCACCTGTACGTTGATGGAGTGCCAATTCTTCGATTGCGGTACATGTGCTCGGTCTCATGGGGGGGCTGGAGTGCCACATGTGTGCAATCTATGGCCCCGATGGTGCGTGGGAATCTGGCAATTCGGTAGAAATCTGCCATTGCCTTGATTCGAAGCTCCTCAGTGGTGGGTTTGATGATTTGGTTGCCAAGCGTGTGAGGATTGCAGGGACAACCTGGTGCACACATCTGCTCATGGAGGATTGTGACATCCCAGCCACCACTCCACTTGTACGCTGAAAAGAGCCACTGGCAAGGACAATGGAGTGTTGCCAGGACCTTCACCAGTGGCTGCACTGCATGTGAGCGTTGTGTTGGGCTGGTGATGTCCTCCTGCAAGGTTGTGGTTAATTCCAGGATGGCATGAGGGGGGAATCTGAAGATGCGAAAGACCTCTGAATCATTCATGCCAAACAGGTGTATGCGGGTGCGGTATATATACCCTCGCCGCCGCCGTCCTCCGTGCCCTCCTCCCTTCTTTGGTCATCTATATTCACTAGTGCAGCTATGAGCGACGATGCCCCTAGCATGTTGGCAGTCAAATTGTAGTGCAACACGTGTGTGTGGTCTGCTCCTCAGTAACGGTGTTGCTTTATCTGACAATTAGACTTTTTTTCAAAAGTTAGATCAGCTTTTATGGGCTCTAACTTTAGACAGGACATTTTGCAGTTGCGCACATCGCGTAGCCTGCGCAGCAACTGCGTTTTTTTGTGGATCCCCGTAACTCCCTCATTAGCATATTTGACTAGCAAATCAATGGTGTGTCTAGCGCAGTTTTGCGCGAAGGGAAGCGAATGTCTAACTCAATTACGCCGGACCAAAAAACGTAGATTTCTGGCGTATATTGTTTTGTGAATCGCGTCCAACTATACGCACGCGCACATTTAGACTTACGCACGCGCAACAGCAGTTGCGCACGCGTAATCGCTCTGTGAATCTGGGCCATAATACACAAATCAGCAATAAACCAAAGTGTGGATATTATATCAAATTTCTTTTTTGGTGTATTATACATTTTCTTATTCTTCACAGAACTCAACTGAGATGCATTAACGACTCGATGAAGATTTACAATTTTTTTTATATATATATATATATATATATATATATATATATATATATACACACACACACACACTTTATATTCCCAGACTAAACATTTAGAAATTACTTTTGCAGAACAAGGGTTAAAGACCTCTCAAGACTGCACCGCTGTGGGTATCCAGGTGGCAAAGAGATGCAAACCTAGCATTACGCTGAATAAAAGCTATTTTTAGAGCCACACGTTTTAAAAGGTTCATCAGTTGGCAAACTACTCTGTGCATAAATATTGCTGATGTTCCCTTTGCATTTCTCCATCCAGAAAATATCAGACAATCAATAGTTTAAAATGTGGTCCTCATTTGCCAACAGGTAATCCTGTGGAATACACACTCGGCATCGTTCACCTTTAGAACTCAAAGGATTAATAACATAAGGATACTCATTCTTGTTCTCCCAAGGCTTGTGAGCCTAGCATGCAGCCTAAATGTTAAATGTATAATTTATTTCATCCTTGGTTTGTGTAGGGGAGACCAATTGCTACCTAAACTTAAGAATTAGGAAAATTAGGAAAAAAAGACATTGGAATCAGTGAACTGCATTATGTTTAGGTCAAGGTTGTCTGCTAGTTATAAATATCCTGGAAGGTCTGAGGTTGGAAACACCTGCTTTGAATTCTAAATCTTTACCAAACCAAGCTATGTATACATTATTTCATCTTGTTACATCCTGCTTTAAAAAATTATTACATAAAGAAATCTTGAAATGAAATCTTTTGTTTCATGTATTATATTGTGCAGTTTTTTTCCCCCCTCCCCAATGTATACTGTGTATTCACCTTAACCACAGATCTTTGTAGTAACACAGTTTAATTTATTTGTTCAAAGCACAATATATCAATAGGGGTTAAGGAGTTTTGGAGCCTATTTTTCAAAGTGGATCAGTGCCCTATATACAAACCCAAGGGCACTCAAGGCGACGTGCTGACGTCACCGCGAAAAATTTCTCTCTACCCGGAAGACACGGGCGGAAAGTGCTAGCCGGCCGGCTTATTTGTATTGAATGCCTACTTTTGAAACGATCTCTTGTAAGTGCATACCATTTTTTATTTTTTATTTTATTAAAACCTGACGATTTTACACTATGAGAGCCTTTCTGTCCTTTCATACATCCTGACGCATACTGATGACACCGAGGATGGTCTGTGTATAGATGATCTGGACGTTGGAGGTGTTGACGGTGATTTCTGGGTTTTGGCATAAGGCTCATTTGTATTTTGGATCTGGTAAGAGGCCATTCATACCTATGGTGGAGGTGTTTACTTTCAACACTTTTTCCTAAAGTTTGTCATCAATGTTTACACCTGGGAGATCCTTACTACGGACATTCATCCTATAACTGAACTTTAAGAACACAAGTGATCCTGTACATTCACCTCTTTTTATGTATATGGACTATACTTATGGCTTAATATTACACTGCTTAGTGATATTTGCAGTTTTTAGCGCAATTTTGTTTTTGTATATCCCGTTATACATTCCCTTGACTTCAGATTAGGGTTGCCACCTGTCCAGGATTCACCCAGACAGTTCGGGTTTGGAATCATGCGTCCAGGTTTCAAACTGCCTCCAACCCGGACACATTTTTTAGACCGGACTATAAATTCCCATTATTAGGGTTGATGGCTGCAGTTGCTTAAGCCAAGAGTATCTGTTACATTCTCTCTCATACTGCTCAAAGTTAGCACTAACCTGACAATTACCCCACACCCACAAACAGACGGGATAGGAGAGAGGGCTCAATCTGCTTCTCTTCCTCCCACCCCTACCCTTCTGTGTCTGCCCACACTCCCTGGCGCTTTTCTTCAGAAAAGGAAAGAAGGGGCCAGAAATGAAAATTCCAGCAGACTCAGATACATCTGGATAAGAGATGCTGACTGCCAGGGGCTAAGTGAGATCACCATCCATCCCTGTCTGTGACTGAAGTCTCCCCCCTTCTCTCTCCTGCCTCTGAGTAAGTACAGTAAGGCACATTTGGGTTCTCAGAGCACCCCTTACATAAGAGTTCACCTTTACAGCAGAAGCTACAGTGTTCCCCCTTACATCAGAGTCCTCTCCGTACATCAGAGTTCTCAGTGTTCCCCCTTACATCAGGGTTCCCAGAGCATCCCTTATGTTAGAGGCCCCAGAGTTCTCCCTTACATCAGAATCATCAAATTCCCCCCTTACAGTGTACAACTTTATATGATTAGAAATGTTATTTAATAGCAAAATATAAATGTTGTGCTCCGCTAAAGTGTTTGGGTTTGACTTGAAGAAAAGGTGGCAACCCTACTTCAGATCCCTGGGTTTTGAGATTGACAGAAGCACACTGCAGGGATATACTCTTTCTCCTTTGCTTTTTGCATTGGCTAGGGCCTGGCAATCACTATAAAGCAGCACATTTCCAACATTCGTAGACTTAATTTAGCGGGATACCACCATAAGTTGTTTGAAAGATTTCATGTGCCTTTAACATTTTGATTTTGGAATTAATGGACTTTACTGAATGAAAAGCACACAAAAATTTGTTTGTTCAAGAAAAACATGTCATCCTAATCCTTCAAATTGTTTTGTCACTGTGGTCAAAATCTAATGTAGATTTGACCTACCAATGAATAAAAAAAATAAACAAAAATTAAACAAACTTTCTTAGAACAATATTTTTCTAAGTATTTTCATTTGAAATTCTACCCATCTATGGCAAACTTTAAGGTTTCTGGATGAAGTAGTAAAGCAGATACCTGTGGACAGCAGCCCTGTCAGTCTGGGACAAGGGTAGTGTTAAGGCCCGTACACACAATAGGATTTAACAATGGAAATTGTGTGATGGCAGGCTGTTGTTGGAGAATCTGTATGCTCCGTCAGGCAATTGTTGTCGGATTTTCCGACAACAAATGTGGGATAGCATGCTTTAAAATTTTCCGACAACAAATGTGGGATAGCATGCTTTAAAATTTTCCGACAACAATTGTGTGTTGACGGATTATCTGATCCTGTGTACAGAAGTCCTTCTGACAAAAATCCAATGTACAAACACACATGCTCAGAAGCAATGCTAACCATAACACAACATTAGCAGAAGTTGCCCAAAGGGTGGCGCTAAAGGGCTGAAAAAA
This sequence comes from Rana kukunoris, assembly GCA_029574335.1. Lineage (NCBI taxonomy): Eukaryota > Metazoa > Chordata > Amphibia > Anura > Ranidae > Rana > Rana kukunoris. Next base: position 84,903,353 of record CM056055.1, on the reverse strand, counting down.
CACGTAGTTTCATGTTTGTTGGCCAACAATTCTTTGCCCTTGGTATGCAATACAAGTTCACACCAAAGCCCTTCAGACAAAAGTCCGAGGCTTTGTCCACAGAAAATCCAATCGTGTGTACCAGGATTAAGATTACATATTGATGGACTTGGCCAACAAATTGAAGTAGAACTACAGTGAATACTTTATAAATAGTTAGCAAACTTTTTTTTTTTCCATTTATGAAAAAGCTTTTACATAACCAAATAAAATCTGACCATTGTAAACATTCCTGTCAGTGTTAAATGGTTTATTTTATCCCTCTAATTGTTCCTTTCTCTGGCCAACTTCATTTGTTAAAGTAAATTGAAAAAATAACTGACCTACTGGCTGGTTCACCAGATGAAAATAAAGAAAAAAGCCTAATGCAAGACAACTACTGCAACCACCAGATCTAAGAATTGGTGAGCTTCAATTTAATCCATGTTTGATTTTGGGTTTAGCCACTTGCCCACTGGGCACTTATACCCCTTTCCTAACCAGGCCAATTTTCAGCTTTCAGTGCTCTCACATTTTGAATGACAATTACTCATGCAACACTGTACCCATATGAAACGGTTGTCCTTTTTTCTCACACATTTTTTTGGTAGCATTTATTCAACACTGTTTAAAAAAAAAAAAATGCACTATAAATTAAAAAAAGACAGATTTAAAAAAAAAATGTTTTCTTTGTTTCTGTTATAACATTTTATATATATGGTAAAAATAACCAAAATCAGTTTATATTATTTGGTCCTTGTAAAAGTTATAGTATCTACAAGCTATGATGCCAATCACTAAAAACGAATCGCACCTCATCTCACTTGATGTACTGACGACCTATCTCATTTCTTGAGACACTAACAATCAACAAATTACCCTTATTTTGCAAAGTAGATATTCCAAGGCATTTAGTAAAAGGCATTGTGAGTTTTTTTAAATGTTTGAAGTTGTAATTTTTTACCACTATTCTTTGCAAAAAGAAGATTTGTTTAATTAATTTTTTTCACAAATTTGTCACATTAACAGGTTATTTCTCGCATATGGCATATGCATACTTGCAACTACACCCCAAAACACATTCTGCTACTCCTCCTGAGTATGGCCATACCACATACAGAGGCCCAACATGCAGGGAGCACCGTCAGGTGTTCTAGGGACATAAATTACACATTTAATTTCTTGACTACCTATTACATTTTGAAGACCCTGGAGCACCAGGACAATGGAAATGCCCAAAAAAATTACCCCATTTTGAAAAGCAAACATCCCAACACATTATCTAGGAGGCATAATGAGTCTTTTGAACATGATTTTTTTTCCACACGTTTTTGAAAAATGTGGAAAGAAAATTAAAACACAATTTGTCAATTTCTAAGATATTTCTAAGGCCTCGTACACACGATCAAATCTGTCTGCTGGAAACGGTCTGCTAGACCGTCCCAGCAGACAGATTCGATCGTGTGTACAGGCGAGCCGACGGATTTGGCCACCCGACAGATTTCAAAGCATGCTTTGAAATCTATCGGGTGGGAATCCGTCCGCCCGACATGTCTGCTTGTTAGTACACTTACCAGCAGACATGTCGTGGATTCGGCGCATGCGCGGAAGTGTTTTACTTCCTGGTGCGGTGACGTGGCGGCGTCAACGTCACCGCCACGTCACAGACACGTCAGCGCGCCGTCTGCTGGCGGGGATTTTGGTTTGCTCGTGTGTACACGCAAGCAAACCAAAATCCTAGCAGACAGATTTGTTCAAATCGGTCGGTCCGACCGATTTGAACAAATAGATTGCCTCGTGTGTACGAGGCCTAACACTTACCATGTACATGGAAAAAATTCAACATTTTGCTACTCCTCCAGAGTATGGGGATATCACATGTGTGAGACATTTACACAGTGTGGCCACACACAGAGGCCCAACATGCAGGGAGCACCATCAGGTGTTCTAGAGACAAAAATTTCACATCTAATTTCCTGACTACCTATTACACTTTTGTGAGGCACTGTAGGGCACCAATGGGCACTGTAGTGGCACGGATAAGCACTGATGTGCCACGGATGAGGCACAAATAAACACTGATGTGGCATGGGTGAGTAATGATGTGGCATGAATGAGGCATGGATGAGCATTGATGAGGCATAGATGAGCACTGATGAGGCATGGGTGAGTACTGATGAGGCATGGATGAGCACTGATGTGTCAATGATGAGCACTGATGTGGCATGGATGACCAATCATGTGGCTTGGATGAGGCATGGATGAGCACTGATGTAGCATAAATATGGCATGGGTGAGAACTGATGTGGCACAGATGAGCACTAATGTGGCATGGATGTGGCATGGATGAACACTGATGTGGCATAGATGAGCACTAATGTGGCACGGATGAGCACTGATGTAGCATGAATGTGGCACAGATGAGCACTGATGTGCACCGATGTGGTACTAGTGAGCACTGATGGTACATGGATGTGCACGGATGTGGCTCGGATGTGGCATAGATGAGGCATTGATGGACATGGATGAGGTATGGATGGGAATGGATGAGGCATGGATGAACATGTATTAGGCATGAATGAGGCATGGGTGGGCAAGGATAAGGCATTGATGAGTCATGGATGAGACATGGAGGAGGCATGAATGGCCACAAATCAGCACTTTGGGCACTTCAGATACAGCCCACTTGCGCTGCTGCACTGGCTCCCTCCTCTTTTCACACGCTGTATCGATCAGTGTGAGGAGAGGAGAGAGCTGAACCGGAAATGTGCCGGTTTGTTGAAAAGTGATCGCTCCGTCATTGGACAAAGGGCATAAAAAAACGCAAGTTCGGGAGGACGTCATAGTATGCCCTCCCAGAACGAGCCGACTGCACTGTAGTCGTCATTCGGCAAGTGGTTAAAGTGTTTGGAAAAAAGTTTAGCACAGAGCAGTCCTGATCCTTCTCTTCTCAGGTCCCTCGCTGGCGCTTTGGGCCTCTCCCCCTTGCAGATCGAGCGCATGAAGGTAAAAAACCTTCAGCCTCACTTTAACACCACTTTAGAGGGTTACTTTAAAGGGGTGTTCCAGCCAAAATGTATGTTTATTAAAAGTCAGCAGCTACAAAAAATGTAGCTGCTGGCTTTTAATAAACAATCACTTACCTGCTCCAGCGTTCCAGCGATGCGCCGACCGGGGCTCTGCTCCTCTCCCCCCCTCCCCGGCCGGCATCCTCATTGAGACTGTGGGCACCCGGCCGTGACAGCCTTCGGCCCACGGCTGGGCACCCACTGCGCATGAGCGAGCGGAACTGCGCATGCGCGAGCAGAGCGGCCCGCCGCTGATTGGACAGACGATCGCATGGGACCTGTCATGTGTCCCATGCGATCGCCTACAGGGAGGGGCTGCTGTAGGTGATTAAGCTTAATCGCCTAACCAGCCCCTCGGCGGAAGCAGGAAGTGGGACAGGAAGTCCCACTCCTCCTGAAGCCCCCACTCCCCCCCCCCCAAAAAAAAATTACATGCCAAATGTGGCATGTAAGAGGGAGGGGGTGGAACAAGCGGAAGTCCCATTTTTGGGTGGAACTCCACTTTAATGACAAATTTGTATATATTATCATGAAAAGATTTATTTGCAAAGACCCCAAAGGCTTCCCTGAATCTGAAGAATCTGAAGACCCTTGACTGTACCAACAGACAATTTTGTCTCCTGACTTTCATATTCACAGCAGCAATATAAGTCCTTGCAAAAGATTGGTGGTCAGTCTCACTCGTTATCACACAGGTTTAACAGGAAATGTCATGGTTATTATTAATTATTAAAAACCTAGTTACTTTATTTAAAAATTCAATGCACCAATCTAATTACAAAAACTTTCTGAACCTTAGATTTCAAATTGTCTTCTGTACAAGTATGATCACTCTTTACTTAGCCCCCTGATTATTAATAGCGGCATCATTCTGATCTATATACTGAAGGCCTGGTCACTCTAGGCTCGTCCCCCACCACCCTCAAACCCCCTACTCTGCTTCTCCCACCTAGCTATACACTTATTTTGCAATAATAATTATTGTCATTTTTAAATAATGTCATACAAATAAAAGAATAAGGAAGACAATAGTTGAATATATTAATATATTAAAGGGGTGGTTCACCCAAAAACCTTTTTTTTAACATTGATTGAGGCTCGTTTTGTCAAGGGGAATCGTTTTTGTTTTTTTTAGAATCGAAGCAGTACTTACCGTTTTAGAGATGCATCGTCTCCGTCGCTTCCGGGTATGGTCTTCTGGTCTGGGCGTTCCTATTTGATTAACAGGCTTCCGACAGGCTTCCGACGGTCTCATACATCGCGTCACGAGTAGCCGAAAGAAGCCGAGCGCCGGTGCGGCTCTATACTGCGCCTGCGCACCGTTGTTCGGCTACTTTCGGAAAATCGTGACGCGAGGTATCCCACTGTCAGAAGCCTGTCGGAAGCCTGTCAATCAAATAGGAACGCCCATTCCCGAAGACCATACAGTACACGGAAGCGACGGAGAAGATGCATCTCTAAAACGGTAAGTACTGCTTCGATTCTAAAAAAAAACACAGATTCCCCTTGACAAAACGAGCCTCAATCAATGTTAAAAAAAAGGTTTTTGGGTGAACCACCCCTTTAATTTAAATGTTAATATTACAACACTATTTCATATATATTTGTGCTTCTTCTAAAAGTGCTGCCATTAATAAAAAAATCACAGCTTGAATTGACAAAATTCTGTGTTGAACTGACATGCCAAGAAGTCAGAAAGAAAACTTATTATACCATTTCCCTGTGATGAATTTTTGGCACGTTTAAGACCAAAATTTCATACATAAAATTGCCCAAAGAGCTGAAATAAAATTCTACACTTCACTGTGCAGTCAATCAACAGGCAAATGAGGGGTCACATGCCAGACTAGGTACAGGTCTTATCACAGGGATAACCGAACATGAAGATAAAGGAAGAGTAAATCATCATTCATTTGAATCACCTTGGTCAATTTACAATCACACTATCGGGGGAATTAATATAAAACGTCAACTGGTGCCATTGCCCTTCACAACAACCAATCGGCTTATAGCTTTCATTTTTTTCCCCACACAGATTGATAAATGTGCTATACATCATGGGGGAATTGGTTGACTGAGCAATAGAAAGATGTTTTCAATGATGAGTTCATATTCTGTTTAGATAAATCTGACAATGAGCCTAGAAAAGAGCAGAAGAAAGGGCTGAGTTGGCAATTTTGGAACATCGTACATCAGCAGCTTCTAAAGTCATAATAATTAGGGGGGCTTTGAGTACAAGACAGCGACTTGAAGACTGTTAGCCCAAGAGCACTGTGACAACCAGGTAATGTTCACACCTTGGTAATGCCTGCTGTTAAACCCCTATTAAACCAACTAAAAAAATTCCAACAAATGAATGCCTCTTTTTTATAATACTGCTGTCACTAGACAAGAACTCGAGTGGCTTAGTAATTTTTTGAACCGACTGAGTGATGCAGGTCTAGAAAAAGGTCATCATGTATCTTTTTAGTACATACATCTTATTGACTGTGAATTTAATTAAATCAGCAGTTTTAAAGAATAAAAAAAGTAGGTACTATGAATAAATTATTTACCATGTTAATCTAAAATGAGTTATAGGTTATACCGTTTACACTTTCAAAACTTTTATACTTAGAATGAATACTATACTGTTATTTCCATGTATATATTCATCTGTATCTGTAGGTATTATGTGAGAAATGAAGGCAGAATACAAAGCAGATCATTTGGGAGAATGGTGTAGCAGCAGATAAAATCATTTTGAAACTGTAAAATAACATCTGCAATCTAGAGTATTTGCTGTATGCAAGACTTATATATGTTTTGCAGTTACATTCTTATTTTAGCAAGGTACCTAGTTTTCATACATGGCCTAAAATAAAAATGTATTTGTTCTGTATACAGATCTAACACACTCAGTTTTATCTGAAGATAGAAATCTTCAGAAAAAAATGAAAGCAGTTCAATGAATGTGTCACTGTGCAGCAGGGTAGATCTTTAAAATCTCATTCATTAATTCAGTAAGGAATACAATACTTGTATCAGCTGAAGTTCTATTTTCTACCACTAGAAGCAGGCTATGACCATCCAGAGCAAGGTGCTGAGCTTCTATGGTTTGAAATGAGTTAAACATGGAAAGGAGGTGCTTTCCAGATTCAATCCTTCCAGCAATGGAATGTGGGAGGGGGTAACCTAGCAACAGTCTCTCCATCTTTGTAACCTAGGAAACAAACCATACAGTAAGACTATACTGTTTCTTTATAAAGAGTAAGAATGCATCGACTCTGGGCTGAAACTGCAAAACACATCCACTAGTCATTTTCCTCTTATTCATGACCACTTTACAGATTCACTCAAAGCTGCAATTGGAAGCTCTTGTTTTAACTGTAATTGCATGCCATGCCATATTCAACATTTATACTTTACCTATACTGTTCCATGAACAAAGTGCATATTTTTCTTATTACTGATTTCAGAAACAGTATGTTTCCTTATGCTTGAAGCACAACTGCCTGACAATAGTACACAGTATAGTAACAATGGTACACAGTATAGTAACACATTACATAAACAAGTCCTCCCTTGCATTGGGGCTGCTCCCATACTGCAAGGGCATAGGCGTGCGCACAGGGTGTGCCAGGTGTGACTGGGCACACCCTAATCATCTAGTGCACATTGGCATTATTGCTCTGTGTGCCAGTGGGGAGATGTGAAAGATCTCCCTCTCACCCACTCTGCCATAAGAAAAGTTATTACTTGCTTCTCTTACACTGTGCCAACAGGGAGATTAATGTACTGGGACAATATACATTTAGACACATACACACGCATGTGTGTTTGAGCTTTGGGGTGCACACCCTAATGCAATGGGCTGCGCACACCTATGTGCAAGGGTTAAATAGTAATTTAGTCTATGGCAGCCTTTCTCAACCATGGCGCCACCTGAGGTTATCAGCATCCTGGTATAGAAAGTTGGAGCTTGTCGAAAATTGCAGTCAGGAAAGTGAAAGCAGTGAAAAGGTAAGATGTCTTCCTGAATCCCGAGCTCTTCATCTCCCTCTTAAAGGGTAAGTTCGTCTTTGTACACTTTTTTTTTCTAAATTCCAGCTCCCCAATGGACCAATATAGCATTTATCTACTTTTTTTGCAAAATTATAAACGCTCTCCATCAAATATACAGTCACTTACTTTACTTGTGCTCATCCACGTATCCAGACGTTTCCATTAGTAATGTCTTCTTCCTTAACAGTGAAAGAAAAAGGGTCTAATGTGCTACTGTGAGTAAACGGAAGTGAACTATGGTAGCATCAACTGGTCTGAGGCCGCTCAATCTAGAGTGTCCACAAAACACAAATAGTGAAATAAATGAAAATAGTGATAAGCGCTTCAAATTAGTGATGCGTGAGCACTGCTCAAAAACATGTAATATTAGTCAAATAATAAAATGCTACTAAAGAGCTATAAGGTGCATGTATCCTGCTCATACAATAGTATCAAATGTGTAAAGTCCCATACAACAGGTGCATCTATGTGACGATAGATGAAATCCTATTCAACCAGTGTAAATGTGTACTGGGTGAAGGGTAAAGCTTGCACTAGACAGTCTCTATAAAGTGGTGGGATGGTAGGCTGGGTATAGAATGGTTGAAGTCTTCACTCTGGATACTGTACAAGGTCTAGAAATCCACAAGAGTGTTGTAGTTCCCTTACCTTAAGGGTGATATATGCGGGCATATAGTGTGGATCATCCAGTATCCGAGGTCTCGCTTTCTCAGTGAGGTTCCCTCTCCCTCTTCCTCGTGGCTGTGATTGTCCGGGCTCAGCAATCCACAGGGGAGATGTAGCAGGTGTGGGGGAAGATAAAGAAAAAATGCCTCCAATGGTGAAGTAGGTAGGTGCCAGTAAAAGCAGTTTAATGGGTAAAAAGATAAAATCCAAAACAAGCTAGTGCAAAAATGGAGACGGAGCGATCGTACTACCGCTGTAATCTATTGGCCTCCGGCTTGTGCGGGTGTCATGTGATCTCGACTTCCCTACGGCGTTACGTCACGTGCCTTGAGAAAGCAAGACCTCGGATACTGGATGATCCACACTATATGCCCACATATAGCACCCTTAAGGTAAGGGAACTACAACACTCTTGTGGATTTCTAGACCTTGTACAGCATCCAGAGTGAAGACTTCAACCATTCTATACCCAGCCTACCATCCCACCACTTTATAGAGACTGTCTAGTGCATGGGTCTTCAAACTACGGCCCTCCAGTTGTTCAGGAACTACAATTCCCATCATGCCTACGAATGTCAGAGTTTTCAATGCCTCATGGGATGTGTAGTTCCGCAACAGCTGGAGGGCCGTAGTTTGAGGATCCCAGGTCTAGTGCAATCTTAAACCTTATCCAGTACACATTTACACTGGTTGAATAGGATTTCATCTATCGTCACATAGATGCACCTGTTGTATGGGACTTTACACATTTGATACTATTGTATGAGCAGGATACATGCACCTTATAGCTATTTAGTAGCATTTCATTATTTGACTAATATCACATGTTTTTGAGCAGTGCTCACGCATCACCAATTTGAAGCGCTTATCACTATTTTCATTTATTCTTCCTTAACAGGCTGTAGGTCGTGACACAGGAAGGAGTTGACCATAGGGTGACCACGTGTCCCGGATTGCCTGTGACAGTCCCGCATTTTGCAGGTCTGTCCCGGGCACCTTCATTCCAGAACAATACAGTGTCCTGGAATGAAACTGACACAGCCACCCCCCAAGCCAAACTAATGCCCCCAAAAAAGGCCACCACTTCACCGCTTTACTCACTGACCGTACTTGTCCTGGCTGGAAATGCCTGGAGGAGCACAGTCCCCACCCCCTGCTTGTGATTGGAGAAATCATAAATCCTGCCTCTTGTGTCCAATCACTGTGTTGTGATTCGTTACAGCACAAACTGATTTTTGGGAAGGGGGGTGTCCCTGAATGGTGGTTTGGAAATGTGGTCACCCTAGTTGACCAGCTGACCTCATTAGCACACACTCTGCATCATACACCCTCCCAGCTACATTTTTTTTTAAATAAAATGCAATCAATCAGCGATCACCCTTCACACTAAATACACAATCAGAGCAGATTGCATAGTGTATGGCCATCTTTATACAAGTACATAGGAGGGAGTAGACAGAAACACTAAGCTGTCAAGCCCCATTTACATTTCTGCACAGCGGGAACTCGCATTCCCACATGCATTTTTTGTTTTTTAGCGAGGGGGGAGGCATTTGAGGATTTTCACTTATCACACATAGAACAGCCCATCCACCTGAATGGGCTGCCCTCCACACATAAATCAACCCAATTTTTTTTTGCATTTTTACTGCAATTTTTGGTGCAGTGCATTTCTGAAATGCAAGGAAACGCACATCTAGCATATCTAGCATAGTGGGAGCGCACAGTCTGTGTCTCGTTTTTCCTATGACACACATAGGGAAGCCTGTTGATTTCAATTGGCTGCACTTTATGTGGTTAATGGGACATTTTGGCGTTTTGTTGGTTGTTTGTTCTTTACTGCATTTGCCCCTCGTGGCAAAATGTGTATTGGCTTTGTGTTTGGTGTGCCGTTAACAAATAATCGCACTGAAAACACAACTAGTAATTTTAGGTGTATAAAGATAGCCATACACTATACAATCTGATTGGACACAAATTATGTGAGCAGACTGCAGTTCCTCTTTAACCAGATGCTGACCGCCCACCGTCGTTATATGGCGGGACGGTGGCACTGCTGGGCGAGAGCACGTAGCTCTACGTCCTCCCTTTAGCGGTCGCTAGGGGGTGCGCGCGCGCGCACCCCCGCTTGTCCCCCGAGGCACGCGCGCTCGTTCGTTCGTTACAGAGCGGGGAACGGGAGCTTTGTGTGTAAACATAAAGCTCATGGTCCTGTCAGCGGGGGAAACGCTGATCTCCTGTTCATACAATGTATGAACAGAAGATCAGTGATTTCCCCTAGTGAGTCAACCCCCCCATACAGTTAGAACACACCCAGGAACACACTTAACCCCTTCCCTGCCCCCTAGTGTTAACCCCTTCACTGCCAATGGCATTTTTATAGTAATCCAATGCATTTTTATAGCATTGATCGCTATAAAAATGCCAATGCTCCCAAAAAAATTTCAAAATTGTTCGATGTGTCCACCATAATGTCTCGGTACTGAAAAAAAACGCTGATCGCCACCATTACTAGTAAAAAAAAAATATTAATAAAAATGCCATAAAACTACCCCCTTTTTTGTAAACGCTATAAATTTTGCGCAAACCAATCAATAAACGCTAATTGCGATTTTTTTTTTTACGAAAAGTATGTTGAAGAATACGAATCGGCCTAAACTGAGGAAAAAAAAATTTTTTATATATTTTTTGGGGATATTTATTATAGCAAAATGTAAAAAATATTGCATTTTTTTTCAAAATAGTCGCTCTATTTTTGTTTATAGCGCAAAAAATAAAAACCGCAGAGATGATCAAATACCACCAAAAGAAAGCTCAAAAAAAGGACGCCAATTTTGTTTGGGAGCCGCATCGCACGACCGCGCAATTGTCAGTTAAAGCGGCGCAGTGCCGAATCACAAAAAGTGCTCTGGTCTTTGACCAGCAATATGGTCCGGGGGTTAAGTGGTTAAGATCAGCACTATTGTCTGTGTGGCGGGAATGTGTGTGATTTGGAATGCATTTCCCAACATGCAGTAATGTGAACAAAGAAATATGTTTCAAGGGTGCCGTGACTAGAAAGAGGTTAAAGAAACACTGGTCTAAAAGATGCGTAAAGCAGGTTTATTCACCAGATCCACCGCTCCCCCAGAAAACAGTAAGTTTCTCTGCTCCAGCAGTGTACAGTTACTTGGCAACCTAATGTAGAGTGCAGGGCTATGGTCCCTGCATTGGCCTTTATGATGTCAGAGTCCTCTGATCACCAGAGTGCAGGGGAGAAGAGGCTGCCAGGATCAGTTTAGCAGCACAAAGAAGCCTGAAGGAGAGGAGGATAAGGTAAATAAAACTGCTTTACCCATCCCACTAAAGACTAATAAGCAGTTAACTCCTGCAGTAGGTAGGTGGCTACATGTTCACTGAATGGTGGAAGCAGCAAGTGGCAAACGTGCACAGACCATTACAAATTAGTGTTTATATACAATAAAGAGATATTATTCTTAAGCTACAGCAGTAATTAACAAATAATGTAGGCTGGAACTGTTGTCCTTTCCTTTTGAAAATACTAGTTCCTTGGCAATCATGCTGATGGGCATTGGCTTCAATAGTTTGTGACCTTGAAAATGCATACAGATCACTAAGAGTTAAATAACGGCCAAAAAAATGCAACAAAAATAATGCTTGCAGTAAATCAGTTGTGAAAGTGCAATTTACTAAGAATTTTGGATTAAATACCGAATGCAGTATTTGTTTGATTCTGCGGTAATTACCACATTAATAAGGTAATTTACTGCATTAAGCTGGTTACTAAGGAGCAGGCCGGGAGGCCGATGGCTCATCCCTAAGAACGGATGACTCATCAGCTGTCAGTGGGTTGCTCACTGACAGCTGAATGTAAATATATATATATATACATATTTATTGTTTAAAACAGCATGGGGAGGCCAAAAAAAAATCCATACCAGATCCATATCCAAGCATGCAGCCAGGCAGGTCAGGAAAGGGGGGGGGGGGGTGAGTGGGCGCTCCATCTCCTGAGCCCTACACTTTGTGTGTTACACACTCCTGAGCCATGCACTATCTGTGTTGCACACTCCTGAGCCCTGCACACTTTGAGTTATGCACTCCTGAGCCCTGCACTCTGATTCCTGCATTCATATAGTAAAATTACTCCTGCGCTCTGCCCTGTACATCCACAATCCCACGCTTCATGCATAATGCACTCCTGACCCCTGGCATTATGGCTAAAGTGACTAAACCTCACTCTGTGACTGCATCTTAGGAGAATTATTTCATCAGTCTGCTGTAGACTCAGTTAAATAATGTGTTGCTTTCCTCTGGGACAAATATTTCAACGTTGTGGCAGCTCACAGAGTAAGAGTCATCAGCAGGGCAGCTGAGATGGAAAGGAAAATGGGATTGATTTACTAAAGCCTTGTACGAGTTTTTTTTCAACCCAAAATGAAACTGACAGCTCATGCACAGCATGCACAGACCATGTGTTAGTACAGCGATCTCCCCTGCTGTGCTATTGTGTTCTGACGAGAAGACAAGCCCCCTGCCAGAACACTCCGGTCAGTTTTCCCAGCCATTGGCTAAGAGCGCTGATCAGGAGCCAGTCGGCAGACCTTCTTCAGTCAAGACCCTGTAACAAAAGCCTGACTGCTGAACACACATTTGACATTTGACCCATGTGTACTAGGTTATAAGGCAAAAAGCACTTTTCTAGGAAAGTTTCATATTGCTTGGTGAAATTCACTTTGCAGCTAATACCCAATCTCCTGCAAATAAAATACAAACAAAATGTATTTTGCTTGTCCATAATTGGACAATGGCAGTCATCAATGCACTTTTTAATGTGGCAAATGCGACGTAATGTTGATAAATGTAAAGTTATGCATTTGGGGGCTAAAACATACAGACATTATACACTCTAGGAAGAGCACAGCTGGAGAAACCAATGGTGGAGAAGGATCTCTGTGTGAAAGAGGTGCAAGCTTATGAGTGAGTATGCAAACACCTTAAAGTAGAACTAAGGCTGGGTTCACACTAGTGCGGGAACCCTGCGAATCCACTGTGGGTTTCCGCATCACACCTGACTCGCACGGCACTTCACACTGCCATATGCAAACTGCTGGGGAGTGTCAATTCATTGTTAATGAAACCCCCATTTCAGCTTGCATATTGCACTGCAAACTGTCAGTTTGCACATGAATCTGATCGCACAGGATGCAATCCGATTCTGGTGCAAACCAAAAAAAAGGTCCTTTGCAAGTTTAGTCCAAATGCAATGCGATTTCAGCCATACTATCTGTATAGCTGAAATCGCATTACACAACAGATGCGATCTCACACAGCGCACCAATGTGAACCGGCCCTTAAGGCAATTGTTTTTTTGTTTTTTTTGGATAGAGTAAGGGAGGGTAAGTTTTTTGTTTTGCCATTACTTCCTGGCCAAAATAAGAAGTGAGAGGAAATCCTCCAAAGTGAGGGTATTACCAGGTCACCAGAACTAGTGTCTCTATTAAAGGATTTCTCCTCTATTATTGTTCTGTGTCAAGCCAAAATTTGGGAAATTTTTACTTCCACTTGTGATCTTGTGATGTTAACGGTACACAGGACAAATAGAGGATGAATCTCCTTAACAGAGGCACATGCAGCAATAAAAACTGATAGGTGTTCTAATCCCTCTCCACTCTATCCAAAACGAAACAAAAAAACAAAAACAAAAAAAAGTTTTGCCTTTACTTACACTGTAAAAATACATGAGTAGAAACGTAGGCAACCTTTGCCTGTACAGCTAGAGTGCTTTCTGACTGCCCAGCAGGCACATCCCACAGTAGTACTGAAGGGACAGCGAGATGCAGCTACTGTAGTGAGCTGTTCATGGTACTGAAATGTTAAATGTAATGCAACATTACAAAGAGATGTTTTATGCATTACAGTATTCTGAAATGACCCTTTATAGCTGATTTAGGTTAAAAATGTGAATAAAGGAACACAATCAATTACCATATTCTATCACATTTAAACCAACATACCAACATACCCCCCCCCCCCCTAAAAAAAAAGGGCACACAAACAAAGGTGTTGGTTGAAAGGACATTCACTGAGGTGTAAATTGTTGGTTTATACTCAAGGAACCTCTTTATCCTCTCTCCATTTAGACAGCTACTAAATGCAACAGGATGGACATTTTTCAACCTCACCTATTATGTAACAGGTCAGAAAATGTAGGATAAAGTCCTGGGGGCAACTGTAATCTCATGAGCAGGGCAATCAAAACATGTATGCACCCTTTTCCACTATTCCAGGAAATGTCACTCTTTCCATTTCCAAAGATGTGTGCCTAATGAGTACCATTCACAACACCTCTACTGTCATGGTACACACAAAAGGTGGAAAAGACATAATGAAACCACAAATTGTGATGGATTACAACAACACCATGGGAGGTGTTGACAGAACTGACCAGGCCATGACATTTTAGAGTCGGTTCACACTGGGGCGACACGACTTCCAGCACGACTTTCAGAAGCAACTTCAACACGACTTGAACATGAACCACAGGGTGATCTGGGGCGATTTACAACACGACTTGAAGTCCTTTTCAGGTCAGGAGACATTCCAGCGGCCAATAAAACAACAATCAGCTCTGGGAGAGGGAGGGGAGGGAGGGGTTTGCCTGAGAAATGTATGTTATCTTGCTGGAAAGTAGCTTCAATTAAAACAGTGATCAGACTTGGAAGCGACTTCCATTGAAATCAATGGGTACAAATCACCTAGAAGTCTGATTGAAGTAGTACAGGAACCTTTTCTGAAGTCTGAGCGACATGAGTAGTGTGTATTAACACCGCTCCCATTCACTTACATTGCTTTTCTGAACAGCGCGACTTGGGACGACTTGAGACGACTTCAAGTCAGATCCCAAGTCGCCCCAGTGTGAACCGACTCTTATCCAGCTATGAGAAAACAACAAAAACAAATATTACAAAAAAATCTTCAGGCATCTTCTTGAACAATGCCTGTCAAATGCCTTCATTTTGCTAAAAAAATAAATAAAAAAAAACTGTGAGAAAGCCTATGGTTCATGCGGACTTTGTTTCCAAAGTTGCCAAACTTATATTTCTCAAGCACCAAACACCAACGACTGTAAATAGAGCTGGATGTCGTGCTGCTGGCATTGTGAAACCGGAACGCCTGACTGGTCATCACTTTATGGACCACATCCCACCAACGGAAAATAAGTCTGTACCCACAAGGATGTGCGTGGTTTGGTTTGCTGCTCTAAGTGTGATGACACTAGAGGGAAAATCAGAAAAGAAACCATGGGCCAGATCCACAGAGAGAGTAAAGAGTGAATCCTCAAACCAAGATACGACGGCTTCTGGATTAGATCCGACAGGTATACGTCCTCGTACGCCTTTCGGATCTAAGATGCAATACTTCGGCATCCGCTGGGTGGCGTTCACGTTGTTTTCCACATCGGGTATGCAAATTAGCTATTTCCGACGATCCACGAACATACGCGCGTCCGTCGCATTCTCTTACGTCGTCTCTAAAGGTAATGGGTGGAAAATCTCGCGCCAATGAGGGGGAGGGGTGAGAAAATTCGATTTAGAAAAGCTGCTCCCTGAATAAATCAAATGGATTGAATTATAATAATTGTGTGCATGTAATAGGGGCGCTAAAAGAAAAATAAATAGGTGAATCAATACAACCTATCCCAATATGAACATAAATCCTTATTACAAATAGTATTATAAAATGTGAAATGTGCATATAAAAAATCAATGATAATGACAGCACCTGCAGTGAAGAAGTGTGCAATTATATATGAGTGAATATGATAAGACAATATACAATACACGGTGAAATGTATAGTGACCATAAATAATATTAATGTGCTCCGTGCTCAAAAAGTCCTTGTGGTAGGTTCCACCTTCACCAATGGGACACCTCAAGTGGGGATGGATGGCTCCTTACCAGATGAAGTTGACCTAAACTAAGGTCAATAGAGCCTGGGTAACACCACCTTGCGCATGGGGGATTCCAATGATGTTGAACGAATAATGCCGATGTCATATGAAAAAAGGAAGAACAGCTCCCATAGTGTAAAACTATTTATTTAAGATAAAAACAAATACACAGTGCCAAGTGGCCCCTTACTTGAATGGGTGCCCGTATCCCGGCACTGAGGCTGTAGGCTTGTAGGTATGGAGAGAGAAGCGAAGACCGGCGTGCGTTCCACTGCTGTGCGCGAGGAAACCAGATAACCGGAAGTAGGTAATCAATGCGTGCCCAGGTACCGCCTCGACATATGTTTCGATATGATCGTCATCAGGAAGCGTACCTGGCGCACGCTAAGGGCTGGTATTATAGGCCTGTCAATCACCGGATGGGGGGGGGGGGTGCAATGCGATACTACAACAGCCTCTGTTCCGGTTGTGGCAGCCATTCAATACAATCGTAATACAGAAATTAAACAAAGCGTTCGCAACCATTTGCAGTGTACAAACATAACTGCAGATTCGAGATGCAAAACCATACTCAAGTGGCAAACATATCTACAGATAATTGTAACAATCAGCAGATACAAATGAGTAATGTCAGTCTCCAAGTCACAGTTAAAAATAAAAAACAAATGTGCATATACATGTAAATAAAGAATGTATAAATTTTAACTGGGTGATGCCATCCTATAATCAAAAATAGAGACAAACCCTTGCACGTATGCCAATAATAAATCATTGGCATATCAATATTACTTAAACCAACTAAATGTAAAATATATTATTTAAAATAATATTAAAATTATAATTATATTAAAATATATATTTTTATGGACAGGAAAAATATATATATATTACATTAAAAAAAAATTTATATAAATGAAATTCCAGTTTTAAAAAACCTAATCATTTATATTAAATTACAATTTAAAATTAAAAACCCTCATTATTCATCGGTCAAAAAACAATTGAGGTCCAGCTCAATGTTGAGGCCCAGGGGCCTCATCGTCCTAAGGCGATGGATCCACTGGGTCTCATTCTGGGATACCGCCTTAATCATGTCGGTTCCACGCCAATGATTGGTAATTCTATCTATCCCATAAAAAGTGAGTAAGCTGGGATCCCTGTTATGGTAAAGATCAAAATGTTTGGACACACTATGATCAGAATATCCTTTTATAATGTTGGCCACATGTTCATTAATTCTAATTTTGAGTTCTCGGGTAGTGCGGCCAACATATTGGAGATTACAGGGACATACCAATACATAGGTAACAAACTTAGAATGACACGTGATCAGTGGTTTGATGGTGTATTCACGGTTGGTTACACTAGATTTGAATTTGCTAACCTTTTTTCCTTGCCTTTTTGTTTTTTTGCATGATCTGCATCGGGTACAGTAATGGAAACTAGACCCATCAAGAAAGGTAAGGGGTTTTGCCGGAGGATCTGGGACATTGGCTGCCACCATATTTCTCAGCCCTGGTGCTCGCCGGTATATAAAGGTAGGACATACGGGTAGAATCTTGGCCAAATCACTATCTTTGAGTAGGATTGGCCAATACTCTTTAATAATTTTTTCTATATTCCTATATTGCCTATGATATCCAGACAAAAAAGGCACATCTTCTTTTCTTGGAGGTTTAACCTTACTTACTAATAAGGCTTGTCTGTCCATGTCCAAAACTTCTTTTTGGGCCTTCTGTAATTGGTTTGGGCAATAACCTTTTTCTAAAAATTTGGTAGTAAGTACCTCTGACTGTTGAACATAGTCCGCTAAATCATTACAATTTCTCCGAATTCGCATAAATTGGCCCTTTGGTATGGCACCCAACCATTTGGGATGATGGCAACTGGAGGTTGGTACATACCCATTACGGTCAGTTGGCTTAAAGTAAGTCATAGTGTGGATCTGGTTACCTTGTTTGGTTAAGATGAGGTCCAAATAGTGGATTGAGGTCTTGTTAAATTCAGCGGTGAAGCTGAGACCATAATTATTGTTGTTCATTTGGACTAAAAATTGTTCTAAGGAGAGTTGGGAGACCTCCAATAGAAGTACAATATCATCTATATACCTCCGGTAATAAACCAGAGGGGTAACTTTATCTTTATAGATGGTTTCCTCCTCCCATCTATTAAGTACCAAGTTTGCCACACTGGGTGCATACCGAGCCCCCATTGCGACTCCTCTGATCTGTTTGTAAAAATTTCCTTGGGCCCAGAAATAATTATTTCCCATGGCTAATAGGAGTCCCTTAACCAAAAAATTGATCTGAGCCGAGGGTATTGCAGATTGGAGTTCTAATGCTTGTTGAACAGCTGAAATTGCATCAGGTTGGCGAATGTTGGTATAAAGAGATTCGACGTCTACAGTAACCAACCATACATTTTCGGAAACTGTAAATGTTGCTAAGGACTTGATAAGTTCTCTACTGTCCTTCAAATAGGATTTGCCTTGAGTAAACCAAGTACTCTCTGGGAGAGAACCTATAAACAATAGATGGCCTAACCCAATCCTCTTTATTCTTACAGATAAAGAGGCAACGAACAAAATTCCCATTTTAGGCCCAGAGGTTCCCCAGGGACCATTAGTAATCCAGGTGTTGACTTATCTCGGGCGGAGCTACAGTATTGTCACATGGATTAAAATTTGCTGTACAATATCAAAAAATATTTTTCCCAGCATATGAACCCAAAACCATGTGTTCAAACACAGTGGGTTAAAGAATAGTTCAGTTTTTAATCCAACCCACCACCATGTGGACTATGGTACAAGGGAAAATTCAAGATTTAGATATTAAAGCTTTTGATACTAAACATACCAGCAACCATAACCTGGTGTCGGATGGAATTAAAGCCTTAGAAGAAAATAAAAACATAGTAGTACAAAGGCGGTGGGGTGGTAATACTCAAGGACTATTATGGAGAAATCTTTGCTGAGTGCCACAGACACTTATTCTCTTCTTCCTGGGGATCCTTTGGGTAAACTCAAAAATGAGCTTACCCTCTGGGTTAAAGATGGCCTAACTCTATTCTTACAGATAAAGAGGCACAATATTTGGTTCCAAAAGTACCTCGTACACCTGTACTGTACACGATTCCAAAAATCCACAAAAACAATACTCACCCACCTGGTAGGCCTATTGTTAGCGGTATAGGTTCTCTCTATTCCAGAGTGGGTGAGTACTTGGATATTTATCTCCAACCCTTGGTCACTCAAGGCAAATCCTATTTGAAGGACAGTAGAGAACTTATCAAGTCCTTAGCAACATTTACAGTTTCCGAAAATGTATGGTTGGTTACTGTAGACGTCGAATCTCTTTATACCAACATTCGCCAACCTGATGCAATTTCAGCTGTTCAACAAGCATTAGAACTCCAATCTGCAATACCCTCGGCTCAGATCAATTTTTTGGTTAAGGGACTCCTATTAGCCATGGGAAATAATTATTTCTGGGCCCAAGGAAATTTTTACAAACAGATCAGAGGAGTCGCAATGGGGGCTCGGTATGCACCCAGTGTGGCAAACTTGGTACTTAATAGATGGGAGGAGGAAACCATCTATAAAGATAAAGTTACCCCTCTGGTTTATTACCGGAGGTATATAGATGATATTGTACTTCTATGGGAGGGCTCCCAACTCTCCTTAGAACAATTTTTAGTCCAAATGAACAACAATAATTATGGTCTCAGCTTCACCGCTGAATTTAACAAGACCTCAATCCACTATTTGGACCTCATCTTAACCAAACAAGGTAACCAGATCCACACTATGACTTACTTTAAGCCAACTGACCGTAATGGGTATGTACCAACCTCCAGTTGCCATCATCCCAAATGGTTGGGTGCCATACCAAAGGGCCAATTTATGCGAATTCGGAGAAATTGTAATGATTTAGCGGACTATGTTCAACAGTCAGAGGTACTTACTACCAAATTTTTAGAAAAAGGTTATTGCCCAAACCAATTACAGAAGGCCCAAAAAGAAGTTTTGGACATGGACAGACAAGCCTTATTAGTAAGTAAGGTTAAACCTCCAAGAAAAGAAGATGTGCCTTTTTTGTCTGGATATCATAGGCAATATAGGAATATAGAAAAAATTATTAAAGAGTATTGGCCAATCCTACTCAAAGATAGTGATTTGGCCAAGATTCTACCCGTATGTCCTACCTTTATATACCGGCGAGCACCAGGGCTGAGAAATATGGTGGCAGCCAATGTCCCAGATCCTCCGGCAAAACCCCTTACCTTTCTTGATGGGTCTAGTTTCCATTACTGTACCCGATGCAGATCATGCAAAAAAACAAAAAGGCAAGGAAAAAAGGTTAGCAAATTCAAATCTAGTGTAACCAACCGTGAATACACCATCAAACCACTGATCACGTGTCATTCTAAGTTTGTTACCTATGTATTGGTATGTCCCTGTAATCTCCAATATGTTGGCCGCACTACCCGAGAACTCAAAATTAGAATTAATGAACATGTGGCCAACATTATAAAAGGATATTCTGATCATAGTGTGTCCAAACATTTTGATCTTTACCATAACAGGGATCCCAGCTTACTCACTTTTTATGGGATAGATAGAATTACCAATCATTGGCGTGAGACCCAGTGGATCCATCGCCTTAGGACGATGAGGCCCCTGGGCCTCAACATTGAGCTGGACCTCAATTGTTTTTTGACCGATGAATAATGAGGGTTTTTAATTTTAAATTGTAATTTAATATAAATGATTAGGTTTTTTAAAACTGGAATTTCATTTATATAAAAAAAAATTTAATGTAATATATATATATTTTTCCTGTCCATAAAAATATATATTTTAATATAATTATAATTTTAATATTATTTTAAATAATATATTTTACATTTAGTTGGTTTAAGTAATATTGATATGCCAATGATTTATTATTGGCATACGTGCAAGGGTTTGTCTCTATTTTTGATTATAGGATGGCATCACCCAGTTAAAATTTATACATTCTTTATTTACATGTATATGCACATTTGTTTTTTATTTTTAACTGTGACTTGGAGACTGACATTACTCATTTGTATCTGCTGATTGTTACAATTATCTGTAGATATGTTTGCCACTTGAGTATGGTTTTGCATCTCGAATCTGCAGTTATGTTTGTACACTGCAAATGGTTGCGAACGCTTTGTTTAATTTCTGTATTACGATTGTATTGAATGGCTGCCACAACCGGAACAGAGGCTGTTGTAGTATCGCATTGCCCCCCCCCCCCCCCATCCGGTGATTGACAGGCCTATAATACCAGCCCTTAGCGTGCGCCAGGTACGCTTCCTGATGACGATCATATCGAAACATATGTCGAGGCGGTACCTGGGCACGCATTGATTACCTACTTCCGGTTATCTGGTTTCCTCGCGCACAGCAGTGGAACGCACGCCGGTCTTCGCTTCTCTCTCCATACCTACAAGCCTACAGCCTCAGTGCCGGGATACGGGCACCCATTCAAGTAAGGGGCCACTTGGCACTGTGTATTTGTTTTTATCTTAAATAAATAGTTTTACACTATGGGAGCTGTTCTTCCTTTTTTCATATGACATCAGCATTATTCGTTCAACATCATTGGAATCCCCCATGCGCAAGGTGGTGTTACCCAGGCTCTATTGACCTTAGTTTAGGTCAACTTCATCTGGTAAGGAGCCATCCATCCCCACTTGAGGTGTCCCATTGGTGAAGGTGGAACCTACCACAAGGACTTTTTGAGCACGGAGCACATTAATATTATTTATGGTCACTATACATTTCACCGTGTATTGTATATTGTCTTATCATATTCACTCATATATAATTGCACACTTCTTCACTGCAGGTGCTGTCATTATCATTGATTTTTTATATGCACATTTCACATTTTATAATACTATTTGTAATAAGGATTTATGTTCATATTGGGATAGGTTGTATTGATTCACCTATTTATTTTTCTTTTACGTCGTCTCTAGTCGGCTTTTTCCGGCGTATAGTTAAAGCTGGTATTTTGCGGCGTATAGATAGACTTAAGTCTAACATTAAGACTCATGTTAAGTATGGCCGTCGTTCCCGCGTCAACATTTTCATTTTTATTTTTGTTTGCATAAGTCGTCCGTGAATAGGGATGTACGTAACTCACGTCTACGTAAAAAAAAAATACGTCGTTGCGACGTCATTTAGCGCAATGCACGGCGGGAAATTTAGAAACGGAGCATGCGCAGTTCATTCGGCGCGGGGACGCGCTTCATTTAAATGAATCACGCCCCCCTAATCGCCAATTTGAATTCCGCCGCCAGAGATACACTTTCGGCGCGCAATCTTTCAGGATTCGAAATTACGCCAGGTAAGGTTGGGCGGCGTAGTGTATCTCTGATATGCTGCGCCGATGCAATTGTATGTGGATCTGGCCCCATGTTCTATTGTCCTGATTGTGACGTCGGACGTTGAGCTGTCCCATGTTTCACAATTTACTATACCCAACGTGTGTGTGTGTGTGTATACATTATATATATATATATATATATATATATATATATATATATATATATATATATATATATGTGTGTGTGTGTGTTTGTGTGTATTTGTGTATGTGTGTATGTCAGTACACACAGACACACACACAGACGTGTAAGTCAGTGTGTGTATGTATGCCAGTTACACATTCCATGAGATCAGCATGTACGGAAGCTCTTAGGGACACTAGCATGTCTTTCAGGGTTGTTTCTGACACATGACCTACATACACCACTGACCTGACCTACTGACCTGACCTACATATACTGACCTGACCTACATACCTGACCTACATACACTGACCTGACTTACATACACTGACCTGTCCTACATACACTGACCTGACCTACATACATTGACCTGACCTACATACACTGACCTGACCTACATACATTGACCTAACCTACATACACTGACCTGTCCTACATACACTAATCTGTCCTACATACACTGACCTGACCTACATACACTGACCTGACCTACATACATACACAATCACTAACCTACCTCAGCCCTGGTGTGCGTTGCCGGCATGCCCAATGTGCCCATCAGGAGGAGGAGAGCCGCCGAGCAGGAAGCGGGGATGTGGCAGGCAGCGGGGATGTGGCAGGCAGCCGTGGTGAGCGGCGCTGGCGCCCCCATTGGGCCCATTATACATATGCAGCCTGTCAGCCAGAGGAGGCTCAGGAGCCATGGAGAGCCGCCAAACCGAGCAGGGAACGGAGATGTCGCATGGCGCGCCGGGGAGGATTATAATTCCCGCCTTCTAAGCTTGCGGTGTGTATGATGGACATCACACGTCCCGCGGTCCCAGATTGGACCAGTGGGACGTCTATCATAGGCTCCAGATGGCGGGACCTGCTTTGTCATTTGGCGGCACTTGGTAACAGAATAGTCCCTGCTCGGCGGCACTCAGGGCTAGTTATTAAATACTTCTTGGCCGAGACTTAGGGCTTTTCGGCGACCCATTTGGGCTCCAGCCCCCCCAGCCCACCCCTAATGATGCCCCTGCATACCCGGGATGTTTACTGAAGCAATATGACTAGTAATATCGCACCCTTGTTTGGCCAAAAAAAAATTTTCAGTGTTTTTGATTTAATAGATAAAACACAGAAAATAACACAGACTCGTATAGAATCTAGTCCCAATTCTGCAGCAGCGCTGCAAACCTTAAGTTTGTTCAATTCTCAGTAAGTTGATCAGTAGAAAAAATGCTTGAGTTCAATGTGCTCCAATCACCAACAGTATTCACCACGTGTGGGGATATAGGGTCCCCTTTGGAGAAACACTCACCAGATGGTAGATTTAAAACAGCATATCAATCTATCTCTTTGGACACCGTCTATGGATTATCACTCTCCAGGTATTATCCGCAAGTCAGTACAATGCTGACAAGCTGCTCATATTCAATCGTCAAATATCCAACCGAAATCCGTAATTCATAAAGCCAGTTTAAAAGCTGCGCATCCTGCTCACTACACATGCTGGTGTCCCTAGCTACCAACAATAGGGGGCCGGTTAATAGTACTTTTTGTTCACAGTGTTTTTGATTTGATTGACTAAAATGTTTTGATTTGATTGACTAAAATATATTGAATAAAAAGTATTATGATTTGTTATTATTTATAGTTATTTATTACATTTTAATTTAAGATTTTGTGTTTCAAACTTTATCATACCCGAGATGTCTACTAAACTCTGGTTTGGACGGATTTAAGTGAGTTATTTCTTATGCCTTGTACACACGACTGAAAGAACTGCCATTTTTTATATTGGTCATGAAAAACGGTCGTGTGTATGCTCCCTAGCAGTTTTCTCGACGAAAAAACTGCCCGCAAAAAAATTGAAACCAGCTCTCTTTTTTCTTGTGGTGTTTCCCGTAAAAAATGTTCCCATCGCGAAAAACGGTTGTGTGTATGCTTTTCCGAGGGGAAAAAAAACGTGCATGCTCAGAATGAAGTATGAAGCCCAAAAGCAGCCCAAAGGGTGGCGCCGTTTGAAAGGAACTTGCCCTTTATAGTCCCGCCGTACGTGTTGTACGTCACCACTGTTTAGTCAGACATTTTTTTGCATGAATGTGTGTATGCAAGTCAGGCTGGAGAGGAATCATGTCGGGAAAAACTTTTTTTTTTCCTGCCGAGAAAAATGGTCATGTGTATGAGGCATAAGAATTACAGGCCTACAATATAAAATACCAAATTTCCATGCAAAATAATTGTACCACTTTCTGCATCTAAAATCTTAACAAAAAGCAAAATAATTCCGCGCTGTCTGAGAAAGTAAGCAGCTACAAAAACCAAAGACAAGTGGATAAAAAACAAAATATAAAGTGTAGCACTAAAATTACAGATGATTAATGAATATATTACAGTATAGTATATATTATATATCTGTGAATACATATGTAAAGTGTAAATGGGAGCCTCTGGGATAAGATATATTGAGATTAGGATAAAATGTACCATCATCCTTGCACTAGAGATGTAGGGTACTTGGGTCTAAGGTCCCCGGACCAAAGAGTCAAGAAAAGGTTTTTTTTTTTGGGCCAATTAGGACTATTCCGGTACTTGTATACAGATAAACGATAGAGAAGAAAAATTTATTAAAAATGCTCAAAATTTTATTACAGAGTACAGACAAGACATATTAACATATTAAAATGATGACAATCATCCAGTAACATCACGACAAGGTCCCCGGAGGGGGAAACAGGCATGATGGATTTGAAGACTGTCACAAATTCTCTACTAGTTTCGCAGTTGGAACCGCTTCATCAGGAGAAGATCTAAACATAATTAACAATGAATTAATAAAAATATACATATACAACATAAAGTTACAAAGGGGAACCACGGGCGGTTCTGCTCACCTGGGTATACCCGCAGCATGGTGGCGGCGGGCGAAGCCAGACAAAGTCCCTGAGGGGTGGCCAGAGTGGACACACATATGGAGGGACCTACTTGTCTGGTATAAAGGTAAATGGGTATATAGGTTAGTATCTCCTACTCATATATACTGTTTGTACTCTCTCCCCCAGGCACCTTCGGTCAGCATCACTACCCTGATGCTTTCCCGGGACCATGACAAGTCCCCCACAGGAATATAAGTATCACTATATGCACACATGCACCCCAATATGTTGACACTATTCGGGCTCCTGATCCTGGGATCCACCTACTCTCATTTTAACCCCCTTGTCACCAAGGTAACCATTTACCATCAATACCTCATCACCAGCACATTGTTCAAGATTCCCTTCACTTCCCCTTCCCCCACTTTGTCCCCTCGTCCCTCTTGCTCCTCTTCTCCCCTCTTCGCCTCTCTCCCTGTTGGTCCCTTTCTCACTTAGTCTTTCACTGCCGCTCCAAAACCACCTCCCCCTCCCCTTTCTTGTTCCCCCCCCCTCTTTCTTTCACTTTTTTCATCTTCTTTGCCCTTTCTTGTTTTTTTATACCTCTCTTGGTTCCCTCCAACTTCACTTTCCTATCTCTTCTTTGCTTTCTTTACCTGCAACCCCCCCCCTCCCATTTGTCTGTCACAATCTTTCCTATTCCTATGTTTTTATCTGTTGCCCAACCCCTCCTTCCTCCCTCGCCCTTCCCACCCTCCTCCTCCATTTCCCCTTCCCCCCCCTTTTTCTTCCCCCTCTCCCCCCTCTTTCTTTGTTTTCTTCTCTTCCACCTCCCTTGCTCTCCAGATCTTAATCCCTTTTCCCCCACCCATCACCCCTGAACCCCCATCTTTCAATTCACTCCTAGCAACCACCAGTGTGATGTTTCCCCACACACCCCTCACCTTTTCCCTATACACTGAGGCTGAACTGGATCGATACTAACCCATATACCCATTTACCTTTATACCAGACAAGTAGGTCCCTCCATATGTGTGTCCACTCTGGCCACCCCTCAGGGACTTTGTCTGGCTTCGCCCGCCGCCACCATGCTGTGGGTATACCCAGGTGAGCAGAACCGCCCGTGGTTCCCCTTTGTAACTTTATGTTGTATATGTATATTTTTATTGATTCATTGTTAATTATGTTTAGATCTTCTCCTGATGAAGCGGTTCCAACCGCGAAACTAGTAGAGAATTTGTGACAGTCTTCAAATCCATCGTGCCTGTTTCCCCCTCCGGGGACCTTGTCGTGATGTTACTGGATGATTGTCATAATTTTAATATGTTAATATGTCTTGTCTGTACTCTGTAATAAAATTTTGAGCATTTTTAATTAATTTTTCTTCTCTATCGTTTATCTGTATACAAGTACCGGAATAGTCCTAATTGGCCCAAAAAAAAAACCTTTTCTTGACTCTTTGGTCCGGGGACCTTAGACCCAAGTACCCTACATCACATATGTAAAGTGGACGTGCAAACAGTCTCTATAGAATGAGTGATAGTCCAAATAAATATATAAGTGATGGTGCTTCGATAATTCAAATCGTGGAAAACCAAAAACACAGAAGCCATCACCAGCTGTAGAAAGGCTTACCGGAGAGATTGGACCCTGAGGAACATATGTTCGAGAGGGTCAATCTAGCATGATAAAGATGTGTGGACCAATCAATGCTGCAGCTCACAAACGACCTCCAAATCTCTGGATGGTATGCCCAAAAGTGGATGGTTTAACGTATGTGTTGAAGTGACCCAATGATGGTCAAAAGCCAGAGCTAAAAAAAGGAGTATCCAGTAGAGGAAAGAGAAGAAAAGCACATAGCGTAATCCTGTATTACGAATTGTGTTTTAATACAGGTAAGAACACTTATATTATATGATGATTTAAAAACTGATCAGATAAAAAGCGGCAGCAGTGGGGTACCCGACACATTTTGCAGCCTTGTGCATCGTCTGGGGTGCATCTAAAATCTGACATAATCATACCGCAAGGGAGGTTAAAGTGAAACGATGAGAAATTAGACATTTCTTTAAATATAGTGCCTGGGGGTTCCCTTAGTCTGCCTGTAAAGTGGCACATCTGTACGGTGCAAAGAACTTGCTGCAGAAAAACTGCCATTTCTAAAGAAAAAAATATAATTTAAATTGAAACGGGGTTCCAATCTATTGCCGGCATTTTAGTTTTTGCATTCAGCTGTTAGGGAAGCTTACAGACAGCTGATGACTCATTCGTTGTTAAGGACATTGAGGCTGGCTTCCCGACCCACTCCTAACAACCTATTAACTGTGTGCTCAGTGGGCGAACATCCTACTCCCCACTACCACCAGTAATTTGGCAGCCTAACACTTTTTAATTCTCCGGCAAAAGCACAGAGAAGGCGCACAGGGATAAGGAAAATGAAGGCTGCTACCTGTTCTGACTGAAGCTGATTTCCTTTCCTTTCCTTTTATTGTACTGTGCTTGTTTACACTCCTGTGTGCATAGGCACATTACAATTAATGGGCTGTCTTTTAGCTCAGTAAAAAAAAAAAACTGTACTGAGCTTTTTCAAGCTGCAGTGTGCAAGAGGCCTAAAGAAGCCTGCATTTAATTTTTCACATATTCTTAAGAAGCATTATATAGGCTTTAAACCCCCCTGATCTTTATAATTGCATCCACTGTGGAGCAATGCATCATCAAACACACAGTAGAAAAACAGGGAAGAGGCCTTAAAAGTAAACCTGCAAGGACTACACAAGGAATGATCAAATAATATTCATAAATAAATCTGGAAAATGGTTTGTATGCTCTAAATGTGTTTACACCAGAGTGACTGGATTGACCTGGAGCACACCCATGGCTACTCCTCACTCCTGTGGGTAAACAGGGAGTGCAGGTATGAAGGGAATGTACATATATAAACAGCTTAGGGCATTTAGGTGAACCAGTCACTTTCCCAAGCATAGGATCACTATAAGAGTTGTGTCCACCCCCATTCATTCCAAATGATCAGATCAGAGGCCATGATTTACAAATCATTTTATATATTCTGTGTTTCATTTTCATGTGGCTATCATTTATTAATAAACACATCTATATAAAAATAAACCTTTTTTTCTAATTAAAGTTATAATGTACATTTTCCCAGATTTAAACATTAACCTAGACAAATTACATGAGTAGTAGAAAAGATGAAGAAAACCAATGATATGCAAGAAAGGGATATTATTTTCTCTATACTGATTTATGAAAATTATTCGATGCCTACATGTTTATCTGTGAAATGCTCTATTGGTTTTTAATCACACTACACTAAAAGCTTGGGGGGAAACAAATATCATAAATGCACTTTAACTAATATTAAGCATCCCAGAAAAAACAGATACTGATAAAGAATACACATTTCCCTGAACAGATGGATGATAGGCTAGATATAGTTGCACATAATGTATGTTTTAGCAATAAAGACTGAAACCCATGCAAGTTACATTGACATGGAAACAGATCTAGTAGCTAATGAAAATGATGAACTCCTCTAAGTTCTTTCTTGTTGGGATGGCCTTGAACCAGTTTATATACATTTCCTAGGAGTTATTGTTTCCTATAAACACCAGTTTGCATAGAGCAGTTTTCCTGTATAAAGATACAGTAATTTAAATAAATATATATCTATACTGTATATATGCCATAGATGAATATTTTTATGATTATTATTTATTATTATGTTTCATTTTTTTTAACATCCCTGTGTTTTTGCATAATGTTTGTAAAGAGCCCCCCCAAAAAAAGTGTGGTTTAAAACTATCAATTCACTCTGTGTGTTTCTTCCTTTCAAGAATGAGAAATATTGGTGTTAGCTTCTGATATCTGCAACATGATTTGTACAGCATGCACAATATTATCAGCACAATGCATAGTATGATAACCACACGGTGGCGTCTGTAGAAACAAATCGCTATACAGACCACCAGAACGCTGCATCTCTCATCTTTAGGGATTTGATACAGTCTACAATAATGGGGTAGCCACAACATTGTTATTTAATGTACTCATCTTTACTTGAAGACATACTAAATATGTGTGAAACCCTCAAGGATTGAAGAGTTCAGCAGTTCAAACTATTTTAAATTTAAATGTTATAATGTACAGTATTTTATTTCAGTTAATAACTAGGCACAAAGGATAGGGATGCATTTACCATAAGGTGTAACCCATGTATATACTAAGAATAAACATAGGAGTTTTATGTTTAAGACACATTACAATATACTGTACTGTAGTCACTTTCTTTCATACCTGTTTGTCTTTACTAAACATCTACATTTCTACCTGTGCTGAAGAGAAAGGGATGGGGTTGTATGCCATGAAACATCACATTACCCAAATAACGATTTTTGTTTTGTGTCTACAAGATCTGCTGATCAGTTAATGAGATGCGCAAAAAAACAAAAATAAAGCAAATTTGTTAAGGCGATGCAAACAGTAAAGATGATGTGTAAAGTACACCTACAGTTATCAGAAGTCATCAGTCACAGGTAAATGCAATCTTATTAAATAAGCCGGTTAGCATGTATATAAATATATGTGGATTTGACTTCCTAGGATACATTGACTAAATACAATGAACACCTTGATATTACAGTATCTGTATGCCATCATGCCCTGGACATGCACAAGATTTACTATGATATGAAAAGACGTGCATATTTTCCTGAACAAACATATACAGACTTAATTCTCTGCCTTATTTTGTCTGTTATTCTAGTTAGGATGATTTTTGTCACTTTGGAGCAGATAAATCAATGGAAGTAACCAATTTGTTACTAAGGGATGCTAAATTTTCTAATACTGTATAAAGTAGTCAGAACTGCACCATGCTTTTCTGGAACACTTGCAATTGGTCATATGTTGATACACCTTACATGTGCTTCAAAACATGAACACGTTTTCACTGTTATGCAGGACGGGCTGGAAACCAGGCGCGAGATTGCGTTGGACACAGAATAGTTTGACGCCATATCTGTTTATAAAGCATCTATATTCCCCACTCAAAAGCTCAGTCAATCTTTCATCTTGCAGGACATAGCATACTCCTCAAAAGTCACATTAGTGAAAACGCAGAGCTACTCCATTAAGCACCAGGTGCCAGGCAGGCATAGACACAGTGATACACATGCTTTGGAAGTCTTCCAAACTATTCAAATATTGGAGTGCAATCACTAACACTATTTATAATATGTTTCAAACAAATCTACCCCAATCCCCCCAAAAAATATTTTGGATGAGGAAAATTATACTCCACAAATACACACTACTATTACTCAATTATTATTCATGAAAACCCAATTCAACAAATGGTTGCCTTCTGCTCCCCATACTTTTGATTAATGGAAAGCAGGGTGCATAAAAATCAATTAGGAGGAAACACATACACAATATTGGAATAATGTTTAGCGCTAAACAATCAGTTTAAAGTTTAACATTTTAATGAAAAGGCATGCATCTGTATGCTGATACATGAAGCGCCAAGCAGTGTTGCCAACGGTCAGTATTTGTACTGGCAGCCAGTAAAAAACAGGCAATTTTCTCCTGCCAGTAAATGGCAGTAAAAGTAAAAGGTTGCCAGTAAAAAATATGGCTGTAACGCTCTGCTTGGCCCGGAGCCGGCAGGGACCATCTGAGTGTCTGCTACAATGTGATCAGGAGGTTCTGGCGGAGGCAGTGCTTGAGCTTGTCGTGTGATGTCATGGTGCAATGGAGCCAAGCAGAGCAGCCAGAGCCCCGTGTGCGGGTCCATGGTATGGGAGCAAGGAAGGCTGGGCCCATGACTGTCAGTGCTGTTTAGAATGGAGTGTACTGGAGGGACCGCTAGGCTTGGAGAGAGACTGTCACTGTGACTCAGGAGGGGACGCGTTGTGTCAGTGAGGTCTCATCATCTGTGCAGCTGCACACTGCTGTCATTGTCACTGTGAGTCAATTGTATGTGTGTGTGTGCACCCATTCTAATTTATTGCCCTCCTGTCCCTGAGCTACTTACTTACTCTATTTAAAATAAAATAAGAAATATGTTTTCTACCTTAAATCATATTGCTAATTGCATATTGTATTTGTTTGTAGCCTAAATACTCTAAATTGTACTTAAAACTGTAATTTTGTAATTTTTGGAAATGCCAATAAAAATGTGGCGGTGCCAGTAAATTATGGGTGTTGTGTCAGTAAATTTCAGTCTGGTAGGTTGGCAACACTGGCGCCAAGCCAATCATTTTAAACAGCTTAGGAATTTATTCAGTATATAAGTATAAAACAACACTAAAAACTTGTCTGAAAAATGTTGGAGCACTTACAGAGTGCTAGAGCGGGTGGAAACTTACACCGTCACAGGAGCACATGAGGGCCACCAGAAAGTCTTTATTGAGGGATCCATGAGCACTGTGTGTTAGCCACAGCTGGAGCCTCCATAAGCCTCATGGAGATTTTGGCTGTGTGTCTCTGGGTGGGAGTGGTCCAGGGCTGCAAACTGGGGGGGCCACCCACACGCTGTCTAGCCAATCAGAACTGATGTTGATTGAGTTTATATAAATCAAGCCTTTTTACTAGTGATTTAAATTGACTTTAATTAAATCTAAACCTACCCTGAAGCAAAGTATTATTCATTTAAAGGGAAAAAAGTTTTTATTATCCCCAATTTGTCCAGGCATATTCATGAAGCATTGGGAGAGTTGGCTGGGAACCCCCCTTACTTTTTTATGGGGGTTGATGAGACAAAAGTCACTGGAAAGAAATTATACAATGCTGTTTTTCTGACAGATGTTTGGGATGATTTACAGAAGGCAAATGGATTGTAAATTTTGCATGGGAGTTTGCCCTTAGCTTAGTGAATGAGGTGAAGCTCTGATGACCTTTTTCCTTGCACATGGTTATTTTTTGCAAAGTAAAGTTTTTGCCACTATCAGCAAGCCAAGGGGAAATTCCCTTGAAAGATTGAGAAAGTGGCTGATATGTCCTCTTTAGATAAGGCACCTCATCCCTGACGTAGTGAAAACAAAAGGGCAGAAGGATGGGAATTAGTGTGGTGCCAGAACAAATCAATAAATACATTTTTAAAGAAAGACAAATTTTATTACAAAATAGTATACACAGGTAATACAAACACTAGTTTGTATAAAATTGCACGTACATAGAAGAAGTACAAAAGGTTTACTGTAGGCCAAAGTGGTAATGGCCCAATTACAGTAACGGGTCAGGTACAAATAAAAAATACAATTTGCCTCTCATTAACACAGGTTCATAGGCCAACAAGGCCATGCAAACAACGTTCTACAAAACTTAGTACAATGATATTTGATACACAAGTCTATATGCATAATTTAGGCTATTCATTTTGATGGGAAGAGAGATTATAGCACAACTGTGAATCATAAAACCAATTGGAGGAAAAATCCACAGAGAAACAGATCCTGAAAATACACAGCAGAAAAGACAAGAGGATTCCCCTGGGATATACTACTGAAATGTTGCTAAATAGGGCTGGGATTAAGGGTCAGCATGTCTCAGCTGCTGTACACATTCACACATCACTCACACTTAAATAGACTGTCCATAAATGATGTTCATAATTTGTTAGTAAACACATTCACTTCATGACCCAACTATCTACACTGTGTGCCTTCATGACTGGAGAGAGGGACACAGATTGTAATGACAAAGCAATGCTTAGGCAACAGTTTTTGTTGAGTTCAATGACTACGATCACCAGCTTTGCGTTTGGTTTTTGTCCCTTTTATTGTGATTGTAGCTTTTGGTAACTTTCCAGTCACAGCAAGTATAAACGAAAATGACATATTTCAGTGCATGTTTGGGCAATGTGCATCCACGTCTGCAAGATTATTTGTTCAAATGTTTGGTAAATTAACCAATAGAAATGAATTAGTAAATATCTGAGGGTTAGTTTACCATTCCCCATACATTGTCTATACAGGTAAGAGGCACCTGCAGATAAAAAAAAAACTATGCAGCTTTGACTAAAGTTGAATAATGCCCCAGGTCAGGGGTCTCAAACACAAATTACCTGAGGGTCACAAGACAAGTTTTCATATCCCATGGGGGGCCGCATGCAAACTTTCAAACTTCAAAAACAACAGTACTGGTGTCAGCGAACGCATTATTAACCCCCAGCACTGGTGTCAGCGAGTGCATTATTACCACCAGCACTAGTGTGAGCGGACACACTTTTACCCCCACCACTGGTGTCAGTGGATGCATTATTAACCCCGACCACTACACTGCACACTGACCACTACACACTGACCACTACACACTGACCAGTACACTGCACACTACACTATACGATGACCACTACACTGCACAATGACCACTACATTGCACAATGACCACTTCACTGCACAATGACCACTACACTGCACAATGACCACTACACTACACAATAACCACTCACCATCAGGTTACAGAGCCCAGCACATTAGCGCACAGGGCACAGCACACATCAGGGTACAGAGCCCAGCACAACAGGGCACAGCGCACATCAGGGTACAGAGCCCAGCGCACATCAGGGTACAGAGCCCAGCGCACATCAGGGTACAGAGCCCAGCACATCAGGGTACAGGGCACAGCACATCAAAGCACAGCACAACAGGCCACATCAGGGTACAGGGCATGGCACATCGGGACAAGGCACATGGCACATCAGGGCATAGCACATCAGGACAGAGCACATGGCACATCAGGGTACAGAGCCCAGCACATCAGGGTACAAAGCCCAGCACATCAGGGTACAGAGCCCAGAACATCAGGGTAAGTGGGGCACATCGGGGTACATGGGCACAATCGGGGCACATCAGTGTACATGCGGCACATCAGCCACATCAGGGTACATGGGGAACATCAGAGCACATGGGGCACAATCAGGGCACATCAGGGTACATGGGGTGCATCAGAGCACATGGGGCACAATCAGGGCACATCAGGGTACATGGGGCGCATTTAGGCACATCAGGGTACATGGGTCACATTAAGGCACATATGGGGTACATGAGCGCACAATCAGGGAACATGGGGCACATCAGGGAACATGAGCGCACAATCAGGGTACATGGGGCACATGATGTCACAATCTGGGTACATGGGGCACAATTAGGGTACATGGGGACATAATCAGGGTACATTGGGCACAATCGGGGTACATGGGGCACAATCAGGGTACATGGGGCACATGGAGACACAATCAGGGAACATGGGGGCACAATCAGGGTACATGGGGCACATTCAGGGTACATGGGGCACATTCAGGGTACATGGGGCACAATCAGGGTACATGAGAAACATGAGGTCACAATCAGTATACATGGGGCATAATCAGGGTACATGGGGCACAATCAGGGCACAATCAGGGTACATGGGGTACAGGTAGCGTTTACTTGTTGTCTTTTTTCTTCACATGCAGAGTAGTGCAGGAAGCGTCTCTGTCATAAATTCACTTCTCTGTCTCACGCTGCGGCTGCTCCCCGCCCCCCGGCGGCCCCCCTCTCTTCTCGTCCATCCCAGGTGATATCACAAGCAAATGGGGATGGACGAGAAGAGAGGGGGGGGGCGCTGGGGGGCGTGGAGCAGCAGCAGCGTGAGAAGTGAACTTATGACAGAGACGCTTCCTGCGCTACTCTGCATGTGAAGGAAATCTACTCCCCCCGCTTCCGCAGTACCCCCCGCCCTGCCTGCGTGCCTTTTATAACCGGTCCGCAGGCCGCAAATTGCCCACGGGCCGGTACTTTGAGACCACTGCCCTAGGTCCTTTACATACCCCTCAAAGCCTGGTAGAAAAATTCCCAGAGATTGCATCATCTTGTTGTTAGGACATTGCTAATGGCCCGTACACACGATCCGAATATCGGACAAAAACGATCGTCCAAGGAAGAATCATACGATTTACGGATCGTGTGTACACTACTTTCGAGAGCCGTTCACGACAGTTCATCCGATATTATTCGATCGGACAAGCACGAAAATTTTCCCCGTACGATGTCAGATCGTATGATTTTCATTTAGTCAGTATAGTTGTTGTCCGAAAATACAATAAAAATACATTACAACACATGACATCACTTCCGATTTTTTTTTTCTGTCGTACGAGAATTTTCGTGACTTTAATAACCTATTTCATTTTACTTGCGACTATTAAGCAAAAAAAGTCGTACGATCCGTCGTACGATATTCGGATTGTGTGTACAGGCCATAAGCCACTCCAAGCTGTTACTGCTCAACCACCTATCACAGGAACAAGCTCTTAAACACCCCTACATGTGTAGTTTACTATCTTCTCCACTGTAGCATTGCTGAGCTCAAAGCTATTGCGACAGGGGAGCGAAAGAGCATGTAAGAGGGTTTAAATCAGAGGAATAGCTTGCTCCTGTGCTTCTGAGGGTTAGCAGTAACAGCTGGTGTCAAAGCAATGCCCCAACAACAAGGCAGGATGGGGGTATACCACCTCTGGGAGTTTTTTGGCCATGCCATGGATAACTGGCCTACACCTATATCAATGTAATTATTTAACTTTAGTCAAAGATGCACAGTTTGTTTTTTACCTACAGACATCCCTTATCTATCTGCACAGGCAGCTTCCTTTTTTTTTATTTTTTTGGCAAAGGTGAGCTAACCCTTTAGGACTAATGCTGGCCATACACTTTACAAAAAGTCCTCCGAAAATCAGTCGATTAGACAGTTTGTTCATTTTTCGAACAGTTAATGGTCACAAAATCGATAATCTTTGTGATGTTTTTGAGCTGAAAAAACGAAGGACAAGTTTGGAAATTTTCTGCCGAATGAACGATGAATTAAAAGGTTAATTTGTTTCCCGTCCAAACTTTTTGCACTAGGTGTATGTAAAAAAAACTAACCAAATTTGTTGTTTGTGCTCACGGCCGAACGTTCGTTTTTCGAAAGTTCGTTCAGATGATTTTTCGTATAGTGTATCGCTCGCTATCTGTACCGTTAACTGACCCTACAAAGCTTGATTGTTCCAATGCAATAGCCACAACTATTAAAACAGTAATGGCCAACTTGATTGATAAAGCAAACCTCCAATGTTAGACTCTGACATCAGGAGTGCACCTAATATTCAGTAAATGTAACTCTATGGTAATTGTCAGCATCTGCTGGAATGCTGCGTAAGATGGTCAGAGACTGTGGAGGTGGTGAGAGATTGAAAACATGCTATAAGAGTGGTTTAAATCTGTAAACCTGCCAGTAAAACTGAGTTGTGCCACATGTAATATTTCTCTCAGAACAACTATTATAAAAGATCAGAACTAGAAAAAAAAAGAAGACATTTAACTACTTAGCGCCAATCGCCATCACTGTATGTCGGTACTTTGACGCTAAATACTGTTGTTATGGCAGCTGGAAATGGCGGGCAGTGTGCTTTAAGATAAATGTGGTCTCCGCCGTGCATTCCTGCAAGATCAGCTAGTGCCGCACAGTGCTAAATAAAATAAAAAAGGGCCTGGTTGTGAAGGGGGTAAAACCTTCCGGTGGTCAAGTGGTCAAACAATATCATGAAATTAGCACAACTATTCTTCATATTCGACAGAAATCAAACATCCATTAACTTGATCAGTTCATAGAGACTTGATGTGCATCAGATTTTTGTACTTACCAAACATTTGAATATATATATTCAAAGGTGTTGACTATTTTTGAATTGCGTTTTTTGTTAACACGTAGACCAGAGTACAAGCCTGGTGTGTTTCCTTGCCTGTGCACCTCCATACTACAGAAAAGTGCACTTTGACTTCTGTATTAATCCATGTAATAAATGTGATAATGGAATAGTAATCTTTCTAGAAAGGTTGTGCTAGGTGCTGTACCAGTGATCTATTCCAGCCAGCAGGACATCTATAACGAAGCACATACAGTAGCAGACCAAAGAAGGTTGCAGCACAATCAGGCACTGTGAAACTTCTATATGTCACTAAGTGATTGTAAGCCTCTGAAAGAACCAATTTATACACAGTACAACATGTTCACATGAACTAATATCACAGTTCAGGGTGCTGCCGGCTATTTGTGGTGATATTTTGTGATATTTGTAATCAAATTATCTTTGCAAATAAAGCACTGATGCAATACTTGAGGAAAAACCATGAAAATGAATTCATTTATTTTTCAGCAAAGTGATGCTTGCTGTACTGTAATTGCGATTATGGCACTTCAAGTCATAGACTTGGAATCTGGAATCTCTAAGTGCAGAGAATAAAAAGGACAAATACATAATGACAAGGGCAAAATCAAATCCATAAAAAGGATCAAAACCAGAGTTTCCTATTAGACAGGTGAGGGTCAGTGGCAGTGCCTTGTGATCTTTCAGAAACAATTATACACTTGTAAAAGGAAAAGTCCAAAAAACAAAGAGTGACCTGGTGTGAGATTAGAGCAGTTTGTGATTTTCCCCTTTAACCTTAAAGGGGCTGTAAAGGTTTGTTTTTTATTTTCTATATAGGTTCCCTTAAGCTAGTGCATTGTTGGTTCACTTACCTTTTCATTTGACTTCCCTTCTAAATGTTTTTTTTCTTTGTCTGAATTTCTCACTTCCTTTTTCTCCTCAGTAAGCTTGACCCCATCATCCGAGCCGTTCAGGCTGGGGGTTAGTCAGCGTGCTCGCCCCCTCCCTTGGGACAACATCCCTGCAGGGAGATGGGGGCAAGCTTACTGAGGAGAAACAGGAAATGAAAATTCAGACAAAGAAAAAAAAACATTTAGGCTCCATGCACACTGGAAGCTAAAAAAAGCTATAAAAAACGCCCGTAGATTTGCAGGGAGCCTGTCAACATTTTCTAGCGTTTTTGCAATAGCGTTTATTAGCGTTTTTCAGTGTAGCTTTTTTTTTTTCAATGGATAAAAAAAGCTAAAAAACGCTGGTGAGCAGCGTTTTGCGTTTTTTCCCACCAAAAAATGGCACTTTGAATGCAGATTTCTGGCGTTCAGAAAAAAAAAACATAAACTCCACTGCTCATTAATGCTCCATGCACACTGAAGCTGATAAACTGCAGTTTATTGGCGTTTTGTCATTTTTTTAAAAAGCCCATAAACTGAACTCTATGTTAGCCTATGTGCCCATGCACACCTGGGCGTTTTTTAGCTTTAATGAGCTTTGGAGTTTATTGGCTTTTTTCTGAACGCCCAAAAAGTGCCGGTTTTCGGCGTGAAAAAATCCATTGAAAAAAAAAAGTAAAAAAAAAAAAAGTTGATAAAAGCTAGACTGAAAAACGCTGATTAAAGCTATTGCAAAAACGCTAAAAAATGTTGCAAGCCTCCCTGCAAAGCTACTCGCGTTTTTTTATAGCTTTTATCAGCTTCAGTGTGCATGGAGCCTTAGTGTTTATACAATAAAAAAGCTCATTAACGCTGACGCTGATAAACGCTGATAAAAGCTGATACAAAACCCTGATAAAAGATAGATTCTAAAGCAGCTTTTTCTGCCAGAAATCTGGCGTTCAAAACGCCAGTTTATCAGCTTCAGTGTGCATGGAGCCTAATGTCGCGTACACACGATCACTTTATGTGATGAAAAAAACAACGTTTTTAAAAACGTCAATTTAAATGACAGTGTGGGGGGGGGAAACTTTGTTTTATGTCTTGTGAAAAACGACGAAAAAAATTGAAGCATGCTTACATTTTTTGTGTCGTTTTTCAAAACATCGTTTTTTGTTTCACAAAAAATCACCGTGTGTAGCAAAAAACGTTGTTTAAAACGAAATTTTTCAACCCGTGCATGCCCAGAAGCTAGTTATGAAGCGAGCTTCAATGGAAAAGAGTGGTGAACGTAACCTTGCTTTGCTAGAGCATTGTGAAAAAACTATGTGTAGGCAACATCGTCTTTGAAAATTGAAGTTTAAAAAACGTTGTTTTTTACTTTACAGAAAACGTCGTTTTTTTCCCATCGCATAAAGTGATCGTGTGTACGCGGCATAACACTAAAAAACTTTCATGTGTGCATGGAAACATAGACTAACATAAAAAAAAAAGCCAATAAACTACAGTTTATCAGCTTCAGTGTGCCCTTGCACACTGAAGCTGATAAAGCTGTTTTAAGCCTTTTAGGCTCCATGCACACTGAAGCTAAAAAAAAAGCTATAAAAAAAATGGCAGTAGCTTTGCAGGGAGCCTTTCAAAGTTTTTTTTAGCATTTTTGCAATAGCTTTAATTAGTGTTTTTCAGTGTAGCTTTTTTTTTTTTTTCATTGGATAAAAAACGCTAGAGCCAGCGTTTTGGAGCGTTTTTCGCCTTTTTGCAGTTTTTGGCATTTTTTTTCGCCAAATAAAAGCACTTTGACTGCAAATTTTGGTCGTTCAGAAAAAAGCCAATTAACTCAAAAGCTCATTAACACTAAAAAACGCCCAAGTGTGCATGGGCACATAGGCCAACATAGAGTTCAGTTTATGGGCGTTTAAAAAAAAAAAGCCAAAACTCTAATAAACTACAGTTTATCAGCTTCAATGTGCATGGAACCTTAGAAGAGAAATTGAAGGAAAAGGTTAGTGAACCAACAATGCACTAGCATAAAGGAACCTATTTAGAAAATAAAAAACAAACCTTTACAATAGGGTGACCAGACATCCCCAGTTTCAGGGGACAGTCCCCTGATTGAGGACACTGTCCCTGGACCAAGTCTGTCCCTGGTTTTGTCCCCAGATTGGATTTAATAGGGGGCAGGGGCAATTTCAAAGACAGTCAGTGCAGAATTAAAATAAAAAAAATAGAATTACACACCCCCGCTCCGCCGTGCCTACTAGCATAGGGGGGTTGTATTTTTCCCATTATCTGTGCCCCTTTCTGATGATCATGTGCTGGTCGGAGTGGAGGGAATATTTCTTCAGTTTCGGGCGCATGCCCATTTAGCTTCGCTCACATGTTCTTCTGCCTTGGCACAAATCTTGGCCAGCTACCTGCCTATCTCCTTGCCTTCCCTGGTGGAGTGATCTTCCTCCGCTCCTCACCCAGTAGTAGCCGGGGCACAAAGAGTAAGACTTGAGAGGCTGTGAGGCGGGCGGCAATGGGCAGAGAGTCGCTGATTGTTGCCATTACTAGTAAACAAAAAATATGTCCCCGGATTTCATTTTAAAAATCTGGTCACCTTACTTTACAACCCCTTAAAAAGCACTTTCATCAGTACTAAGTTATGAATGCCAGAAAGCAAAATAAATATGCAGAGTACATTATGTAAAACACAAATTAAGGTATTAGAGTATGGTGCTAGACAAGAATAGTAAGCAGATGACTTGGACAAATTATATGTTTAGGAGTATGAGTTAAGAAGTAATGCAATTCCAAGAGGAACCATAGATAGGAAGGTGGACAACTCGAGTTCTAAGGCCTTGCACACAATGGCATTCATCTGTATAATGTGACTTGTCTGGTGAGCAGACATTCCACACAGTCAATTTTGCCTTTGTTTTCCTCCTTCTCACTAGAAAGTGATTATCTCCATTGACCTGAGATTTACTAACAACATAGAACATCTGTTTGAAGGATAATTAGACCTTCCTACATAGGATGTCCATTATTGCCCCCAAGGTAGCCCAAATCAATACTATGCAAGCTTAATCATCATTCTTGACCAGGAACACAGTGTACACATTTAGGCACACTTAGGTTTTAGGCATTAGGCACAAGACAACACAGGAACAGGCGAGAGATAAGATGCCAGCTATGACAAACTAAACAGAGCAGGATATATTCCAAAAACATTGAACAAAGGTGACAGTATTAGTGAAAACTATAAAAATGTAAAGATAACCAGTGCTGAGAACATTTGAGGCCTGCCATTGCAGATCTCACCATCTGAAAATGCTATTTGCCTGGCTGTTGTGCTGATTTATTGGTATCAGTAACTTCTGAATAAAATGTGAATGTGTCCTTCACACTACTGTGAGTTCATATAAAATATTAAATATACAGATATAGTGATAAATAACAGAGCAGCAAAACCTAGTAGTGTTTACTATACACAGAAAATAGGAATAAATAAAATAAAGTGATCGTGTGCTATATTGTGTAGTCACTATAAACACTGAAATACCTCCAAAGAGGTGTGCAAATGTTAAAAAATTGAATAATTGCAAGAAATTTGCACAAACTTGGCTAAATAAAATATATAGAGAGATAAACTAATGTCCCACAACATTAATGGATATTGGAAAAATTCTTCCGATAAATATCAAAGTGAGTGGATGAACCAAAATCTTATAGAAAGTGCTTGGTATCCAAAGACTAGTCTCTAAGAACTTTCACCTCCTTACATCTTGCATTGATAAGATGGTTCAACATCAAGCAAAGTAATCCTCCAGCATCCTCTTAAGGTCTATCCAGCTCTAATATAGCTACAGCTGCTGGCTTTTACCAATCCTGATATTTATCGGAAGAATTTTTCCAATATCCATTGATGTTGTGGGACATTAGTTTATCTCTTTATATATTTTATTTAGCCAAGTTTGTGCACATTTCTTGCATTTATTCTATTTTTGGACATTTGCACACCTCTTTGGAGGTATTTGAGTGTTTATAGTGACTACACAACACAGTAACTTCTGAATCACAGACCAGTAACAAATATGCAAATAAAAAGTCCACTGGCTGTATAGATGTTTCAGATCAGGGACTTAAAGTGGTTGGAAACCCTTACAGTACTGTCAGGTCACCTGAGGCCAGGAGACAGATGCACACTATTGGGGTAAGGAGTGCACCACTAAGGTAGTAGACCCTGCAGCTGACTGCTGTGGATGCAACTCTGGCTGGTTTAGGAAGGCAGGTCCACTTGAGCACCAACACAGATCCCACAGGGAGCTAGAGCATAAGATTCCCCAGGGAGTGGAGTCTAAGAGCCAGCATGTGTTCACCAGAGCCTCTTGTAGTGAAGATGGACTGTGCTGCAACTGGCTCCAGGTCACGGCCCCCAGAGTCTCCCAGCTCACGCTCACGGTAGGCTTCAGGTGGATAGAGAGGCAGCAGCAGTCCAAAACAACAAGGGATAGTAATCCAAAGGTCAGGGCGACTAGCAAACAAGGATAAACAGAAAGCACGCCAAAGGTCAGGGTCACAAGCAGGCAGGGATAGTTGAGAACACACCAAGATCGATAACAGAGACAAATATAGAGCACACGGCAAGCAGGAAACCAAACAAACAATATAGCACAGCAAGGCAGGCTTGGAGAACACAGTGTTAAATAGTGGTTCTTGTTGAAGCTAGGGTGGAGCCACACTAAGGGAAGATTACTTAACCATGCAGGTGTGAGCGTACAAGCCCTAAGGCTGATACACAGACCAGGTAGGAGACAGCCAGGTCATGAAAGTATTACTATAAGGTCATGGCAAGAACATATACCCAGTGAAGTGTCTGGCCTCACGCAGAGATGACATACATCATCCTACCTAAGTTGTACCTGTCTGCAGTCTTCTCTTCTTTACATCCATTCTAAAACTTGTCTGAGAGTTCAGAAAAAAGGGTGTGGACAGCTAATATGGCACACTGCAGAGCTCAGTGAGGAGAGTTCTGGGAGCTGATTGGAGGTAAGGAACACCTCCACCTCCACCTCCACCCCCACCCCCTTACATAGCTCACAGGAACAGAGCTGAGGTTGTCAATTAGCTGGGGCTCTCTCCCCTGTCACCTTTTTTTCTCTTGGTGTCAGGAAAATTTGTCAGAAGTGATTTGTGCTGATAGCAGAGAAAGGAAGCAGCATATTTAAATTACACGTAGTGCTCTTAATTGAGTACAGAATGTAGAGGGATATTCTTTGTCCATATGTCATGTCTGAGGTTTACAACCACTTTAACCACTTGACATCCTGGCAATTGACAAAAGACGACCACAAGGTGGCTCTCAATTGCCGGGAGGACGTCTATAGACGTCCTCTGCTCCTCCGGCCACTGGGGGGCGTGCGCGCCCACCGCATCACTGAATTCTCGATGCGCGCGCCTGGTGGCCGCAATGTCCACCAGGTACCGGCGATCAGCGGATACACCGACAAGGACATGGATCTGTGTGTGTAAACACACAGATTCACGTCCTGTCAGGGAGAGGAGACCGATGCTGTGTCCCTTGTACATAGGGACACAGATCGGTCACCTCCCCCAGTTAGTCCCCTTCCCCCACAGTTAGAAACACTATGCAGGGCACACATTTAACCCTTTCCTCGCCCCCTAGTTTTAACCCCTTCCCTGACAGTCACATTTATACAGTAACCAGTGCATATTTATAGCACTGGTCGCTGTGTAAATGTGAATGGTCCCAAAAATGTGTCAAAAGTGTCCGCCATAATGTCACAGTCCCAATAACAAATCATAATTCTGTCCCCTATTTTGTAGGTGCTATAACTTTTGCGCAAACCAGTCGCTTATCGCGATGTTTATTTTTTTTAACAATACATAGAAGAATACGTATTGGTCTAAACTGAAAAAAATAAATAATTTTTTTTTTTTTTTAAGCTGGCTGAAAGAAAACAAAAACAACCAGATTTCTCCAGCCACGCAAACTAGGTGTAGGTGTATACAGGTATTCACTGTATTTTGACATTGCATTCCATCAACACGTGTCAAACAGACAGACACAGACTAGATAAAATTCAATCAATCTATGGCCAGCTTAACAATGTACTAAAGTCAGAAGATCAAGTATGACTGGCAGGCAAAACATAGTATGAGGAGTTCTGCAATGGCAGCCTCTGCTTTCCTTTAAGAAACTGGAAACTGTTTACAAGGACAGACAGGCATCCTGAGGTAGACACACATAGACAACTCGATATTTCTCCTCTTAATAAACAATGTACAAATACCTCAGTAGACTATTACCAGACAGATGAAAGAAGTAGGGAAAGACAGGTGAAAGGGTAGACATCTAAGATAGACATCCAGAAGACTTCCTGTGATAACACACAAGTCGTAGATGTACAGAGATCTCAGGTCTAAACCAGCCAAGAGCTCAAGCTGGCAACACATTTATGCTGGAAGTAGGGTGTCACAGAAAGATCATCACCTTTGCCAAAGGGATGTAGACTTTTAAACTGGGCTCCTATGAGTGTACAGACCTCATCATATAGCAATACATTACAGTTCCAGCCTTTGTACCTCAAGAGTCATTAGCCCAAGTCTTCTGAGGTCTTCAAAATACTGAGATATCTTGATTATGTATTGACTATGGGCACCTTTATAGGTGGTTTGTATATCTCAGAAAACCAGATTGGGGCCTTCTGCAAAGCTTGTAAACTATTTTCAACATGTATCTGTTTATACGTAGGGACCTTGCCAAATGTAGTAAACACATTCTACCAGTTCCGGTTACCATTAGCCTTAGATAATTACCCTACTCAGTGCAAAGCCATATTTTAACAAGGCACTGCAGTGCCAAGCTGGTATTTCTGATAAAAACGTTTTATTTTTCTGTTTTCATTTATTTCTGATAGATTGAATGCAACCACTTTGACTGAAACTAGCACCTGTCTTATATCTAGTCATGACAGACATATGTGAGTTGCCATTGCAGACATTTGCCTTCTATAAAATACTAGTTTTCTGTCATGACAAAGCTTTGTTTTAATGTTAAATGAGTACTGAGACGAAGCCCAGCTGAACATTCAGTTTAGGTTAGCTGTAAATGCCCTCCAT
This sequence comes from Rana kukunoris, assembly GCA_029574335.1. Lineage (NCBI taxonomy): Eukaryota > Metazoa > Chordata > Amphibia > Anura > Ranidae > Rana > Rana kukunoris. The sequence goes on along the minus strand of CM056055.1, from coordinate 84,858,509 downwards.
TGGTCACAATAGGCATGTGCCTATAGGCAGCAGGAGTAAAGAGGTGGCTTTACCCTACATAATTATTGGCCATTTTTTATATCAATAGTCATTTAACATGAGGTTATTTACACACAATCACAACATTTAGCGTGCTTCAGAGAAGAAACTTTGGGTACCTTTGTGGAGCTAAAACTATAGCTCCGCAATCCACAGGGCTTGTGCTTTCTACTGATTCTAGGTTAGACTTAACTAGGGGCATGTCAGACTTCTGTAGAGAGATCACTGCTTCTACATAGTTTAGCACACACATGTGATTTACCAATATATGTGCACTGTGTACACTTTAGGTCTAGAAGCAATTTTCCACATCACTATGTAGATTAGATTTATTCACTTGAGGACCAAACTTTCCATTTACTGCTTCTACATACAGACCAAGGGACCAAAAATGCAACAGGCGTTTCTACTTAAAGTGATACTAAAGTCTTGTTTTTTTGTATTTTAAAATAACAAACCTGTTATACTTACCTGCACTGTGTACTGGTTTTGCATATCCCCGTCCTCTTATTCTCGGGTCCCTCTTCGACACTTCTGGTCCCTCCCTCCTGTTGAGTGCCCCCACAGCAAGCAGCTTGGTATGGGGGCACCCAAGGCAAACCGCAGCTCTGTGTATCTATTTAGACACAGGACCACCCCCTTTCTCTCCTCAATGGCTCACTGATTTTGACTGACAGCAGCGGGAGCAAAAGGGAAAGGGACAGCCTAGTCTCTTGTGCAACAATGCTGGATTGGAGGGAGCTCAGGTAAGTAATAGGGGGGTTGCTGCACACAGAAAGCTTTTTATCCTAATGCATAAACTATATTAATATTATTATTTTATCTCTGTTTGCATGTATACATAAGAACAATTTTGTATTTATGGCAGATTGATCAATGTACTCATTGTTGGACATTTTTGACAGTTAATCTCTGTTCTTGCTGTTATGGGCTTAGCCAATTTAAACCTCTGTGAATTTTGACACCTTTGTAGATGTTTTTTGTGTAGTGCAACATGGCAATGCTTTTCTCCATGCAAGAAAAAAATATCTATTTAAGGCCTTGTAACAAAGGTTGACACATTACAAACCTCTCAAAAGATTTCATCAATGGTTGAGATAAATCAATAACAGTGTACATAGTTCAGTTTTTGTATCTATTATAAAATTCATTTTAGGGAGTACACACTGTATATATATAGCATGCGTCAACTTGATTCTGAGCATGCATGGATTTTTGACCGATGGACTTCCACACAGATGATTGTTTTTTTTCGGTCATTTTTTTATCCAGGGTTAAATTTTAAAACATGTTCTATTTTTTTTTCACCAATGGAAAACAAACCAATGGGTCCCACACACGATTGGTTTGTCCGATGAAAACGGTCCATCGGTCTGTTTTCATCAGACAAATCAATTGTGTGTACAGGGCTTTAGTGTTTTTAGTATTTCTATTACATTTACATTTTGAAACTCCTTCACCAACCATAACAAGATGATTTGAGACATAAAACTGTGTTTAATATTTTTTCCTGCTAAGGAACAATAAGCACTACATTCATAGTAAAAAAAAAACAAAGTTTGTACAAACCAACAGAAGCAATATTAAAATAAAAATCAATATCCTACCTATTTAACACGTGAGCATCATCATGCCTGCTCTCTTGGATATTGTAGCAGTTGCTCTTGGACTGTGGAATGGATTTGTGCTCAGATAGCATTGTAGAAGCTGCACTTGTGATTATAGCTATTCCATCTCTGATTCGAGCAGGCAAGTCATAATCCCACTCATCGTAGGACACAGAGATGAGCCCTGTAGGGAACTCAGCTGGCACAGTGTCAGTGTCTCCAGCCACCAGACTGGGTACAATCCATGTGTAGCCATAGCCCGTCAATCCCACTGAATGGGCTACTTCAAATATATAAGCGGCCTCTTCTTTTGTGCAGTACAGCAAGATGACAGGACTCTGAAGCTTTTTAAGTTGGTTTTGTATCTTAGAGTCATTGTCGTCTAAGGACATGTCTACATGGATAACTTCTTCTAACTCCCATCCGACAAAACTGTTTTCAATGGTGCTCCGCACCTTATTCTCAAAATCTTGGTATCCTGGGAAGTATGTTGTGACGATGGAGAAAATGTACCAGTCATATTCCTCCATAATGTTTAGCATCACAGAAGCCTGTTGCTGGATAGAAGGTCCAAATTGGAAGAACATAGATGATTCCTCCTATAATTAAAACAAACAAACAAAAAAAAAACAGTTATTTAACAGTCTGCATGTTTGACCTCATACCACAGCCTGTCACAAGATGAAGACATTTTAATACATAGATAATAGCACAATATTCATTTAATGGGATAGTGTACCTTAAAATCGTTTCCTTTCAATATAAATCCCAACTGTGTCTGTTGCCCTGTGCAAGATCCACAGTCTGAAGACTGGTCTGTGTACCTCCAAGTCTTTGAGCCACAAATACGTATTTTTTTTTTTGTAGAAAATGAATGTGTAGGAAATGGGGCTGCTAATGTTACTGTTAACGAGTTCATTACTATTAATTAGTTTCAGGTTCAATAAGTTTGTTTCTATGTTTTAGACAAAGCTAGGCAGAACATTAGCATGTTAAATGGTAATTCCACTTAAAGATGATTCTTCAGTTTTGTGTGGTTGCACAATGGTTCAACTGCATATTAATATCTTATCTTTCGATTGCTCCACTATAAAATATCTTTCAATGCATTTCTTTCAATTTACCAAAGCTCTGTGAAAGAGGCTGTGTAAATGTGTATATTTGCTTTATTTTAATACAGTGTAAACCACAGCACATCTATAGTATGACGAGGGCGTACATAAAATAGTTGTTTTCCATGTGCCCCTTGCATTGAGCCCGCTTTGATCTATGCAGATTAGCACAACTCAATGGATGTGGTGTGATCAAGCTCTAAAGCCTCATACACACGACCGATTTTCTCGGCAAAAACCAGCAAGAAAACTGCTTTTTGCCAAGATTACCGTTCGTGTGTACGAGGCATTCAGGTTTCTCGCCAGGAAATCTGGCCAGAATCTCGACGAGAGAAAAAAAAGAGAACCTGCTTTCTTTACTGTTTTGACTACAGTTAATTGGAATTAATCAGCTGCTAAAAGGTATTGAGCCCATACCTGTAAAGGGCTTTACTTTTTAACCGCTTAGCAACCGCCCACTGTATATGTATGTTGGTTTTTTAAAGATGGATATCTCGGTAACGGCAGCAGCTGCTGCCACAACCAAGGTATCCATCTTTAGTGTGAGCGGTCCTGTAAACGATAACGGCGGTCTTCGTGGTGGATTTGCTGCAAGATCGCTGTTATGGGTGGCGGGAGAGGGCCCCCCGCCCTCCGCCACTTACCGGAGCCGTCGGCAGCGGCGGAGGCGATCTGGTCCTGCTCTCTGCTGTGTGGGGATGCGAGTTAGGGCAAGATGGCCCCCACCCGTCCCCATAGCATTGCTGGGCGGAAATGACGTCAAAAGATCAGTCCCGCCCATGCGTCTTAAAGAAACATTTTTATTTTTTTAAATTACAAAATTTCCTTTTTTTTTTGCATTTAAGTCTAAATATAAGATCTGGGGTCAAAAAGACCTCAGATCTCATATTTAGACTTAAATGCAAAAAAAAGGAAATGTTGTAATTTAAAAAAATAAAAAATGTCATGCTTTTTTTCTATTACAAGGGATGTTTACATTCCTTGTAATAGGAATGAAAGTGATATTTTTTTTATTATATTTTTTCAGTGTAAAAAATTATAAAATAAATAAAAATAAATAAGAAAACAACAAAATGTTTTTTTTAAAGCGCCCCGTCCTGACGAGCTTGCGCGCAGAAGCGAACACATACGTGAGTAGCGCCCGCATATGAAAACGGTGTTCAAACCACACAAGTTAGGTATCGCCGCGATCGTTAGAGCAGGAGCAATAATTCTAGCCCTAGACCTCCTCTGTAGCTCAAAAAATGCAACCTATAGAATTTTTTAAACGTCGCCTATCAACATTTTTAAGGGTAAATGTTTGACACCATGCCACGAGCAGGCGCAATTTTTAAGCGTGACATGTTGGGTATCACTTTACTATATAAAAAAATTGGGCTAAATTTATTGTTGTCTTATTTTTTAATTAAAAAAAGTGAATTTTTTTCCAAAAAAAGTGCGCTTGGAAGACCGCTGCACAAATACGGTGTGACAAAAAGTATTGCAATGACTGCCATTTTATTCTCTAGGGTGTTAGAAAAAAATATATAATGTTTGGGGGTTTTAAGTAATTTTCTAGCAAAAAAAACTGTTTTAGTCTTGTAAACACCAAATCTGAAAAACACCTTACGTCCTTAAGTGGTTAAAGAAAATCTACAGTGTTCTTTGGTCAGTTTTTTAAGTTTTACCTGGTAAAAAACATTATATTTAATACATTTATGGTCGTGGCCCTCTGACTGAGAGTGTTGTGGATCACATAAACACGCGACAAGACTTACAACATAAATAGACCTGAAGTGTGCCTTGGTGGTCTGGTCAGTATGTCAATTAAAGGGGGCATACCCAAAGTAAGTAATGGGTAGTTAATTGAAGAAGGATATGCTGAGAAGTGCCCTGAAAAAGGGAAGGGCGGGAGGGTGTCGAATGCGATTGAATGCGCAGACTCACGGACATGAGGTGAGCTGGGAAGAGTCGGCCCAGTGACATGTAGTACTGAACACTGAACCGACAAAGAGCATGTGTGAGGTGTGAGTGGGCTGCTTAAATACCCTCCGGGCTCCTCCCATAAACTCAGGCCACCATACTGGCCTTCTTATTTATGGTCGTGGCCCTCTGACTGAGAGTGATGTGGATCACATAAACACGCAACAAGACTTACAACATAAATAGACCTGAAGTGTGCCTTGGTGGTCTGGTAAGTATGTCAATAAAAGGGGGCAAAAGACTCAGATAGGGAAATAGCTTATATTGATTTCTTGTTTTTATTGAGCCAGCTTGGTAAAGGCTTGTGCCATTTCTTCCTGAGGATTTGGGATGTATGTGGCAAAACAAGGAGACTTCCCATAAGCCTGGTATCTTGATTACGTGGTCTGGTACTTCCTGTTGGGAGGCAGTTGAGGCTGCTCTAATTCGGAAAGAATGTCCAGAGAACTGACTGGGGTTTGAAAATACTGACAGTTTACTGGGGTCCTGCAGGGACAGGAAATGCTGGACGCCATCTAGATATGGCGTGATAGTATTGTGAGAAAGGGTCAGCTGCGTGTGGCAAAACGATATGAGGCTAGGACGTGTCTAACGTTGCCTATTGCTGCTCTGAGGCAAGTGGCCAAAAATTTGCGGTTAGTGTTCCAAGCAGTGCGATAGGCCTTCAGTGTGTTGCATGCCAAGGAGTGGTTAATAAGCTGGGTTGAGTTGGTGAGATGCTACTTCAGTCCATAGTCAGCAATGACCAGGGTGGGACAGGGATGGTTATTGGGTCGGCTCCAGGCTCTTGCTGGAAAAACAAAGTAAGGTTGGAATGGGACAGAGCATCAGCTGTGATTTTGCATTTGCCTGGAATGTCTACAGAAGATATTAAACTGGTGACGGAGTGACAGCTGCGCGAGCCTGCGCAGGAAGGATGTGATGGGGAGAGGCTTGATCTACCTTAATTGATGAAGTCGGCTGTGGCCTGATTGTCTGTGGTGAAGAACACTGTCTGTCTAGTTCAAGTGTGGCTGCCACAATGGGGTACAGCACAAGGCGTGATGAAGACTGGGTGAAGCAGAAATTTAAGAGAATTTCTGGGGGCCAAGGTTTGGAGAACCAGTGGCGGACAAAAAATGCACGCAAAAGCCTGTGGTGGCTCGGCTGACACTGTCGGGATGAAGATTGAAATGCTGTTCTATCAGGTGGGGAAGTTGTCCCACATAGCTAAGTCTGCTACTGATGCTTGGTCTAGTTTGAGAATTTGGACTGGATCTTGCATTGGTGTGAGAAAATCAAGACAATACACAGGTGCTCAACAAGACAATATACGTGCACTCGCAGACCAACGTGCACTCGCAGACCAACGTGCACTCGCAGACCAACGTGCACTCGCAGACCAACGTGCATTTGTTGGTGCTGGATGGAAACCTGAACTAACTGTAGGGAAAAATACAGGGAAAAGATGAGTGGCCCGCGTGCCACTAAAGATGAATGGCCAACTGGGTGCCACTGTGTGTTTGTGTGGCTGATTGTTTGTCACTGAGGTGTGTTTGCAAGTTTAGTTTGTATTCGGGTTTGCACGTGGTGCGCGCTGAAAAGTGTTTTATACTACTGCAGACAATATTATGTGGTTGCAAGGGTGTCAGTGAGTGTCAGGTTGCTGGGATGATATTGTGTGGTTGCAGGGGCCTCGAGTATGAAGGTTTGTTTTGAAACGGCATTGCGTGGTTGCAAGGGTGTCAGTCTGGTTTGCTGAGACGATGTTGCGTGGTTGCAAAGGTCTCGATTAATATGAGGTTTGTTTTGAGATGGCATTGCGTGGTAGCAAGGGTCTCAGTCTGGTTTGCTGAGACGATATTGCACGGTTGCAAAGGCCCCAACGATTAGGAGGTTGTTTTGAGATGGCCTTGTGTGGTTGCACGGGTCTCAACAAGTGAGGGGTTGCTGAGACGATGTTGCGTTTGCAATGGTCTCAAGTGAGTGTCGGGCTGCTGAGATGACTATGTATGGCTGCAAAGGTCTGAACCGGTGTCAGGTTGCTGAGACGATATTGCATTTGCAATAGTGTCAAATGTTTGTCAGTTTGCTAAGACGACTTTGTATGGCTGCAAAGGTCTGAACGGGTGTTAGGTTGCTGAGACGAGATTGTGTGGTTGCAAAGGTCTAGACGAGTGTGAGGTAGTTGAGATGATATTACATTTGCAAGGGTCTCAAATAAGTGTCAATTGCTGAGACAATATTACCTTTTTTTTTTTTTTTTTTAAACGACTGTGAATGAAACGCTGGTAAACATTAGTTACCACGTCTGGCAGTGTTTACAAGCCGTTACAGGCATTGGTGTTTCGAATGCCTCTGAACATCCGACTGAACCCATTTTTTTTTTCAGGAAGGTTTCTAACTCAACTGCCTAGAAACGACTATAATGATCCTGTGTAGATGTACTGATAAGATAACACGGAGGAGAGATTGGGGACCCTGTGTAGATGTACTGGTAAGATAACAGAGGAAAGATTGGGGGCAGCTGAAAAAACACCCAACTGTTCCTAAACGCCTGTTTACCAACAGCAGTGTACATGAGGCCTAAGACAATTTGCCTGACTGCAAGGATCTCAATGAATGCCAGGTTGCTGAGGCGAGACTGCGTGGTCACAAAGGTCATTATCGAGTGGGAGGTTGCAAGGGTCTCAATGAGTGTGGGGCTGCTGAGACGGTATTGCGTTAGCAAGGGTCTGAACTATGGTGCTATGGTGTGAGGCTGCTGAGACGGTATTGCGTGGTTGCAAGGGCCTTGTTGAGTGTGGGGCTGCTGAGACGGTATTGCGTTTGCAAGGGTCTGAACTATGGTGTGAGGCTGCTGGGACTGTATTGCGTTTTGCAAGGGTCTCAACAAGGGTGTCAGGTTGCTGAGATGATTTTGCATGGTTGCAATGGTCTCAACAGGTGTCAGGTTGCTGGGCCGAGATTGTGTGGTGGGAAAAAAAAATCCTGCACTTTTATATTTCGTTTTTTTTTTTGCGTTTATTTATTTTTTTTGCGTTTTTTATATATCTTTTTTTTATAATTTTTTTGCGTTTTGTAGGGGTCATGTGTTGCAAGGGTCTTAACAAGGGTGTCAGGCTGCTGAGACGATTTTGTGTGCTTGCAAGAGTCTCGATGAGTGTGGGGCTGCTGAGACGGTATTGCCTTTGCAAGGGTCTCAACAAGGGTGTCAGGCTGCTGAGATGATTTTGCATGGTTGCAATGATCTCAACAGGTGTCAGGTTGCTGGGCCAAGATTGTGAGGTGGCAATTTCCTTTTATTTATTTTTTATTTATTTTTTGCGTTTTTTGTGTATATATATATAAGAAGGCCAGTATGGTGGCCTGAGTTTATGGGAGGAGCCTGGAGGGTATTTAAGCAGCCCACTCACACATGCTCTTTGCCGGTTCAGTGTGCAGTACTACACGTCACTGGGCCGACTCTTCCCAGCTCACCTCATGTCCGTGAGTCTGCGCATTCAATCGCATTCGACACCCTCCCGCCCTTCCCTTTTTCAGGGCACTTCTCAGCATATCCTTCTTCAATTAACTACCCATTACTTTCTTTGGGTATGCCCCTTTTCTTGGCATACTGACCAGACCACCAAGGCACACTTCAGGTCTATTTATGTTGTAAGTCTTGTCGCGTGTTTATGTGATCCACATCACTCTCGGTCAGAGGGCCACGACCATAAATATATATATATATATATATATATATATTTTTGCGTTTTGTAAGGGTCATGTGTTGCAAGGGTCTTAAGGGTGTCAGGCTGCTGAGATGATATATACGCGTGGTTGCAAGGATCTCAATGAGTGTGAGGGCTGCTGAGACGATATTGCATTTGCAAGGGTCTCAACAAGGGTGTCAGGCTGCTGAGACATTTTAGCGTGGCTGCAGCAGTCTCAACAGGTGTCAGGTTGCCAGGGGGCTGAGATTGCGTGGTGGCAATGTTTATTTATTTTTATTTATTTTTTTGCGTTTTTTTTTGCGTTTTTATATATATTTTTTATTTCATTTTGTGTTTTGTAAAGGTCATGTGTTGCAAGGGTCTTAACAAGGGTGTCAGGCTGCTGAGATGATTTAGCGTGTTTGCAAGGATTTCAATGAGTGTGGGGCTGCTGAGATGATATTGCGATTGCAAGGGTCTCAACAAGGGTGTCAGGCTGCTGAGACGATTTTGCATGGTTGCAACGGTCTCAACAGGTGTCAGGTTGCCGAGGGGCTGAGATTGCGTGGTGGCAACGTTTTTTTTTGTGTTTATATATATTTTTTATTTTAATTTTGCGTCTTGTAAAGGTCATGTGTTGCAAAGGGTCTTGACAAGGGTGTCAGGCTGCTAAGATGATTTGCATGGTTGCAAGGTCTCAATCAATAAGAATTGGGTTACTGAGAAAGGATATAAAAACCTGGTTTGTACCTTTAAGCGAGCAGTATAAGGTAGAAGGACAAGCCTGTTTTGATTCGTGGTTCCGTAGGGGCCACTAACGAACGATATGGGAGACAACGAATGGTAGACAATTGATAGGACATAAAGAATGTAATAACAAATTTTACTTGTGACAGTGGGCCATGCGAGTGAGTTTGCGGCGGACTGTGGCTGGAGTAAAACATGTCGGAAAGGTGTAGCGTGATGCCGTGCATGGGGCAAAACAACAAGGTTTGGTGTAGAAAATAGAACACGAGAAGTGCGTACGAATATTTTATAAGCTCCACTGTGGGAACCGTACATATGATGCGGGTGACACCATGAGTGGCCATGAATTTTGACATGACAAACAAGCTAACGAATCCTACCTGGGACAGTGAACATGCAACTGGGTTTGCTTGGACTGGAGTGGATGTGCAACACATCCGAAGAGTGTGGCATGGTGTGGTGTGGCGCCATGCATGACGCACAGGCAATAACTTTGGTAAATAAATGAGAGAGAAGAACCGTGTAAAAACAATTCCGCTGAAGAAACTAAAACGCACGGCATGGGGGAAACATAGAATGCCCATGGTGGAAAGTATGCAATGTATCTGATACAAAACGGTTATAAAGAGAAATGACTGATACAAAGCGGTTGTAAAATGCATGAAACAAATCCTTGCTGTGAAACCGAACACCTACCAGCCACCCATCCCCCCAGGCTAATCAAGTGCAGACAAGGCAGCAGGTGAGTTCAATTACCACCTCAATCTGCCAAAGAACCCATACAAAGAATATATGCTAATCTCCAAATGAATGAGACAGCAAGCATGGACACTGAATATACAAATAAATAGTTTGTTTGGCAGGAGGAAGTTACAAATGTACCAAGCTTGTACTAACTAAGATGTTAGAACATGAGCAACAATAACTCAGAGGCAGATTTTTACAAAAGAAATGCAGGATAGGAAGCATAACGAATTGCAAGATTGCACATGATACAAAAGTTTTGAATACAACCTGCGACAGTAAGCGGGAACCGCCGTAGAAGACCATGAACGGAGAAGCCGCAATGCACTTGCGATGTCGAATGCGATTGAATGCGCAGAATCACAGACATGAGGTGAGCTGGGAAGAGTCGGCCCAGTGACGTGTAGTACTGCACACTGAACCGACAAAGAGCATGTGTGAGTGGGCTGCTTAAATACCCTCCGGGCTCCTCCCATAAACTCAGGCCACCATACTGGCCTTCTTATTTGTCTGCTGAAAATGGGTCACTGGAGTGCAGAACAAGCTTTGGCTGTACTTCTCCTTTAAGTTGAAAAGCCTACTGGTCTTTCTAAAAATAAAACCCAGCACTGACAGTGTACATTTGAATTGTTTTGGTTTGTTTGAAAATACTGATGGATCCATGTGAACCGACCCGAGCAGTAAGGGATCATATTATTTAAAGAGGAGTTCCACCCAAAAATGGAACTTCCGCTTAATCCCCTCCCCCTTACATGCCACATTTGGCATGTAATTTTTTTTGGGGGGGGGGGGTGGGGGCTTCAGTAGGAGTGGGACTTCCTGTCACACTTCCTGCTTCCGCCGAGGGGCTGGTAAGCGATTAGGCCTAATCGCCTTACTGCAGCCCCTCCCTTTGGCGATCGTCTAGGACACTGACAGGTCCTAGACGATCGCCTGTCCAATCAGCAGCGGGCCGCGCACGCATGCCTGGCCGTGAAGCCGAAGGCTGTCACGGCTGGGTGCCTACAGTCGCAATGAGGACGCCGGCCGGGGAGGGGGGGAGAGGAGCGGAGCCCCGGTCGGCGCATCGCTGGAACGTGGAGAAGGTAAGTGTCTGTTTATTAAGAGCCAGCAGCTACACTTTTTGTAGCTGCTGACTTTTAATAAACATTACATTTAGGTGGAACACCCCTTTAAGATATTGCAGCAGAGTAGCAAACATTATAAACAATGTTAAGTACCAAACTTAGTTTCCCTAAATCTACAAGGCTACAAAGTGCAGAGCTTTCTATCTCATCCATGTTAAAGCTGCTAACATTGCTTTGCCTATTGTGTTTAATTTCTGTCAAATGTCCCTTGAAGGGGTTGTAAAGGTTTGTTTATTTGCTAAATAGTTTCCTTTAAAGGAGTTGTAAAGGAATTATTATTTTTTGCCTAAAATTAATGTTTGCAAGGTAGACAGACAGAATAGTGTAATGATTCTGTTAAAAAAAACAAGTAAATACCTATTAAATTCCTTCATCTATATCACCTCCGGCGTTTCTGTTCTCTCATTCACTTCCTGGTTTGCATCACTTGTTCATGTAAGAACTACATTTCCCAGTATGAATTGCGGCACACCCAGTAATTCACACCTCCTTGAAGTCTCTAACACGTAGAGAGCGTCCTGCCGCACAGATGTAGTTCCCAGGAGGGGGCGGGCACGTTACTGACCACCGTAGTAAAGTCTCCCTTCGCGGTGGTCAGTAAAATCAGACAAGCAGGAAGTGAACAAAACAGAGAAGAAATAGAGCAACTTCTGAACAAAAACGAACAATGAGGAAGTGAAAAGAGGAATGTCTGCAGGTAAAGGATGCTTATTATGAAAAAAAAAAATCCTTTACAACCCCTTTGAGCTAGTGTATTGTTGGTTCACTTACCTTTTCCTTCGATTTCCCTTCTAAAAAATGTTTTTCTTTGCCTTCTTTGTCTGAATTTCTTACTTCCTGTTCCTCCTCAATAAGCTGTTCTGACTAACTAACCCCCAGACAGAACGGCTCGGAGATTGGGGACGAGCTTACTGAGGAGAAACCGGAAGTGAGAAATTTAGACAACGAAAAAAAACATTTAGAAGGGAAATCGAAGAAAGAGGTAAGTGAACCAACAATGCACTAGCTTAAAGGAACCTATTTAGAAAATAAAAAGCACACCTTTACAACCCCTTTAAGCATTACTAAGATTTTTTTTTCTATCAAGGGACTAGGACATCTTGCATTTAGTAGTCACAGGTTGTGCAAAAAAATGTTGTTATCTTTAAGAGCAAAAGGTGTAAATTACTTCTGATTTAGATCTGTCTGATTACTTGAGGACATTTAGCTTACATGAAGCTTACCATGAAGTCCTCATGCCGCAACATGTCAATAGTGTAGCAAACCAGCAATTCATTAGTCTGACAAGCGATAATTTATGTGTCCACAAAGCTTCATTTTCTTCACCTTTACCCTCTCAAACACAAGCTTGCACCCATCAAGTTTTGTTTGCCCCCATTATTTGTGAAATGTGAACAGCAGCATTAGCCAGGAAAGTGATTGGCTCAGCAGGTTAACGTTAGTTGTAATACAAAGATATGGTAATAAGACATGTAGCATTAAATAATGTGCACTGCAGACTGATAAGGACATATCAAAGCATATTGTCAGAAGCATTCCCATGGTATCGTATCCTTAGTACATAGTATACTTTATTTTACACAACTATTATAGCCCCATCCCACCTATCAAAAAACCCAGCAGTGGCCTTTATAATCCAGATAGATAATTATTGATCGGTTGAAACTAAATTCTATTGCATTTCCTATACATTACATGGGTAACATTTGATTAGGTGTTCGGTTGAATAGCCCTTGCTTTGATGGTTATACAATATAAAAGGTAAGAATATCCCTTTAACCACTTGACTACTGGGCACTTAAACCCACTTAATAACCAGACCAATTTTCAGCTTTTGGTGCTCTCACATTTTGAATGACAATAACTCAGTCATACAACACTGCAACCAAATGAAATTTTTGTCCTTTTTTTCCCACAAATAGAGCTTTCTTTTGGTGGTATTTTATCACCTCTGCGGTTTTTATTTTTTTCACTATAAATGAAAAAAGAACGAAAATTTTGTAAAAAAATGAATTTTTCTTCATTTCTATTATAAAATTTTGCAAAAAAGTAATTTTTCTTCATAAATTTGGCCTAAAATGTATACTGCTACATATCTTTGGTAACAAAACAAAAAAAATTTAGATATTATTTAGTCTGGGTGAAAGTTATAGGGTCTAAAAGCTATGGTACCAATTACTGAAAATTGATCAATTTGATCACATCTGATGTACTGACATCCTCTCTCATTTCTTGAGACCCTAACATGCCAGAAAAGTACAAATACACCCCAAATGACCCCTTTTTGGAAAGAAGACATTCCAAGGTATTTAGAAAGAGGCATTGTGAGTTCTTTGAAGTTTGTAATTTTTCCCACAATTCTTTGCAAAAGCAAGATTTTTTTCATTTTTATTTTCTTTCCACAAAATGTTCATATTAGCGGGTTATTTCTCACACACAGCATATGCATACCACAAATTACACCCCAAAACACATTCTGCTATTCCTCCCGAGTATGGCGATACCCCATGTGTGGGACTTTTTGACACAGCGTGGCCACATGGACATGGCGCCAAACTTTGCGACTTAAAAATCCCCATAGGTGACGCTTTAAATATTTTTACTGGTTACATCATTTTAGTTGGAGAGGAGGTCTAGGGCCAAAATTATTGCTCTCGCTCTAACGTTCGCAGCGATACCTCACATGTGTGGTTTGAACACCGTTTTCATATGTGGGCGGGACTTGCGTATGCGGTCGCTTCTGCATGCGAGCTCACGGGGACAGGGGCGCTGTATGCCCAGAGTATTGCGGAGTATGCCCAGAGTATTGCGGAGTATTGCGGAGTATGCCCAGAGTATTGCGGAGTATGCCCAGAGTATTGCGGAGTATGCCCAGAGTATTGCAGAGTATGCCCAGAGTATTGCGGAGTATGCAGAGTATTGCGGAGTATGCCCAGAGTATTGCGGAGTATGCCCAGAGTATTGCAGAGTATGCCCAGAGTTTTGTCGATATGCCCAGAGTATTGCCCAGAGTATTGCGGAGTATGCCCAGAGTATTGCGGAGTATGCCCAGAGTATTGCCCAGAGTATTGCAGAGTATGCCCAGAGTATTGCAGAGTATGCCCAGAGTATTGCGGAGTATGCCCAGAGTATTGCAGAGTATGCCCAGAGTATTGCAGAGTATGCAGTATTGCGGAGAGTATGCCCAGAGTATTGCGGAGTATGCCCAGAGTATTGCGGAGTATGCCCAGAGTATTGCGGAGTATGCCCAGAGTATTATTGCGGAGTATGCCCAGAGTATTGCGGAGTATGCCCAGAGTATTGCGGAGTATGCCCAGAGTATTGCGGAAGTATGCCCAGAGTATTGCGGAGTATGCCCAGAGTATTGCGGAAGTATGCCCAGAGTATTGCGGAGTATGCCCAGAGTATTGCGGAAGTATGCCCAGAGTATTGCGGAAGTATGCCCAGAGTATTGCGGAAGTATGCCCAGAGTATTGCGGATATTGCCCCCCATAGTATTGCGGAAGTATTGCCGCCCCAGAGTTGCCCCCCCACAGTATGCCCCCCCCCCAGGGAGTATGGCAGAGTATTGCCCCCCCCCCCGAGTATTGCCCCCCCCCCAGAGTATTGCCCCCCCCCCCCCCCAGAGTATTGCCCCCCCCCCCAGAGTATTGCCCCCCCCAGAGTGTTGCCCAGCATTGCAGAGTATGTGCAGCAGGGATGGCTGAGCAGGGAGGGATGGATGGATGGATCTGTGACTACATTTGTCACAGATCCAGCCCGCAGCACTGGCGCTGCCATCCGCTCCCTCCCCTCTCCTCTCACACTGTACCGATCGGTACAGAGAGAGGAGGGAGGAACCGGCGTCAGCACATGACGTCACGGGGTCCCCGTATGTAAACATCTGATCGCGCCGCGATTGGACGGCGCGATCACGTGGTAAGTCACCGCCGCTATTCATGCGGCGAATTTACCGTGATCTCGTGACCCGTTTCCAGGGTCCTCTGGACCCGGCGGTCACGGACATTCCCGTGTGCGCGCCCCAGGGGGCGCGCGGGAGCGCGACTCTGGAATCACGTTATATAACGTGATCCCAGAGTTAAGCAACCACCTTGCCGCCGTTAGTTTTCGGCAGGTGGTTGCTAAGTGGTTAAGAGAAAAGCCCCACATGCTAATATTCTTATGTCCTCCCAAGTGATTGTTTTCCAGCTGCTAACATCTGTTATATGTTTACTGGCTCTGGTCATAGAAGCAGCTTCTGCTTGTGTTGTGTCCCAGCTTGTCACAATGAGATTAGGGAAATAAACCATTTCAAAATAGTAGGGGTAATGAGATGAATGGAAAGCCCAAAAGGATAGGTGGGGGGGTTTGCCTCTGGATTTCTAAGCTCATTTCCTCGGTTGCAAATGGGTTGGATTGTCCTCAATTTGCTTAGCGATTCTCCAGCAAAATTGCCAAGTCAGAAAAAAAAAAGATCAGAGCCAATATCTGACATTTGTGAATAATATAAATTCTACTCTTAAACTATTTGATTTCTTCTATTTCAGTGTGGGTTTCTATTGTCAGAAAATCACTATGACACAATTACAACAATAATGCCTGAAGAGTAAATTTACACACACTTGTATAAGACATGGCACGTCTGCCTCAGTGATGTTACATACATGAATTGTAGATCTCTTAAGTTTACTGGAGTTGTCCTATTATAGAAAATCATCAATATGCATTCCTCTGCATATTTAAAGGGATTGTAAAGGTAAAAGTTTTTTCACCTTAATACATTCTATGCATTAAGGTGAAAAAACATCTGCGGATTAGAGGCCCCCCGAACCACCCCTTTACTTACCTGACCCCTCGAAAGTCCCACACCGTGAACATGCAAGCTTCTCGGCCATCTTCCCGGCTCATTCATTGGTTGATTGAAAGCAGCGCAGCCATTGGCTCACACTGTGGTCAATCACATCCAATGACGCAACGCGCCGGGGAGCCGCTGAGTGATACAGTCAGTGGCAGTATCACGGGAGCGCACCCGCAAGAACTCAACACTGAGCTCGCATGAAGGTGTTGAGTCCTTGCGGGGGGAGCCAAGACAGCTGTCGATGGAGCCCAGAAGACCAGGTTCGGGGCCACTGTGCAAAACGAGCGTTTGTTATTTAAAAAATAAATAAATTAACTTTAGTGATCCTTTAAGACTAAAAAACAGGCAAATCATAAAATACACAGATTGACTAGATACAGGGGAGCCCTTTCATCTACCACAGAGTTCTTGTTTCTAATTATCTAGTCCTGAAATTTACACAGTGCTGACACACAGAACAGCCCTGTCTGGCAGGGCAGGAGACCTGATTTTTCTTGGCAGTTTACTTACGCTTACAGGTCTCTTCCCTACCTCTAGAATGTGACAAGATCACAAAACAAGATGCAACGGGGTAATGCTTATCTCTGTTACTCTTATCTCATCTCTGTCACTCTGCTAAATCCTCCTATCTCATCTCTGTCACTCTGCTAAATCCTCCTATCAACATGTTCCTTGCATTGTAGCACAACTTATTGGCTCTATGTGCAGCTCATAATACACTCCCTAACTTTGAGATTTGCTGCACAAGGATTTAAGTCAAAACAAGGCATTTACACGGCTTGCATTAAAAACATTGGGCCAGATTCACGTACATCTGCGCATTATTGGACCGGCGTAGCGCACCGCCTTTACGTTAGACTGGCGCAATGTAACGGCACAATCACCCTATTCTCGTCGGTTTTGCGCAGAAATTTTCGCCTGCGCAACGTTATTTCAGAGGCGCAAGGCGGAGTAATTCAAATTGGGAAGGACGTGGGCGTATTACATTGAAATGAGCCGTGACCCCATGCAAATGAAGGGATGGCCGGCTCGCGCATGCGCGCTTGAAGCAGACCATGGTCAGCACCTCTGTGCGCATGCTCACAACTCGGGAACGGCGCAATCAGTGAAATTGGAAGTGGACTAGGGCAAATTAGTGAACTACGCAGACAGCATAAATAGACAGACACAAACGCACTTCCTTTGCAAAAGTACATCCCTTTGTATCCCTCCCTATACAGCAAGGTGCTTTTGTTCTGTTGTTAGTTGCGTTGTGATTTGTCTTTGTTATATTTGTGGACTGTGTGATCTAGTGTTTTGTAGAAGATATTTGAAAGTGTTTTTTGGTGACTGCTTGTGAGACTTTTTGGTTGATAGATTTTGGTTTGTTTGTTTTCTTGCTTGATTTTTCCTGCTTGTTTTTGTGAGTGATTTTTGCTGATTGTTTGGGAGAGAGTTTTTGTATGAGTATGACTGAGAGGAAGAGGAAGTTAAATTTTACTTTGGGGAGAAACAAATTCTTGCCCGGGCCATTTCCCAATATGGGTGTTTCCTCCACGGCCCGGAGAGTGCCAACACCACCCCGGCCAGGAGGCGTGATATCTTGCAGAACATTACTGACGAGGTGAATGCATCGGGGGGGGGGGGGACCCGGACACGGTCGGGGATTGAAAAGAAGATCAATGACCTCCGGCGTCTGGTCAGAAAGAAGCTGGCCAAAATGGTAGCCCATGCCAGGGCCACAGGAGGGGGCCCACCATGCCCTGTTAGGCTGACAGCGGAGGAGCGTGCGGTGGCCCATTCCTTTCATAGACAACAGGTGGAGGGCCTGCCTGGCTATGACTCAAGTCATGAAGGCGTGATGCCAGGCAAGGTTTTTTTGCCCTATCAGGTGTGTAGCATGTGTGGGCTAGGGGGTGAAAGGGAATATGTGTGTGGATCCTTCAACCTGTGAATGTTTTGTGTCATCCACAGATGAGCAGGAGGGTGCTGGGCCATCTGGGCTGACCGCACCATCCCAGCCTGATGAGGACCCCCCGACAAGGCCGGAGTCCTCGGAGGAGGTTAAAGAGAAGGAGGTTGAGGAGGAGGAGTTTGAGGAGGAGGAGCATGTCATGTCAGCCAGTGGATTGTTGTTTTTTGGGGAGTCTTCCTCTCTGGCTGGCAGCAGCCCTCCATAAGGGCTAGCCCCTCCCACTCCTCCCCCAACAGGGCTCCTCTCCCAAGGGCCTCCCCTTCTCCCCGGCCACAAGCCTCAGCTGGAGGCAGGAAATCATCCCAGAAGACCAGGGGGTGGCCGAGGTTCTGCCCGCCAATCTGAGAAGGGACCAGGCCCTTCAGACCCGCCATCTGGGACAGGTCAGCCAGACTTTGGGGCGGATGGAGGAGAGCCTGTCCTCCATAAAGGATACACTTGGGGATCTGGACTGCCACTCTTACAAACTGCCTAAACGTACTGCAGACTACAACAGCAGACGTTGGGCAGGATGTGAGGGCCCTCACCCAGGCTATCCAGAACAGAATTGCTGTGGCTTTGGAGGGCAGGCCGCCAGGTGGGCAGAGACCAGGGGCTGCTCCTCCTTCCCCGGATTCCCCCCCCCTCCCCATGAGTCTCCCCTGAGGAGCCGGGGCCATGGCCGTGGGCGCCCCAGGCGTGGCTCACGCCAACGGCATTAATTTTTTTTTTTTTGCTGGACATTTTTTTTTTTTGTAATGGGAACGCCGAATGCGTCCAGTGTAAATATGCACCCTTTGTGAACCTGGGCCATTGTCTGGAGGCATGTTCTGCCTTCCTATTCAACTACAAGATAAATATAGTTTATGTAGATTTTTTTCCAAAGATTCCCACATGAGGAAAGTGGAACATTACCCATAACAACTTGAAAAAAATTATGTTGTTTAGCAAGGAATGTGATTCCACATTGGTACCAAAATTAGTGTATGCTGGAAATTGTCTTCAGCTTTGCTCCTGTTGCCTCTACCATTTTGCTGTAGCCACGAACCCCTGAGCAGCAGTAAATCTTTAAGCTTTCCGCAGATTGGACTTTAGTGGCTTTGATTTTTCGCACAATGCCAAAAACGAAGAGCAACTGAGCATGTGCAGAAAAGGGTGAGATTTTAAACAGTATAGTCACTTATTTTTATGTTTTAAATAGCTATACCTGCAATAGGGCCAGCTTGAAATTATACAGTAAGGCCGCGTACACACGATCAAATTCATCTGCTGGAAACGGTCCGACGGACCGTTTCAGTAGACAAATTCGATGGTGTGTACGGGCGGACAGACAGATTTTTCCAGCAGACATATTTTAAAGCATGCTAGCCAGCAGACATATCTGCCCGCACATGCGTCGAATGGATTCGACGCATGCGCGGAAGTGTTTTACTTCCTGGTGCGGTGACGTCACCGCCACGTCACCGCGCTGTCTGCCTGCGGGGATTTTGGTTTGATCATGTGTACACTATCAAACCAATATATCCCAGCAGACAAATCCGATCAAATCGGTCTGACAGACCGATTTGATCGGATTTATTTGGTCGTGTGTACGCGGCCTTAGACTTACATCTCTGACTAAAGTTCCACTTTAAGATACATTATTGTCATCAAGCACTGCTTAGTCATAGCTCATTTCTAGAAATAAGCACAAACAGAGTTCTGGGTTCAGATCTTCTGAGGATCAGTAAAATTGCCACTGGCTCTGGACCAGCAGCACTCCACAAAACAGGACTTTCTTCAGGAACACAGGAAGGACTCACAGTTGAGAATTTCCACGCATACAATCCTATAAAGGCTTAGACATTTTGATTGTGCTTAGTTAACCTAAAAAAAAACAAAAAAAAAAAACATGGGAAATTCTATTCCCTTAGGCTGCATACACACGAGGAGACAAATCCGATGAAAACGGTCCGACAGACTGTTTTCATCGGACATGGGATGATTTGGTTTGATCAGTGTACACACGATCAAACCAAAATCCCCGCGGACAGACATCGCGGTGACGTGGCGTTGACACCACGTCACCAAACCAGGAAGTAAAATATTCCATTCGACGCATGCGGGGGATTTATGTCCGCTGGTTAGGAGTACTAACCAGCGGACATGTCGGACAGACGGCTTTCCAGCAGACAAGTTTTAAAGCATGATTTAAAACTTTTGTCTGCTAGAAACCTGTCTGCTAGCCCGTACACACGATCGAATCTGTCTGCTGAAACCGGTCTGCGGGCCAGTTTCAGCAGATATATTCAATCGTGTATACGCGGTCTTTAAACAGCACAGTGCTTGTGCTGTGTAATCTTCCCCTCTATAAACTGTAAAAAACCTGGCTGATCCTACCACTTCCTGTGTTCCCTTCTCTGCGCTGACCACAATAATCAGAGCTGCTGAGCCCTCACCATGGTGGTCAGCATACGTCCCCAGTCATCCTTGCTCTCTGCTCTCCTCTCTCCCCCTCACCCCCGCGTCCCTGCCTGTCAGCTCCGCGTTCTGTGTCTCTGTCTCTGCCCCCTCCCCTGCTGCTATTATTTGCAATAAATAATTACAAATGGTCACTGACTGCCCCTCTATTATAGGCAGGCATACCACACTGTATAAGTCTTTTATAAAAACGAGGCATGTAAATACCTTTGAGGAGTGAGCTTCAGACCGGTCATGTGACTCCAGGTCTACTGAAGTAGGGGCTTGGGGGCTATGTGACCTTCCTGGCTGAAGTCAGAGAAAGATCTCGGCCCCTTCTGCATAAGCTATGTATTGGAGCTGTACAGCACCCACGAGTCATGTGACCAGCCTGAAGATCGATCTAAAAAAAAGTATACAATTCTTGTTTTATAAATTACATATACAGTGTGCTATTGCCTGCCTATAATAGAGGGGCTGGCATTGATTTATGTCAGTGAGGTTTAAAGGAATTGGGAGACAGACTGAGAGGTGAGACACAAGCACACTGGAACAGAGATCTGCAAACTACAGGGAAAAATCCTTCCTGAACCCCAGGAGACAATTGTATATTCCCTCGATCATCTCTGGTGTCATAAACTATATATATATTAAATATCCAGTTGTGTTTTTTGCATTTAGAAATGCATCCAGCTCTTTTTAAAAACAGTCCAATGAGTTGGCCAAAACTAGTTTTTTAGAATCATATCCCCCTCAGGCCTCGTACACACGATCGGACATATCCGATGAAAACGGTCCGCGGACCATTTCCATCGGATATGTCCGATCGGGAGTTTGATCCGATGGCGTGTACACACCATCGGATCAAATTCCCCGCCGCCGGGGCCTCAATCTCCTCTTCTCAAGAGGGAATAAATTCAGTTCAGCTAATCTTTCCTCATAGCTGAGCTCCTCCATACCTCTTATCAGTTTTGTTACCCTTGCCTGCACTTTCTCCAGTTCTCCAATATTCTTTTTGTGAACTGGTGCCAAAAATTTCAACTGCATATTCCAGATGAGGTCCTACCAATAATTTGCACATGGACACAATCACGTCTTTCTCTTGAGTCTATACCACTTTTAATATAAGAAAATATTCTGTTAGCTTTAGATTATTATAATTAGGGTTGTATCAGTATCGGGACCGATACCGAGCATTTCAGCGAGTACTTGTACTCACACAAATGCTCCTGATGCCTTTGCTGATACTGGGCGGAGTGGCGGGCGTAGTGAAGGGAGAAGCGGAGGGTGGCGCGTTGGGCAGGCTGGGAGTGCAGAGTTTAGGCAACCAGAGCCGTCACATTCGGTCGCGGAATTGACGCTCCGTGTTGCTGTCGCCCACCTTGGTACACCCTGCACTCGGCCACAGTATGCCAGCAGCGGGCATCTTGTTTCACCCAGCCCATATAATTTGGGCTGGGTGTAACAAGATGGTGGCTGCTGTTATGCCGTTGAGTGCAAGGAGTATCAGGATTGGCGTTGCAGGCAGCCTTCTCCATCAGTGCCCATACATGTCGGCCCCAGCCATCAGTGCCATCTGCCAATGCCTGCCATCCATCAGTGCCACCTGCCAGTGCCCGCCATCCATCAGTGCCAGCAGTCAGTGCCATCTGCCAGTGCAAGTCAGCCATCTATCAGTGCTGCATTATCAGTGCCACCTGATCTGTATTGTGCTTTGAGAAACTGTCACATGACATTTAAAAAAATAATCTGTAATCGGTATTGGCGAGTACTTGAAAAAAGGTATCATTACTTGTACTCGGTCTTAAAGTGGTATCTGGACAACCCTAATTATAATATACCAGAACACCCAGATCCTTATCTACTATTGACTCTTGCAGTTGAAATGGTACATTTTATCCAAAACGTTATATCAATATTTATATTGTAGTTACTTGGTAAAGACGTTGAGCCGTTGGTGCTACACTTATCTATTGGCATCGTGCCAGTCATTAAAGAGTCTCTAAAAATTAGAAACTATGGGTTTGAAAGTAAATAAACTTGTGGGAATGTGATCCTAAACTAAACTACAATTTGGATATCCACAGACTCTCCACATATTAAGATTGGGGGGAACCAGGGGAACAAACACCATACAGACAAAATAGCAAGGCTTACAGAATATACTGTATACAGTACTGTGCATAAGTTTTAGGTAGGTGTTAAAAAAATGCTGTAAATAAAACATTAAAAATAAAAATAGAAAAATAATAAAAATAATACTTTTGGAAATAGAAGTGTTAATAGTTTATTTTATCAATTATCATAATGGAAAGCAAGTGAATAGAAAATAAATCTAAATCAAATCAATATTTGGTGTGACCAGCCTTTGCCTTCAAAGCAGCATCAATTCTTCTGGGTACAGTTTTTGAAGGAACTTGGCAGTTAGGTTGCTACAAACATCTTGAAGAACTTCTGTGGATGTAGGCTGCCTAAAATCCTTCTGTTTCTTTCTGTAATCAGGGCCGTCTCTACCATAGGGCAAACAGGTGCAGCTGCCCAGGGCCCTGTCACTGTTGGGGGCCCAAAGCAACCCCCTTTGAAAAAAAAAAAAAATTTTTTTTTTTTTTTTTTTTTTTTAGGGGTCAGGTGGTCCGGAGGTTCCCAGGGGCCCGGAGGCCTCCAGGGCCCAAGATGGCAACCCCCCCCTTTTTTTATTTATTTTTAAATAAAAAATATATTTATTTTATATATTTTTATTTTATTTTTTATTAAAGGGCCAATTTTTTAAATATATTTTTATTTTTTATTAAAGGGCCAATTTTTTTTAGGGGTCCCCAGGGACCCGGAGGCCCCCAGGACCCAAGATGGCAACCCCCCTTTTTTTATTTATTTTTAAATAAAAAAAAATATATTTATTTTATATATTTTTTATTTTATTTTTTATTAAACGGCCAATTTTTTAAAATATATTTTTATTTTTTATTAAAGGGCCATTTTTTTTAGGGGTCCCCAGGGACCCGGAGGCCCCCAGGGCCCCAGATGACAACCCCCTTTTTTTATTTATTTTTAAATAAAAATATATATTTATTTTATATGTTTTTATTTTATTTTTTATTTAAAAAAGTTGCCCAGGGCCCCGGATGACGACCCCCTTTTTTATAAAAAAAAAAACGTTTTTATATATTTCTTTTAATATATATATATATATATACATATTATATAATATAAATGTTATTATTATTAAAGGACCCAGAGGTCCCCAGGGCCCTGGATGGCAACCCCCCTTTTTTTATTTTTTTTTATATTTTATTTTATTTTTATTTTTTTATTTATTTTTATTTATATATATTATATATATATATATATATATATATATATATATATATATATATATATAATTAAAAGGCTCAGAGGTCCCCAGGGCCCCATGTGGCAAACACCCTTTTTTATTTTTTTTAATAAATGTTTATTTTTTTATTTTTGTTTATATTTTTTTTTATTAAAGGGCCCAGAGGTTCCCAGGGCCCTGGATGGCAACCCCACTTTTTTTTTTTATAAGTGTTTATTTTTAATATATTTTTTTTATTTTATTTTTTTATTAAAGGGTCCAGAGGTCCCGGATGGCAACCCCCCTTTTTTGTAGTTTATTTTTATAATGTAAAAAATAAAAATTATTAAAGGGCCCAGAGGTCCCCAGATGGCAACCCCCTTTTTTTTAAAAAAAAAATATTTTTTATATTAATTTTTAATTTCTTTTTTTTCTTTTTATTAAAGGGCCCAGAGGTCCCCAGGGCCCCCGGATGGATACACCTCTTTTTTTATATATATTTTTGTGTCTCAATTTAAGGGGGCAGCACCCCCCCCCCCCCCCCCCGTTCTCTGCTCCAGGGGGCCCATGCCTGAAGCTGTGTAAGGGGCCCCATAATTCCTGATGGCGGCCCTGCCGCCCGTTAAGCCCCTGTGCTGCCCACAAATCAGGCTGAAAATCATCAGCGGCACGCAGCCAGGTGACAGTACTGCTTCCCTTCCCAGTGTTTTAAAATGTACAAAACCCCTGGTTTCCCTTTAGACGTGCACTTCTCCCTTCCTGCCACTGGGTGCTGCTTGTATATAAAAGTGAATTAGAATGTGATTTTATAACATCCCCAGTTTGCTCTTCCCGAGGCTGACTTCTTCATGTCCTGCTCTTCAACGTATGTCACTGTTTGCTACTCTATATTGTAAATAGAAGTTTTCTGTAGAGTGTGCCCAAAGTCTTTATAATATTTGATGATTCACTGCAGGACTGGTCAGTGTTTTAAAAAGTTCCTGTATTTTACACATGGCATGGAATGGGGTCACAGCACCGTCTGTCCATTCTGCTTTAGCACCATGGGACCCCATGCCATGCCATGTGTAAAATAGAGGAACTCCCCAAATCACAGACCAGACCTGCAGTCCAGGCTGAGTAAGGCCTCAGAGCACATGGCATTACTGTCTGTATTTAACTGCTTGATGGGCTTATTTTGGGCCTGACTGGTTCACATGTATGTGTTTTGGCGGCCCACATTTGCGCAGGCACAGCAGCCCATTAATTTGATGCCTCATGTAATAGGCTGAGCACACGGCACACCTATGCCCATCAAGCAATGAAATACAGCACTGTCTGTCCATTCTGCTGTGACTTATCTGCAGTTCCCGCACTGTCAAACTCGCTGCATTTTTAGATGTTTAGGTCACGCTTTTAAAAACACAGTGCGTTTGTGTGTGCAAGAACTGCAGGTAAGTAGCATGGTGCAAGAACTGCAGGTAAGTAGCATGGTGCAAAAGCAGAATGGATTTCAAGGCAACCGATTTTTAAAATGCTGAATGCACCTTTTTTCTGCAGGAAACAAAGGCATGGCAGCCCATTCAAATCAATGCTGTGCTGCACAAATGAGGGCCGCCAAAACACATACATATGAACCAGCCAGGCCCAAAATAAGCTAAAGGGGGGGCCCAAAAAAAATGTTTGCCCAGGGCCCAAACCATATTAAAGACGGCCCTGTCTGTAATCCAAGATAGACAATGATAATAAGATCAGGACCCTGTGGGTGCCAAACCATCACTTTAGACTGAAGATAGTTCCTAATCACATTGGCTGTATGTTGTCCTACTGCAGAATATATTTGGGACCAATCACACGCCTCCCTAATGGTATGGGATGATGAATACATTTTTACCTGTATTTCTCAGCAGTTAGGATCCTGACCAAATCCTCAACTCTATCAAAGCATATGAAAACGGTGGTCAAACCACACAAGTGTGGTATCACCGCGATCGTTAGAGTGAGAGCAATAATTCTAGCCCTAGACCTCTTCTGTATCTCAAAAAATGCAACCTATAGAATTTTTTAAACGTCGCCTATCGAGATTTTTAAGGGTAAAAGTTTGACTCCATGCCACGAGTGGGCACAATTTTTAAGCGTGACATGTTGGGTATCATTTTACTCGGCGTAACATTATCTTTCACAATATATAAAAAAATTGGGCCAAATTTATTGTTGTCTTATTTTTTAATTCAAAAAAGTGATTTTTTTTCAAAAAAAGTGCACTTGTAAGACCGCTGCGCAAATACGGTGTGACAAAAAGTATTGTAATGACCACTATTTTATTATTTAGGGTGTTAGAAAAAATATATATATAATGTTTAGGGGTTTTAAGTAATTTTCTAGCAGAAAAACGGTTTTAGTCTTGCAAAGACCAAAACTGAAAAACACCTAAGGTCCTTAAGTGGTTAATCATACGCCTAACACTAATCCTACAAAATCTCTGACTTTGTGCAAGTGTACAAAGTGTGCAAATGTAGAAATTGATGCTGCTTTGAAGACATAGTCACACATAATATTGATTTGATTTCGATTTGTCTTCTATTCACTCACTTTGCATTTTGTCATGAAGAATGTTGGTACAGGACTAATAACGTGGCACATTTAAAAAAAAAAGAGAATACAAAATTCTCCCAGCTATTAGAATACAATACCTCAGTGGGGGGAGGGATTATATGGGCTGCCTAACTCTACACAAAGCCATATGGACCACTTTTGTATTTATACATGGTAACTACATCACCCCCCCCCCCCTTGAAACCATCCCTTCTCAAAAGAGAATAAATTCAAGAAAGTACAGTATTTTGAATGCCGTTGCATTCTACTAAATCTGATCTACCAGAGCACGCAGAACCTTTTTCAACCATTGGCTTCCCCAATTTTAGATTTGTCAACAATAAACCTCATTTGCCACATACTGTTGTTGCCCAGTTAAGCAGTGCATTAAGGGTCACACAAATGTAAAAGAAAAAAGTCTATAGTAACAGTCTGTGATAAATTCCACACATCCAGTGTGTCAACTACACATTTATTAATCTATAATCCA